>OX377619.1:106066890-106421563 GCA_947397865.1 Polietes domitor
GGTCATGCAGACGGACAATCGGACTACCACCCCAATTAGTACGACTGCACTTAAGCCCCTACATCGCAACAAGATTGTTACCTCCGGTAGGGGCCCAATAGTGTTACAGAATACCAAATTAGCATTGAATTGATGTTGACGTTGATATAAAGTGACGTTGACTCAAAATCGACGACAACTGGAATGAGGGTGAATATTGAAAAATTAGAAGTCTCAAAGTGATAAAAAATTATATCATTTTAAGGATGCACATGTAAAGATACAACTCGTCAATAAAAAAGTAAGTTAAATTTAATTATTAAAATGTTGAAAATAAAATTAAATTGTTGGACTGACCAAAAGGGCCAAAAAAGTTTACATAAGTTCGGATCCTGGTGCTGTTTTGGTTATGTTAACTACCTTGGAACGCTGCATAATTTCCCTGTTTCACCACTCCATAGATACGTTGGTGGTTGTTGTCTCTTTGGGAAGTAGTTCAATAGTCTAATACATTACACTTTGGATCGATCTTTGTCTTTCGATCAATCAACATTTTGATAGTAAAACTTTTTATTTAATGAATAATAATAATGAAACTTATTATTTAAGGAGAAATAGCCTGCCGAACATAAACTTTGTTGGCCCTTTTTTTGGATCAGTCCTAAAGTTTAGCTTTATTTTCATCATTTTAATAACACTGTCCAACAAATTGAGACATTTTGAATTGAACAGAATAACGACCCTATAATTCTGAAAAGGTATGTCGAGTAGACCATTTTTGCAGAATTAACCTATAGTCCAGCTGTTCTGAGTTTCTTTTTATAGTGGGTCAAAGATTTCATTTTTGGTGGAAGGGAGTATTATACTAAAATATAAAAGTGTTGTAAGGTAATGTCTGAGAGAATTCTTATTGTCAGAACTATATTGTGGAATTGTATGAGGATTATTTTTGTGGAATATCTTAACCCTCTAGATACTCTCTTTATGGGCCAATTTGACCCTTTTTTCGAGAAAATCAAACAAAGTCCTTTCAAAAAGGACATTTAAGTATTAAAATGTTCTGCGAAATAGTTTCACGAAATTTCTGTGGAGGTCACCAAAGACACCAAATTTGGTCGATATTTTTCGACAATATATGTAGGTATTTCGTTAGAGCAGTGTAAACAAAAAATACAAATTGGATATTTTTCCAAAAATTTTAATTTTCGCGAGAGATATGGCTAAATGATGTTGTATACATGAGTGTTCTGCTAACTTTCATAGGGTTCGGTTGTAAGTACGGATTCATAAAATCACATTGTATTCGCATTGTTTTGAATAAACAGAGTTAAAAATACATTATAGAGAACAAACATTTACTTGATATTGATTTGGTGCACCGTAAGATGGTATAGCACCACGGGGCCAAACCTGCGGCCCTCCTTACAATGAAATCCGCATCCCGGCTAACAAAGTCAAAGTCCAAATTGTGTCATTAAATGAAGACAAGCACGGTGCCTCGTGTTCAAATTCTAACAGATACAATTCTCTTTCTTCAATCGAAGATATGGACGATTCACCCGAAATAAACATCAAATTAAATGTGTCTAAATCCCCACAAAAACCACTTCCAATTGTTGCTGATTCCAGGGTATCAATGAGGAAAATACAGTTCATAGTCGTTGACATAGTCTCACAAACAGACATACGGTACGGTAAGAAATGAAGGCAACGATCTATTTAGTATAGACGAACTTTTTTAAATATTTTCTTCGGCACTCGATGACCCAAGCAGATGTACCTCGAAAGTACAACAAATTCTAGTTGTAATGTCTCTTTTAAAATACGCTCTTGATATTAAATAACAACATACAAACATTAAATATATTGCATTGGAATGCCAACGGCATTACTACATATTCTCATATTCGGCAATTCGAAAATTTGCTAACAATGAAAAATATACACATCGCTGTATTAAATTAAACATTTTTAAAAGAAACCCATAAGCCATTTTTCAAAAATTATATACTCTATCGGAACGACAGGCAAGACGCAAATGGGGGTGGAGTTGCTATCTTAGTCAACCACAAGTTATTACCTATTACCAATACAAGACTAATTGAAAACCTTTCAATTGAGATTATTATCAATCATAGAAGAGTTATAGTTACCACAGCTTACTCTCCCAAATATTTCCAGAACTTTATTAATGACATTAAAGCTCCTAAAGCACCCTTCCTGGAACTGCCACGATAGAACCAGGCTGGGAATGCTCTAAACGATTTACAACAATTACGAAACTTTTTTATATACTATCCGGATAATCCCACATTATACCCACACCGTAGAAATAGCAGACCATGCGTAGTGGACATTATTCTAAGTAATTTGGCGCTTCCGTTTAGGGTTGCAGTACTTGATTATGAAATACATATCTGCTCGGTTTATACAGGAAAACTGCCGTACTTATTCTTATAAAAACACTAACTGGAGTGTTATCGAGATTTAATTGATCGCATTAATGCTTTCTCAGTTTAAAGATATAGCTCTCGATTGCTTATTGATAAGGAAATTGAAAATTTTACAAAACTAATCATCACAGCTAGAGATGTTTATACTCCCATGAGAAATACAATAAAGGCGAAAGGAAAAAATTCAAACGAAAACAACGAAAACGAATAAAAATTTTTATTTAAGGTGCTTCCGAGGGTCTATTAATTTAGAAAAAATTGTGGACAAAAATGCAACATTCAAAAAATGACACGCGAAAAACATGATTTTTAGAGGTGTTTTCAGGAGCGTATAGCTCGCAGACGGCTTGACACAGTGACAACATATTTTGCAGAACATCATTAAACAATCAAATCCAAACCTTGGAAGCATTTCAAATAAAAATGTTTATTCTTGTCTTAGAATAACTCGTATTATTGGACGTTTATATTGATTTTTGTGGGTAACATTTTGTAATAGGTGTTATGAAAAATAAATAGAAGGAATCAATACCTGCCGAAAGATGCATAAAGACCAAAACACAATCAAAGTACGCATATCGAGCATGTATGCATTATACGTATTTTTGCTGTTTGCAAGACACACATATGTTCTTATTTTTCTTCTTCTTCTGTGCTTATTATTTGAATGTAAACAATAACAAATGTGCGAAATAATTAAAAATGGAAATAAATGAAATAGATTCGGTTGTCGTGCGGCGTAGATTTTGGGTATAATTCGTCCAAAAATATTCTTAGCCTCAGCTCCCTCTGGAGTTTCGTCCTGCAAGAGGATGACTGGATGTTTTTTGAAGTTCGCTGAGCTTACTCCTACTCCCTGGTTGCAAACTGTGCTGAGCTTTAATCTTTCTTTCACCCTGTGTATTCCATATGCAATGGTGGTCATACACACACGAGCAAGCAGGCAACACACAGCAAAAAAACAAATGGATTACCTTTGACTTTATACCCGTGGCGATCCTCACGAAATAAATTGTTCACTTTTGTAGACCACACTAATAAAAAGAGGTAAGACTTAGTTTCTGATATTTTGCATTTCTTCGCCACTCTCTACTTAGGGTAATCAAGGTATCCACAAACGTAAAAAAACTTATCATTTATTTTAGCTACTTTAACATTGAGATTATCACTATCGAGAATCAGAGTGTTGATTCCTTTTGCTCGGCCACTTTCAAACTCAAAATTAAAACATACAAGTACATCGACAAATCAAAGCATAACAGCATCAATACAACAACACTACGAACATTCATCATTTTCTACTTGGTATTGGTATACTACCCGAACAGTTCAACGACCGCCTTAATGTTGGCCTTGGAATGGGTTTCCGTAGTGCTGTTTCAGTTTTGACTGTTGTTTCAAATACAAGCAACGTTACTAAAAAGAACGACTACAAATATAAAAGAAAACTAAAATAGCACGTGTGTATACGTATATACATATATATACGGATATATACATATACATGCACATATACACATACATATATGACTCATTTCGAGGCACTAGCTTTATAATTATTCTTATTTTCTTTTTCTTCCAGGGACATATCAGCGAGGCACATGATCCCAAGTAACCGACAAACACATATTTATTAATACTTATATTTTGTTAAAAAATGTGAAAATTTTCATTCAAAGTAAAATATATACTATACATATGTATGTATATTTATTTCTAAAACAAAGTGCTTCGTATAATTTCTATTTTTTCCATACGCCAACACTAGGTACTGCATTTATATGAGAATCCCCCTTAGTGTTAGTTCAGTTAACAAATTCACATAAGTGATATCGTGGTATATACTTTGTTTTCTACTTGTATTTGATGTCAGTGTCCGATTTTAACTTATTTTGCGTTAGAATAGATGATATATATGAATATTAGACAAACATCGCAAACGTAGAGCGATTTAAATAATGTAATTTCGGATTTGCGCGGCGTTTCTCATTTCGATTTAGAATGGGAATATTATTTTCTTCGTTTTCTATTGTTTGGGTGATTTACGTGAATCACGTGAACGTGAGGAACAAAAAATTTTCGTGCGTGATTCAATATTTTTCTTTATCACGCGCCCATCTCTAACTCAGAGGCTACATTTCAGCATATATGTTTCTTGGTGACATTTCTAGTAAATTTTAATAAAATTGGTTAAAGTATGGTTTCTAGAACGTTAAAATTCAAATCAGAGATGGCATAAGTACGATAGGATGGGTTGCGAAAATAAATTGATGTGGTCACCACCTAGGTTCAGCCATCTGAGCTAAAAGTTCCTGAAAACACCTCCAAAATGCATGTTCATGTATGTTTGCACAAAACCCGTTAAGTTAAAATTAAAACCGATATAACTTCCGAACGGATAAGCAGAATCTGTCATATTTTGGTATATGATAAAGTTTTTAAAATAAAATTTTCTGGATGGTCTTGCTCGAGGTCATGAACAAAACCGTTGTTTTTAGTTTTTCTTACATTGTTTTCTTTTTATTTATTCCAATATTTTGATCGTCCTCAGGGATATTCATTTAATAATATAAATAACATTAGTAAATCAAAAATTTTTTTTTTCAAATCCATGCTTTATGCAAGCAGAATTCTATTGGGCCTAGAAATTCTTTTTTAGTTATCTTTTGTAGAAGGAAAAATTACTGCAAAATTTCAGTTTTTTATCTGCCATAGAACGGCATATATTCGAAAATGGGTTTTAACTTCGTATGGGAGGTGCTACGCCCACATTTCCATTACCGCCCATTTTTGTCACAACTACGCACATTAATGCTAGATGCACTTACACAAAATTACAGTAGGTGTAATTTTGGTTTTAACTTCATATGGGAGGTGCCACGCCCACTTTTTCATTACCGCCCATTTAAGGCGCAACTACGTACATTGATGCTAGATGCACTTACACAAAATTTGAGCACTATACGTGTCATAGAACTGACACTATTCGATAATATGTTTTAACTTCGTATGGGAGGTGGTACGCCCACTATTCCAATACCGCCCATTTTTGGCAGAACTACGCACATTGATGGTAGATGCACTTGCACAAAATTTCAGCACTCTAGGTGTCATAGAACTGACAATATTCAATAATAGGTTTTAACTTCGTATGGGAGGTGCCACGCCCACTTTTCCAATACCGCCCATTTTTGGCACAACTATGCACATTGATGCTAGATGCACTTACACAAAATTACAGCACTCTAGGTGTCATAGAACTGACTATATTCAATAATAGGTTTTAACTTCGTATGGGAGGTGCCACGCCCACTTTTCCAATACCGCCCATTTTTGGCACAACTATGCGAATTGATGCTAGATGCACTTACACAAAATTTCAGCACTCTAGGTGTCATAGAACTGACAATATTCAATAATAGGTTTTAACTTCCTATGGGAGGTGCCACGCCCACTTTTCCAATACCGCCCCTTTTTGGCACAACTATGCGAATTGATGCTAGATGCACTTACACAAAATTTCAGCACTCTATGTGTCATAGAACTGACAATATTCAATAATAGGTTTTAACTTCGTATGGGAGATGCCACGCCCACTTTTCCAATACCGCCCATTTTTGGCACAACTATGCGAATTGATGCTAGATGCACTTACACAAAATTTCAGCACTCTAGGTGTCATAGAACTGACAATATTCAATAATAGGTTTTAACTTCGTATGGGAGGTTCCACGCCCACTTTTCCAATACCGCCCATTTTTGGCACAACTATGCACATTGATGCTAGATGCACTTACACAAAATTACAGCACTCTAGGTGTCATAGAACTGACAATATTCGATAATAGGTTTTAACTTCGTATGGGAGGTGCCACGCCCACTTTTCCAATACCGCCCCTTTTTGGCACAACTATGCACATTGATGGTATATGCACTTACACAAAATTTCAGCACTCTAGGTGTCATAGAACTGACAATATTCAATAATAGGTTTTAACTTCGTATGGGAGATGCCACGCCCACTTTTCCAATACCGCCCATTTTTGGCACAACTATGCGAATTGATGCTAGATGCACTTACACAAAATTTCAGCATTCTAGGTGTCATAGAACTGACAATATTCAATAATAGGTTTTAACTTCGTATGGGAGGTGCCACGCCCCTTTGTCCAATTGGTCAAATTTTTCCATTTCCTTGTATTGTCATCGAAAATGATTAAGTGTGCAAAATTTGAGCAAAATTGGTTGAGAAAAAAGCTTTCAAAAATTGTTTTCAAATTTTGTGGCACACAAACATATATAGAAAGTAACCTTATAAAGGGTGATTTTTTAAGAGCTTGATAACTTTTTTTTTTAAAAAAACGCATAAAATTTGCAAAATCTCATCGGTTCTTTATTTGAAACGTTAGATTGGTCCATGACATTTACTTTTTGAAGATAATTTCATTTAAATGTTGACCGCGGCTGCGTCTTAGGTGGTCCATTCGGAAAGTCCAATTTTGGGCAACTTTTTCGAGCATTTCGGCCGGAATAGCCCGAATTTCTTCGGAAATGTTGTCTTCCAAAGCTGGAATAGTTGCTGGCTTATTTCTGTAGACTTTAGACTTGACGTAGCCCCACAAAAAATAGTCTAAAGGCGTCAAATCGCATGATCTTGGTGGCCAACTTACCGGTCCATTTCTTGAGATGAATTGTTCTCCGAAGTTTTCCCTCAAAATGGCCATAGAATCGCGAGCTGTGTGGCATGTAGCGCCATCTTGTTGAAACCACATGTCAACCAAGTTCAGTTCTTCCATTTTGGGCAAAAAAAAGTTGGATATCATCTCACGGTAGCGCTCACCATTCACAGTTACGTTACGATTCGCATCATCTTTGAAGAAGTACGGTCCAATGATGCCACCAGCCCATAAACCGCACCAAACTGTGACTTTTTCTGGATGCATTGGTAGCTCTTGCAATGCTTCTGGCTGATATTCACTCCAAAATCGACAATTCTGCCTATTTACGTACCCATTGAGCCAAAAATGAGCTTCGTCGCTGAACACAATTTCTTTCTTTCTGAACTTTCTTAACAGAGCACGCATTTTGATAATAAAATTCAATGATTTGCAAGCGTTGCTCGTTAGTAAGTCTATTCATGATGAAATGTCAAAGCATACTGAGCATCTTTCTCTTTGACACCATGTCTGAAATCCCACGTGATCTGTCAAATACTAATGCATGAAAATCCTAACCTCAAAAAAATCACTCTTTATGTTTCTTGGTGATATTTCTAGTAAATTTTAATAAAATTGGTTAAAGTATGGTTTCTAGAACGTTAAAATTCAAATCAGAGGTGGCATATGTACGAGGATGGGTTGCGATAATAAATTGATGTGGTCACCACCTAAAAATGAAGATTGGATTGTTTAAGGATGATTGGCAAAATATGTCGTCCCTAGGTTGAGCCCTCTGTGAGCTAAACGCTCCTGAAAACACCCCGAAAATTCATGTTCATGACTTAAGACCTCATGTATGTTAAAATTAAAACCGATATAACTTCCGAACGCATAAGCAGAATCTGTCATATTTTGGTATATGATAAAGTTTTTAAAATCAAATTTTCTAGATGGTCTGGCTCGAGGTCATGAACAAATCAAAAAACCGTTGTTTTTAGTTTTTCTTACATTGTTTTCTTTTTATTTATTCCAATATTTGGATCGTCATCGACGATCATCCTCAGGGATATTCATTTAATAACATAAATAACATTAGTTATACAAAAAGACAAGACAAAATATCACAATAATTACATTTGAGCAAAAACAATGAACTTCTCTTACTTGAAGTTATTTTTATACTAAAAAGGTATTGTTTGCGTCCGTGTTTATATACAATGTTTCGATATATTTATGCACAGTGGTCGGTATCAGTCTTACAGTTCATTCTTTCGTCAGCAGGGATATTTATGATACCTAACATTTCTATATCTCTTTCGATAATTATTTTCCTGTGTCAAAATGTCTACACCATTAATGTTGGACTTATGTCATGTCAATGTACAAAGGGCTGCAAGAGCTGTCTTCTGTTCCAACGGCTTATCAGTTGTTTTTTGATCTGACTTGTGTGCAGAAATTCGTTAGTCGCCGTGTTTATCTTTATTCGTCGGGGGTGTTTTGAGAAAAAATTTATTAATCTTCCGGATGCTGTTGGTTTTTGGTACCAATCTGTCTTTAGTATTTTGTCATGTCTATGTACGATCGCGTACATATGAGGCGTCCAATAATTCTTCCATTATAATGCCAGCAATAATCGGTGAAGCTGGTGATTCCATTGGCATTCCTTTCCGCTGCTCGTACACCTTGTCATCGTACTTAAACTTATATACTTTTATACAAAATGTCATTATTTCTATGAATAAGTACATGGGTATTTCTGTGTAGTCTTTAATGAAGATCAATTTTATGGATAGCCAAGTTAACCGGGATGCTTGGGAACAGGGAGACTACGTCAAATGAAACTAATATTTCGTCATCATTAATGTAATTGTTATTTATTCTGGATTTACATTATACTGGGAGTCGTCCTTTACATTATACTGGAAATCATCCGTTAAGTTGTTTAAAATGTTGACAATATATTTGGATAGACATATCCAGGAGAATTTATTGAAGAACAAAATGGTCGTAATGGGGAACCGCCTTTGTGAATTTTTAGGAGTCCGTATATTCTGGGTGATGTAGCTACTCTATTTGTCATTTTGTTTTTATCCGTTAAACTTATTATATTCATATTGAATAATTTATCCACCAATTTGTTGTTTTTGTTCTGTAGTCCACATCTGTATGTGCACATGTCCCGTAATATGGCTTTCATTTTTAATTCGTAGTCATCTTTATACATTGTGACCGTTTTACCTCCCTTGTCAGCACCCAATGTTAATATATCATCATTTTGTTTCAAAAATTGTCTTGTTTGTCCCACTGCGTCAAGTATCAGTTTGTCCCTCCTCCCCAGTTTCGTCTTTTGTAAATGGTCGTCAATCAGAGACACTAGTTTTGTTCTCGCCGTTTCTTGTTGCTCTCTGTTTTCTATCATTTGCACACAATCTTCCCCCTCCGCTATTACTTTGAATAATGGAAACTTTGTTGTTGTCGTAGGCAGATCATATTTGGAATCCAAAGACAACATCGGCTGGTATGTGTTTGTTGGTGTTGTTAACAAACCATTCTCTGTTGTGCTTCATTTGCAGTTTGTCTTGTTGTTATTCTTTTAATGTGTGTAGTTTGTTGATCTGTGTTGTTTTGTTTTTCTTTGTGTGATTTTTGTGGAGTATGTCTTCACTGTCAAAGTAAATTTGTTGGCCTTCTTCGTCCAAAAGTTCTTTGAGCCGATTGTTTTTCATAGCATCACGATGTTTGTGTTTAGTTGTTTGTGTTGTATTAGTAGCTTTAATATTTTTATGTGAAAATTGTAATTGTATTTTTCAAAATTTGGCGGTATTTTGTCGTTTGTTTTGAATATATTGTATGTGTTTGAATATATTGTATGTTTTTAAAATCACTTTAAGCGTACAATCTGAAAATTTGCCTTTGGTAATGTCAGTATAGGCGTTTCATTCCCCCACACAAAGTAGCATAAGCTTTTTAGACAAAGCTTTTTCAAGTGTTCAAAAATTATAAAAAAAAAAATTTTGGAAAAACTTAAATCAAAAAAAAACGAAACAATTTAAGTAATTAATTTATTTTGATACCAATTTTGAAAAATTCAGTTAATATATTTTGATAAGACTTTTGAAAAACTTCGAGTTGCATGCAAGAAGATTTCGAATTGTAATTTAAAAATGCCGTGGACGTATCATGTTGTATACGATATACAATTTATTTAAAGGGTTGTCGAACAGTGAAGTGAAAAGTTAGGAAGAAAATTGTGGCCAATAAAGTCGAGCGTTATGCTACCACTACCCTCTGAAACATATCTGATACATTTTGAGGGCACCGTCCATTCGCAATTCTGGGCGATAAATGTGATGTCCAAGAGGTAGAACGGAGGTTTGGACAGAGAAGCTTCCTTTCTTTCAGCATTTTTCATAGTCCCACTCAGCTGGAGTGATCGCCGAGCTAGACATCTTAATTTTGGTGTCGATTTGATTATTTTCCAGCGCATGCATAATTGTTACTTTATTGACATGAAAGTAACGTTGGAACCTTTTGAAGAAATAACGAAACGCACAGCAACACTCATTAATTTTTGCCACTCACATTTCATCTGGTAAATTAACTCCTGTCTAATTTGCAAATTTTCTTTTCAATATAGATTGTATTTCTTTTCTCCAACACTCGAATTAGAATTTGAATCAGAAATAAAAAATATATTTCCGCAAAAATACAACACAACAAAAATCAGCTGACTGAATATTAGAGATGCGTTTTTTGTTGGCACGGCGCACTCATATCAAAGCTTATCGCTTTTGGTGTTGGTAGTGACTTCTCTCGATTTATATTGAGCTTCCTCAGAGATCGCACTATACGTGTTGTTGTAGATGGGATCTCATCCGAAGAGCATAGGTTAACCTTTCCCCCTCCCATTTTCTTATTTTCATCGACGACCTCTTGGATCGGACTTTGAATCCAATACTCATTCGCGGATGACAGCAACCTCTGTCATTCATACTCATTCGATCATAGACCAAGTCGTCAAGAAATTGAGGATAAAAGGCGATTGATGGATGTGTCACTTACTACTACTACTACTTGACCGTGTCCAGAGGAGCGCGATGGTGTTGATAGGCGACGGTAGGATATCCAATATTGTCTCCCTTGAACACCGTCGTAATGTTGGTTGTGTGTCATTGTTCTATCGATACTTTCATGGTGTTTGTTCTTCGGAGATTCGTGATCTTATACCGCCCGTGAGAACGTTCGGTAGAGATACGCGACTCTCCAGGAACGAGCACCCATTTGTTGTCGATTGGACAACCGGTCGCAATACACATTACAGAATATATTCGATCGTACTATCCGTACGTGGAATCGACTTCCGGAAAATACCTTTCCCTCCAATTACGACATTTAGACTTTCAAAACAAATGTCAACAGACACTAATCCCTCTTTCCTCCTTCCAATACCTGATCTTCCTTCCGCCAACGCAATGCACTGCATTTATAGGGGTCATCCCCTGAATGTTGGTTCAGTGAAAAAAAAACAGTCGTCGTCGACCCAATATGTTACAGAATACCAAATTTGCATTGAATTGATGTTGACGTTGACTCAAAAACGACGACGACAACTGGAATAAGGGTGAATATTGACAAATTAGAAGTCTCACTTAAGAAAAAGACCAGATTTAATTGACTTTGGAGTTACAAGGATGTTCAACAGAGAACAAGTCAAAGTAGAAGCCTGCTTAGACCTTAGCTCTGACCACACACCGACAATTTTTACGATACAAACCCCTTTTCTAAGCACTTGCAAACCTACAAGCTACAAAGTCAATTGGCTGAAATACAAAAAATATCTAAGTTCTCACACTCGGCTAGATATCAAACTCCAAAATTCTGAAGACATTGACCAGGGACTTCTCAACCTTATGGGGTCTATAAAAATGGCAGCAGAGGTATCCACATCAGCATCACTACGTTCTTCATCTACACCAAAATCATCCACAACAAATATTTCGTTTTTAGATATCGAAAAACTAGTGAGAGAAAAAAGACGAGCAAGGAGACTGTGGCAACAAAATCGATCGCCGAGGCCTAAGTCGCTGCTCAACGAATGCAGTAGGAAACTACAAACACTTTTAAGAAACAAAAAGGAAGACGAATTCTCAAGTTTTGTTGAACAACTAGACCATACAGCCAAATCCAATTACTCACTGTGGCGATCAGCAAAAGATTTCAAACGACCAGTGAATACCGAAAAAGGAGAAGTATTTGCTAACTATCTGCGTCAGGCATTCTCACCGAATCCTGCTGTCATTACTCACAACTTGCCTCCAATTCCACATCAAATCTCGCAGTCTCCATGGAGCTTCTCATTCAAATATCTTAAAAAAGAAATTAGAGCATTAAATCCAAGGAAAGCCCCAGGACATGACTTAATAACTAACAAAATGATAATTGAATTACCGGAAGTGACAATAAAGCTTGTTCTCTTAATCTTCAATGCTATATCACGTCTCGGGTATTACCCTACAGTTTGGAAAACATCAACTATCACTATGATTCATAAAGAAGGAAAGGACCCTACAAAAGCAAATTCTTACAGACCGATAAGTCTTCTCCCTAACATGTCCAAACTTTTTGAAAAGCTGCTTAACGCCAAACTCATGAAATTCCTAAACGATAATAACATCATCCCAAACCACCAGTTCGGGTTTCGAAAAAACCACAGCACGAATCAACAAGTTCACAGGCTAGTAACAAATATACGCAATGCTCTTGAAGAAAAAAATACTGCTCAACTCTGTTCATTGATGTTTCTCAAGCTTTCGATAAAGTATGGCACGAAGGCCTACTTCACAAAATTAAAATGTTTCTGCCTCCTAATACACACAATCTGCTAGAAAATTACATTCTTGGCCGCACGTTCATAATTAAACACAAAAGCTACATATCTTCGGAAATTTCTATAAAAGCCGGCGTCCCCCAAGGTAGCATCTTAGGTCCACTGTTATATGTTCTATATACCTCCGACATGCCTACTAGCAATCTGGTCCATATCTCAACGTTCGCCGATGACACCGCAATTTCAAGTGTCCATGAGAATCACATCGTCGCATCTGGTCTTCTTCAAGAAGATGTAGTTTTATTAGAGAATTGGCTCCATAAATGGAGAATAAAAGTAAACGAACAAAAGTCCATACATATCACTTTTACTCTGCGAAGGAACACATGTCCACCAGTTAGCATTAATGGCCTTAGTACTCTCCAGCATACTTCCATCAAATTCTTGGGAATCCATCTTGACCGCAGACTCACTTGGCAAACCCACATTGATTCTAAACTTACCCAAATAAAACTTAAATCGCAACAACTCGCATGGCTCATAAATCGTAACTCCAAACTTGGACTCGACTGCAAATTGCTTATATACAAGACTATAATTAAAGCAATATGGATGTATGGCATTCAGCTCTGGGGAACTGCTTCAAATTCGAACATTGATAAAATACAGAGAATACAGAACAAAATCCTGAGACAGATTACAAACGCACCATGGTACTTAAAAACTCAAACATACATTGCGATTTAAACATGGCAACAGTACACATTACAGAATAAATTCGTTCGTACTATCCGTACGTGGAATCGACTTCCGGAAAATACCTTTCCCTCCAATTACGACATTTAGACTTTCAAAACAAATGTCAACAGACACTAATCCCTCTTTCCTCCTTCCAATACCTGATCTTCCTTCCGCCAACGCAATGCACTGCATTTATAGGGGTCATCCCCTGAATGTTGGTTCAGTGAAAAAAAAAACAGTCGTCGTCGACCCAATATGTTACAGAATACCAAATTTGCATTGAATTGATGTTGACGTTGACTCAAAAACGACGACGACAACTGGAATAAGGGTGAATATTGACAAATTAGAAGTCTCACTTAAGAAAAAGACCAGATTTAATTGACTTTGGAGTTACAAGGATGTTCAACAGAGAACAAGTCAAAGTAGAAGCCTGCTTAGACCTTAGCTCTGACCACACACCGACAATTTTTACGATACAAACCCCTTTTCTAAGCACTTGCAAACCTACAAGCTACAAAGTCAATTGGCTGAAATACAAAAAATATCTAAGTTCTCACACTCGGCTAGATATCAAACTCCAAAATTCTGAAGACATTGACCAGGGACTTCTCAACCTTATGGGGTCTATAAAAATGGCAGCAGAGGTATCCACATCAGCATCACTACGTTCTTCATCTACACCAAAATCATCCACAACAAATATTTCGTTTTTAGATATCGAAAAACTAGTGAGAGAAAAAAGACGAGCAAGGAGACTGTGGCAACAAAATCGATCGCCGAGGCCTAAGTCGCTGCTCAACGAATGCAGTAGGAAACTACAAACACTTTTAAGAAACAAAAAGGAAGACGAATTCTCAAGTTTTGTTGAACAACTAGACCATACAGCCAAATCCAATTACTCACTGTGGCGATCAGCAAAAGATTTCAAACGACCAGTGAATACCGAAAAAGGAGAAGTATTTGCTAACTATCTGCGTCAGGCATTCTCACCGAATCCTGCTGTCATTACTCACAACTTGCCTCCAATTCCACATCAAATCTCGCAGTCTCCATGGAGCTTCTCATTCAAATATCTTAAAAAAGAAATTAGAGCATTAAATCCAAGGAAAGCCCCAGGACATGACTTAATAACTAACAAAATGATAATTGAATTACCGGAAGTGACAATAAAGCTTGTTCTCTTAATCTTCAATGCTATATCACGTCTTGGGTATTACCCTACAGTTTGGAAAACATCAACTATCACTATGATTCATAAAGAAGGAAAGGACCCTACAAAAGCAAATTCTTACAGACCGATAAGTCTTCTCCCTAACATATCCAAACTTTTTGAAAAGCTGCTTAACGCCAAACTCATGAAATTCCTAAACGATAATAACATCATCCCAAACCACCAGTTCGGGTTTCGAAAAAACCACAGCACGAATCAACAAGTTCACAGGCTAGTAACAAATATACGCAATGCTCTTGAAGAAAAAAATACTGCTCAACTCTGTTCATTGATGTTTCTCAAGCTTTCGATAAAGTATGGCACGAAGGCCTACTTCACAAAATTAAAATGTTTCTGCCTCCTAATTCACACAATCTGCTAGAAAATTACATTCTTGGCCGCAAGTTAATAATTAAACACAAAAGCTACATATCTTCGGAAATTTCTATAAAAGCCGGCGTCCCCCAAGGTAGCATCTTAGGTCCACTGTTATACGTTCTATATACCTCCGACATGCCTACTAGCAATCTGGTCCATATCTCAACGTTCGCCGATGACACCGCAATTTCAAGTGTCCATGAGAATCACATCGTCGCATCTGGTCTTCTTCAAGAATATGTAGTTTTATTAGAGAATTGGCTCCATAAATGGAGAATAAAAGTAAACGAACAAAAGTCCATACATATCACTTTTACTCTGCGAAGGAACACATGTCCACCAATTAGCATTAATGGCCTTAGTACTCTCCAGCATACTTCCATCAAATTCTTGGGAATCCATCTTGACCGCAGACTCACTTGGCAAACCCACATTGATTCTAAACTTACCCAAATAAAACTTAAATCGCAACAACTCGCATGGCTCATAAATCGTAACTCCAAACTTGGACTCGACTGCAAATTGCTTATATACAAGACTATAATTAAACCAATATGGATGTATGGCATTCAGCTCTGGGGAACTGCTTCAAATTCGAAGCATACAGAGAATACAGAACAAAATCCTGAGACAGATTACAAACGCACCATGGTACTTAAAAAACTCAAATATACATTGCGATTTAAACATGGCAACCGTGAAGGAAGAAATTATTCTAAACTGTAGAAACTACCTCAACAACCTAGCTACACATCCAAATGCATTGGCAAGGGACCTAAGAAGTTATGGCGGCCATAACCGCCTGAAGAAACGAGATACTGTCCACATGATTCACTAAGAAACATACGTATATTCACATATGTTATTGTAAGCTGTGGCAAGCAATAATAAAATATTTGTTAGTTATTTAAGATCTGTACACTTATTGATAGTTTCACTTTGTGAAAGATACAATAATTAAATAAAGATTGAATAAAAAAAAAGAAGTCTCAAAGTGATTAAAAATTATATAATTTTAAGGATGCACATGTAAAGATACAATTCGACAAGAAAAAAGTAAGTTATATTTAATTATTAAAATGTTGAAAATAAAATTAAATTGTTGGACTGACCAAAAGGGCCAAAAAAGTTTACATATTATTTTCGAGTAATGACTTGCTCTACCAAATTTGGATCCTGGTGCTGTTTTGGTTATGTTAACTACGCTACATAATTGCCCTGTTTCGCCACTCCATAGATACGTCGGTGGTAGTTGTCTCTTTGGGAAGTAGTTCAAAAGTCTAATACATTACACCTTGGATCGATCTTTGTCTTACGATCGATCAACATTTTGACAGTAAAACTTTATTTTATGAAAAATAATAATAAAACTTATTATTTAAGGGAAAATATCCTGCCGTATATAAACTTTGTCGGCCCTTTTTTGGATCAGTCCTAAAATTTAGCTTTATTGATGAACATTTTATTAACACTGTCCAACAAATTAAGACATTTTGAATGGAACAGAATAGCGACCCTATAATTCTGAAAATTTTTGCAGAATAAACTTATAGTCCAGCTGTTCTGAGTTTCTTTATTATTATAGTATATATAGTGTTATACTAAAACTTAAAAGTGTTGTAAGGTATTGTCTGAGAGAATTCTTATTGTCAGAACTATATTGTGGAATTGTATTAGGATTATTTTTGTGGAATATCTTAACCCTCTAGATGCTCTCTTTATGGGTCAATTTGACCCTTTTTTCGAGAAAATCAAACTAAGTCCTTTCAAAAAGGGCATTTAATGATTAAAATGTTCTACGAAATAGTTTCACGAAATTTCTGTGGAGGTCACCGACGACACCAAAGTTGATCGATATTTTTCGACAATATATGTAGGTATTTCGTTAGAGCAGTGTAAACAAAAGATACAAATTGGATATTTTTCCAAAATTTTAATTTTCGCGAGAGATATGGTTAAATGATATTGTATACATGAGTGTTGTGCTAACTTTCATCCGGTTCGGTTGTAAGTACGGATTCATAAAATCACACTGCATTCGTATTGTGTTGAATAAACAGAGTTAAAAAAACATTATAGAGAACAAACATTTACTTGAAATTGATTCAGTACACCGTAAGATGGTAAAGCACCACGAGGCCAAACCTGCGGCCCTCCGCACAATGAAATCCGCAGCCCGGCGGATAAAGTCAAAGTCCAAATTACAGTTTGTGTCATTAAATGAAGACAAACACGGTGCTTCGTGTACAAATTCCAACAGATACAATTATCGCTCTTCAATCGAAGATACGGACGATTCACCCGAAACAAACATCAAATTAACTGTGTCTAAATCCCCACAAAAACCACCTCCAATTGTTGCTGATTCCAGGGTATCAATGAGGAAAGTACAGTTCATAGTCGGCTGGGACAAAAAAAATCCACAAACTAAGGAAAAATATGACTTTTGTGTAAATGCATTGAAAGATGGTATGATCGAGATCCACTCTTAAAATTCAAAGGAAAATAAATTATATACGACGTTCCTATACGGTCTTCCCAGGTTAAATCCTGCTGATATAATGGACGATCTTAAGACGTACAACCTTTTACCTACATCGGTGCATGAGGTATTGACGAAATATAGCAGCGTAAATCGTTCAACCCAAATTATTTAAAGAATGTCAAATCTATTTGCAAAGGGTCTATTAATTTAGAAAAAATTGTGGACAAAAATGCAACATACAAAAAATGACACGGGAAAACATGATTTGTAGAGGTGTTTTCAGGAGTGTATAGCTCGCAGATGGGTTGACCTAGTGGCGAAATATTTTCCAGATCAACAATCCAATCCCAACCTTGGAAGCGTTTTAAATAAAAATGTTTATTCTTGTCTTAGAATAACTCGTATTATTGGATGTTTAGATTGATTCTGGTGGGGTTTCAAAATGACAGCTACAAACTCATATTTCTTGGTAACATTTTGTAAAAGGTGTTATGAAAAATAAATAGAAGGAATCAATACCTACCGAATGATGCCTAAACACCAAAACACAATCAAAGTACGCATATCAAGCATGTATGCATTATTTTGCTGTTTGCAAGACACACATATGTTTTTATTTTTCTTCTTCTTTTGTGCTTATTATTTGAATGTAAACAATAACAAATGTGCGAAATAATTAAAAATGGAAATAAATGAAATAGATTCGGTTGTCGTGCTTATTTAATAAATTTGGTGCGGTGTAGATTTTGGGTAGGGCCATTATACCAAAATAGAAATGTTGATGGGCTTTTTGCGTTAAGCTTTAAACATTTACACAACAATGACCACGAACAATTCCATAAAATGGTAAGGACGACACCACAGGACCAACTATTTTCCATGATGGAGGAAGGCTTGACAAATCGCAGCAACTGACAGCCAATATCAGCCAAATGTCGGCTGTTTTTGACCCTAGTGTAAGTAAATTGAAAAAGATTATGTATATACAAAGGGTTTTATAAAGTCTTTTTTATACGGCTATTTAGCACATGGGGATAGCACGCAATGTCTTTCTCTTACATTTACGAGAGACAAGTGAAGTAATTTGGGCTAACCTCTTTCCAAGCTACCTCAAAATTCCAACCCGGCACGAATGGCGTAAAATAGCTAACTTTGGAGGAAAGAGGTTGGTTCGTTGCCAAAAGTGAAACGAAGTCACAAACAATGCTACAAAATTAGTCTTTCGGTTGCGTGATAAGAGAAATGATTATATTTTAACAACTAACAGTTTTTTGAAGTTTTGTTCCGAATATTTTTTGAGTTATTTTATTTGAAAAAGTTGGATTCCATAAAACGACTTCGCCTGGAGCCATGTCCTAACCTTAATTCCCGAAAAATAAATATAATACATTTTTATTAATTACTTATTACATATGCACCAAGGCACATAAAACTCGAAAAATTCTTAGCATCAGCTCCCTCTGGAGTTATATCAGGACAAATATAATCGAAGCTGCTCCCTCTGGAGTTTCGTTCCGCAAGAGGATGACTGGATGCTTTTTGAACTTCGCTGAGCTTACTCTTACTCCCTGGTTGCAAACTGTGCTGAGCTTTAATCTGCCTTCCACCCTGTGTTTTCCATATACAATGGTGGTTGTACCCACACGAACAAGCAGACAACACACAACAAAAAAAACTAATGAATTACCTTTGACTTTATACCCGTGGCGATCCTCACGAAATAAATTTTTCACTTTTGTAGACCACACTAATAAAAAGAGGTAAGACTTAGTTTCTGGTATTTTGCATTTCTTCACCACTCTTTACTTAGGGTAATCAAGGTATCCACAAAAGTAAAAACTCATCATTTAGTTTAGCTACTTTAATATTGAGATTATCACTATAGAGAATCAGAGTGTTGATTCCTTTTGCTCGGCCACTTTCAAACTCAACATTAAAACATACAAGTAAATCAACAAATCAAAGCATAACAACATCAATGAAACAACACTACGAATTTTCTACTTGGTATTGGTATACTACCCGAACAGTTCAACGACCGCCTTAATGTTGGCCTTGGAATGGGTTTCCGTATTGCTGTTTTAGTTGTGACTGTTGTTTCAAATACAAGTAACGTTACTAAAAAGAACGACTACAAACATAAAACAAAACTAAAATAGCACGTGTGCACGATTTATCGTTCTAGCTCCTTATATCCAAGGTTTTTGGATTCCTGCCATCGCACAACCTTTTATGGTATATATATGCATTTATATAAGATATAATATATATATATATATATATATATAAGATATAGATATATATATATATATATATATATATATATACATATATATGCATATATACACATACATACATATATGGCTCATTTCGAGGCATTATCTTTATAATTATTATATATTTTATGAAACTGATTTACAACACAACAACACAAAGTGGAATCGATCTATTCACCAGCTTTGTGAGAGTAAGGTCGTTGCTCAATGCCAAGGCCTTTGATAGAGTTTGGCTTGGCGCAGTCATATCAATGCTTATCGCTTTTGGTGTTGGTAGTGACTTCTCTCGATTTATATTGAGCTTCCTCAGAGATCGCACTATACGTGTTGTTTCCCCCTCCCTTTTTCTTATTTTCATCGACGACCTCTTGGATCGGACTTTGAATCCAATATACTATTGGATTCGCGAATGACAGCAACCTCTGCCATTCATACTCATTCGATAATAGACCAAGTCGTCAAGAAATTGATTATAAAAGGCGATTGATGGATGAGTCACTTTGCCATGATTTGATGGCCATTTCTGGATGGGGGCGAGTGAATAGAGTAGATTTTAGTGCACGTAAGACCCAGTGCTACTTGTTGTCTCACAAACGATTCACTGATCCTACGGTGTCGTCGATTTTAATGAACGGTGTAGATATTGAGCAATCAGATGCTCTCGATGTTCTTGGCATGAAAATACAACGTGATGTTCGTTGGACAAAACATGTATTTGATGTGTGAAACATAAAAAAACAGTCGTCGTCGACCCAATAGTGTTACAGAATACCAAATTTGCATTGAATTGATATAAACTGACGTTGACTCAAAATCGACGACGAAATTTGGAATAAGGGTGAATATTGACAAATTAAAAGTCTCAAAGTGATTAAAAATTATATAATTTTAAGGATGTACATATAAAGATACAATTCAACAAGAAAGTAAGTTAAATTTAATTATTAAAATGTTGAAAATAAAATTAAATTGTTGGACTGACCAAAAGGGTCAAAAAACTTTACATAAGTTCGGATCCTGGTGCTGTTTTTGTTATGTTAACTACCTTGGAACGCTACATAATTGCCCTGTTTCACCACTCCATAGATACGTTGGTGGTAGTTGTCTCTTTGGGAAGTAGTTCAAAAGTCTAATACATTACACCTTGGATCGATCTTTGTCTTTCGATCGATCAACATTTTGACAGTAAAACTTTTTATTTTGTGAAAAATAATAATAAAACTTATTATTTAAGGAAAAATATCCTGCCGTACATAAACTTTGTTGGCCCTTTTTTGGATCAGTCCTAAAATTTAGCTTTATTGATGAACATTTTACTAACACTATCCAACAAATTTAGACATTTTGAATGGAACAGAATAGCGACCCTATAATTCTGAAAATTTTTGCAGAATAAACTTATAGTCCAGCTGTTCTGAGTTTCTTAATTATTATAGTATATAGAGTATTGTACTAAAACATAAAAGTGTTGTAAGGTATTGTGTGAGAGAATTCTTATTGTCAGAACTATATTGTGGAATTGTATGAGGATTATTTTTGTGGAATATCTTAATCCTCTAGATGCTCTCTTTATGGGTCAATTTGACCCTTTTTTCGAGAAAATCAAACTAAGTCCTTTCAAAAAGGGCATTTAAGGATTAAAATGTTCTACGAAATAGTTTCACGAAATTTCTGTGGAGGTCACCGAAGACACCAAAGTTGATCGATATTTTTCGACAATATATGTAGGTATTTCGTTAGAGCAGGGTAAACAAAAAATACCAATTGGATATTTTTCCAAAATGTTAATTTTCGCTAGAGATATGGTTAAATGATATTGTATACATGAGTGTTCTGCTTTCATTCGATTCGGTTGTAAGTACGCATAAAACATAAATCAGTGCCACAAATTCGTAAAATCACACTGCATTCGCATTGTTTTGAATAAATAGAGTTAAAAAAAGAGAACAAACATTTACTTGATATTGATTGGGTGCACCGTACGATGGTAAAGTCCCACGGGGCCGCAGCCGGGCAGACAAAGTCAAAGTCCAAATTACAGTTTGTATCACTAAGTTAAGATAAAAACGGTGCCTCGTGTTCAAATTCCAACAGATACAATTCTCTTTCTTCAATCGAAGGTATGGACGATTCACCAGAAATTCACTAAATCCCCACAAAAACCACCTCCAATTGTTGCTGGTTCCAGGGTATCAATGAGGGAAATACACCTCATAGTTGATGACTACTGCATGTTTAAACGCACTTCGACTGGGACAAAAATTTTTGCACAAACTAAGAAAAAATATTACTTTTATGTAAATGCATTGAAAGATAGAAAGAAAATAAATTATATACGACGTTCCTATACTGTCTTCTGAGGTTAAATCTTACCTACATCGCTGCATGAGGTATTGACGAAATATAAAGAGTGATTTTTTTGAGGTTAGGATTTTCATGCATTAGTATTTGACAGATCACGTGGGATTTCAGACATAGTGTCAAAGAGAAAGATGCTCAGTATGCTTTGACATTTCATCATGAATAGACTTACTAACGAGCAACGCTTGCAAATCATTGAATTTTATTATCAAAATGCGTGCTCTGTTAAGAAAGTTCAGAAAGAAAGAAATTGTGTTCAGCGACGAAGCTCATTTTTGGCTCAATGGGTACGTAAATAGGCAGAATTGTCGATCCAGAAAAAGTCACAGTTTGGTGCGGTTTATGGGCTGGTGGCATCATTGGACCGTACTTCTTCAAAGATGATGCGAATCGTAACGTAACTGTGAATGGTGAGCGCTACCGTGAGATGGTATCCAACTTTTTTTGCCCAAAATGGAAGAACTGAACTTGGTTGACATGTGGTTTCAACAAGATGGCGCTACATGCCACACAGCTCGCGATTCTATGGCCATTTTGAGGGAAAACTTCGGAGAACAATTCATCTCAAGAAATGGACCGGTAAGTTGGCCACCAAGATCATGCGATTTGACGCCTTTAGACTATTTTTTGTGGGGCTACGTCAAGTCTAAAGTCTACAGAAATAAGCCAGCAACTATTCCAGCTTTGGAAGACAACATTTCCGAAGAAATTCGGGCTATTCCGGCCGAAATGCTCGAAAAAGTTGCCCAAAATTGGACTTTCCGAATGGACCACCTAAGACGCAGCCGCGGTCAACATTTAAATGAAATTATCTTCAAAAAGTAAATGTCATGGACCAATCTAACGTTTCAAATAAAGAACCGATGAGATTTTGCAAATTTTATGCGTTTTTTTAAAAAAAAAAGTTATCAAGCTCTTAAAAAATCACCCTTTAGCAGCGCTTGACACATTATTTAAAATCAAGTTTGTGCGTAAATCGTTCAACCCAAATTATTTAGAAAATGTCAAATCTATTTGCAAAGTTCTTATAACTTGGAAAAAACTCTAGCAACCAAAATCCGAGAGACCAACACAATCTTGGAATTGCTTGATGTATGGTCATGGTGGAGATCACTGCAACCGCAAACCTGCATGCATGTCTTGTGCGAAAATGCACACAACATATGAAAGTCCATTTACCAAAGACAACAAGCGCCCTGCAGTTTTCTCATGCTTCAATTGCAAACAGGCTGGTGGAGAAAGATTTGATCACGCAACTAACGATATAAAATGCCCACTATGTCAAAAATACCTGGAAATCAGACAAAGAGTTACCTCCGGGCACATCAAAAGGGTCCCGAGTGGACGCCTAAGGTATACTAATGCACACTCTCAAGCAAACATCTCTCATCATGTTACGAATGTACATTCGCAAGCAAATAACACGCATCATATTTCGTCGTCTAGCCTCACAAACAGATACGGGCACGGTAAGAAATGAAGACGAACTTTTTAACATATTTTCTTCGGCACTCCATGACCTAAGTAGGTGTACCTCGAAAGTACAACAAATTCAGGTTGTAAGGTCTCTTTTAAAATACGCTCTTGATATTAAATAAAAACAGACAAACAATAAATATACTACATTGGAATGCCAACGGCATTACTACATATTCTCATATTCGGCAATTCGAAAATTTGCTAACAATGAAAAATATACACATTGCTGGATTAAATGCAAACTTTATAAAAGCAAACCATAAGCCATTTTTCAAAAATGATGTACTCTTTCAAAACGACAGGCAAGACGCAAATGGGGATGGAGTTGCTATCTTAGTCAACCACATGTTATTACTTATTACCAATACAAGACACAGGGTGACAAAATTTCGATTATTTTCTGCGGTTCAACTTTTTGGAGTCAATTTAGTTGTATGAGATAGTGATATTCTTATCCTATAATTCACTTTTTTTGAATTGACTCTGGTTCTCGAGATAAACCGCTGTTTTAAAAATGAAGGAGGTTTCACCATATATTTTAGCATAACTCAGGAACAGTTTTTCCGATTTGGTTAAGAAAAAAATTTAAAAATCCGCAACTAAATTTCATTCAAGTTACCCCTACAATGTTTTTTGATAAAGTCAATAATTTCGAAAATATTCAAAAACTTCTTCCAAAAAAAAATTTTTTCATGGAAAATTGAAAACTTTTTTCTATTTGTTAAATGCATATAAAATCAAAAAAGTCACAAATGCCAATTTTTTATCTTTAATTATAAACATAGATATGTTACAAATAAAAGTAGCCATATTTCAATAAAATCGATTAACAAGTTTTGGATTAATTCACAATTTAGTGATGGTATCTCATTGTGATAAATTTTTTAAATGAACATTAATAACAGAAATATTCCATAATTATAAGAAACACGAGTTAAGAAAACCGTTTTGTATGGGATTTTCTTTGGTACTTTTTGTTGGGACAGTCCCGTTGTAGGTTCCAACAGTAGTCTGCCATCATATGGCTATCCCACCGTCCTTGGTATCTTTCCTCCATGATCTTGATGTCCTGGTGGAATCGTTCCCCTTGTTCTTCACTATAATCGCCGAGGTTGTTAGGAAATTTATCCAAATGACTGTGCAGATAATGCACTTTTATACTCATATTAGCTCCTAGTTTTGGGAAATTCTGGAGCATTTTGCTAACAATTTCTGCATAGTTCTTAGCTTTGTTATTCCCCAAAAAATTTTTGACAACTGATACAATGCTTATCCATGCTTCCACTTCCATCTGAGTCATGTGATTTGTGAAATCATCGTTGTTTATAAGAGTACGGATTTGTGGCCCGTCAAAAACACCTGCTTTTAACTTTTCTGTACTAAGACCAGGAAATGTTTGACAAATATATTTAAAGCAATCGCCATTCGTATCGAGTGCTCTTACAAACTGTTTCATAAGGCCAAGTTTAATGTGGAGTGGTGGAAGAATGATTTTTTCTCGACTTATCAAAGGTTCATGAACGATGTTATCTTTTCCTACAGTCATGTTCAGTCTTGACGGCCAGTCTGTCCTGCTCCAGTGTTCATTTTTTGCACGAATGTCCCATAGACATAGAAAACAGGGATATTTAGTGTATCCACTTTGCTGGACCAATAAAAAGTTTACCATCTTTAAATCTACACAGACGGACCACTTGTGTTGATAATATGAAATCTTCTCTAACACCAGCTTGACGTTTTCATAGTCTTCTTTAAGTTTAGTCGAATGACCTACTGGAATCGAAGCCACTTTATTTCCATTATGTAGTAACACACACTTCAAACCTTTTTTTGAGCTGTCTATAAAAAGTCTCCAGTCTTTTGGTTGGTATATTAGAAGGCCCATTAAATTCAAAAGCCCAGAAATATCATTACAATATACAATATCATTCGCTTCGGTAAAGAATGGAAGAATGTCTCGCTCTCTGTTTCGGTAAGTAGTTATTCTTACGCCAGGCTGAATGCAACGTTTTTCTTTTAGTCTTGATGCAAGAAGTTCAGCTGATTTTTTCGATAAATTTAAATCTCGAATTAAGTCATTCTGCTCACCTTGAGAAAATCCTTGATAAGTAGAACTGCATTCTTCGTACTCATTCTCACTGCTGTTCTCATTCTGACTATCTAACATTTCAACATCATTAGAATATTTGGATGATAATGAAGTAAATACCGGTATTGGTAAATTTTCACTATGCAGCGTTGGTGGCTTAACGGATGGAACGTTTGGGTACAACCAAGACCGCTTTTTATATCGGTTCATGCCTTTTACATTTACAGCGCAAAAGTAACAATCATCAAGGTGGCTTCTTGGCTCTTTCCACGTCATCGGTATTCCAAACGGAAGCCCTTTGCGTTCTCCTTTGCTCCAATATCGAAGAGACTCGACACAAGTTTTACAAACTTTATGTGGGACCCAACATTTGTCTTGTTGTCCAAGTTGTTGTCCAAAATAAGCCTTATAAGCTTGTTTTACGAAAGCATTAATATTATTTAGTTGCTTTTCTGCACAATATTTACCACATATGTAGCAGAAATGGTCAGGGTTATTAGCACAAGATTTACGTGAAGAGTTCATTCTTAATATTTTTTTTAATTTTATTGTGGATAAGTCTCACCTTTTCACTTTCAACACAACGATTAACGAGGTCTTAGATTTTTTTGACATATGTACGTATTTATTCACTTGTCTGTCACATATCGTCTTTTCGGCCTACTTAAGTTGTTATAATTATGTGTCGTGTTTTTTATAGCTATGGAATATTTCTGTTATTAATGTTCATTTCAAAAATTTATCACAATGAGATACCATCACTAAATTGTGAATTAATCCAAAACTTGTTAATCGATTTTATTGAAATATGGCTACATTTATTTGTAACATATCTATGTTTATAATTAAAGATAAAAAATTGGCATTTGTGACTTTTTTGATTTTATATGCATTTAACAAATAGAAAAAAGTTTTCAATTTTGCATGCAAAAAAAATTTTTTTTGAAAAAGTTTCTCAATATTTTCGAAACTATTGACTATATCAAAAAACATTGTAGGTGTAACCTGAAGGTAATTTAGCTGCGGATTTTTAATTTTTTACTTAACCAAATCGGACAAACTATTCCTTAGTTATGCTAAAATATGTGGTCAAACCTCCTTCATTTTTAAAATAACGGTTTATCTCGAGAACCAGAGTCAATTTAAAAAAAGTAAATTATAGCCTTAGATCTTCATCAACATATCCACCAAAATTTCCTTACAAACACCGCACCGCATAATCACTGTTGCCCTGTGTTATCAATGATAGAAGAATTATAGTTACCACAGCTTACTCTGCCAAATATTCCCAGAACTTTATTAATGACATTAAAGCTCTTACCCCTGACAACGTTGACTTAACAGTACTTAAGGGTTACAGTACTTGATTATGAAATACATATCTGCTCGGTTTAGACAGGAAAACTGCCGTACTAATTCTTATAACAACACTAACTGGAGTACTTATCGAGATTTAATTGATCGCAGTATTGCTTTCTCAGTTGAAAGATATAGGTCTCGATTGCTTATTGATATTGATTGATTTTTAGAGGTGTTTTCAGGAGCGTATAGCCCGCAGATGGCTTGACCCAGTGCCGACATATTTTGCATGATATTTTGACACAGGAAAATAATTATCGCAGAAGATATACCTTAGAAATTTTACATATCATAAATATGCCTACTGACGAAAGAATGAACTATAAGACTGATACCGACACTGTGCATAAATATATCGAAACATTGGATATAAACACGGACGCAAACAATAGCTTTTTAGTATAAAAATAACTTCAAGTAAGAGAAGTTCATTGTTTTTGCTCAAATGTAATTATTGTGATATTTTGTCTTGTCTTTTTATATAACTAATGTTATTTATATTATTAAATGAATATCCCAGAGGATGATCGTCGATGACGATCGAAATATTGGAATAAATAAAAAGAAAACAATCTAAGAAAAACTAAAAACAACGGTTTTGTTCATGACCTCGAGAAAATTTGATTTGAGACCATCCAGAAAATTTGATTTTAAAACCTATATCATATACCAAAATATGACAGATTCTGCTTATCCGTTCGGAAGTTATATCGGTTTTAATTTTAACTTAACGGATTTTGTGCAAACATACTTGGGGTTTCAATGCGTTATATTTTGAACATGAATTTTGGAGGTGTTTTCAGGATCGTTTAGCTCACAGATGGCTCAACCTAGGGACGAAATATTTTGACAATCATCGTTAAACAATCCAATCTTCATGTTTAGGTGGGGACCACATCAATTTCTTTTCGCAACCCATCCTATCGTACATATGCCACCTCTGATTTGATTTTAACGTTCTAGAAACCATACTTTAACCAATTTTATTAAAATTTACTAGAAATGTCACCAAGAAACATATATGCTGAAATGTACCCTCTGAGTTAGAGATGGGCGCGTGATAAAGAAAAATATTGAATCACCACGAAGATTTTTTCGTTCCTCACGTTCACGTGATTCACGTAAATCACGCAAACAATTTCCTCAAAGAAAATAATATTCCTATTCTAAATCGAAATGAGAAACGCCGCGCAAATCGAATACTATATAATTTAAATCGCTCTACGTTTGCGATGTTTGTCTTATATTCATATTTTTATATATCATCTATTTTAACGCAAAATAAGTTAAAATCGGACACTGACATAAAATCCAAGTAGAAAACAAAGCATATACCACGATATGACTTATGTGAATTTTTTAATTGAACTAACACTAAGGGGGTTTCTTATATAAATGCAGTGGCTAGTGTTGGCGCATGGAATACAGGGTGCGGCTAAAGTAACTATATGATTTGTTTTTTAAATAACTATTGAATGGAATGAAAAAAAAAAAAAAAACAAAAAAATTTATGCTAAAAAGAAAGTTTATTTTATGTTATTTTTTTACATTAATAATGAAAAATAATATCAGTTAAATGAGAACCGTTTTCTCTAACGCAAAAATGTGCTCTTTTTATGGCATTTTCCATAACTTTGTTGAGTGTTTCTTGTGGTATACCATCAATTTCTTCTTGAATGTTGTCCTTTAGTTGTAAAGATTTCGGATGAAGATTTTTGGGATTTTGGGATCCCCAAAATCTGTTGTTTTGTTTATTTACGAAACCGTTCAAGTGAAAATGCGCTTCGTCGGTCATCATTAAATTTGACAAAAAATTTTCATTTTGATCAACGAGATTTAAAAGTGCTCTAGCAAATTCCAAGCGCAATTGCGCAATTGTATAGCGTTCCATTTTTAAATATTCTCCCAAGTTTAATTTCTGAAATAGGAAAAAAGAAAAAGTTAAATACTCGCAAGCAAAGAAGTTACAATTGTTTTACATCATATAGTAACTTTAGCCGCACCCTGTACTTACTTAAATAATAGAAACATTAGAAATTATACGAAGCACTTTGTTTTAGAAATAAATATACATACATATGTATAGTATATATTTTACTTTGAATGGAAATTTTCACATTTTTGAACAAAATATAATAATTAATAATATATGTGTGACTAACGAAAAAATCACGTGATTCACGCATAAATTAGACTCACGCACATTCACGCACGAACATTTTTTCGTTCCTTACGTTCACGCACCACGTGTAAACTAAGTTTTGTTCACGATCACGCTTGATTCAAGCGTGAATCGCGTGATTCACGCAATTCACGTGAGTCGCGCCCATCTCTACTCTGTATTCCATGCGCCAACACTAGCCACTGCATTTATATAAGAAACCCCCTTAGTGTTAGTTCAATTAAAAAATTCACATAAGTCATATCGTGGTATATGCTTTGTTTTCTACTTGGATTTTATGTCAGTGTCCGATTTTAACTTATTTTGCGTTAAAATAGATGATATATAAAAATATGAATATAAGACAAACATCGCAAACGTAGAGCGATTTAAATTATATAGTATTCGATTTGCGCGGCGTTTCTCATTTCGATTTAGAATAGGAATATTATTTTCTTTGAGGAAATTGTTTGCGTGATTTACGTGAATCACGTGAACGTGAGGAACGAAAAAATCTTCGTGGTGATTCAATATTTTTCTTTATCACGCGCCCATCTCTAACTCAGATGGTACATTTCAGCATATATGTTTCTTGGTGACATTTCTAGTAAATTTTAATAAAATTGGTTAAAGTATGGTTTCTAGAACGTTAAAATCAAATCAGAGGTGGCATATGTACGATAGGATGGGTTGCGAAAAGAAATTGATGTGGTCACCACCTAAACATGAAGATTGGATTGTTTAACGATGATTGTCAAAATATTTCGTCCCTAGGTTGAGCCATCTGTGAGCTAAACGATCCTGAAAACACCTCCAAAATTCATGTTCAAAATATAACGCATTGAAACCCCAAGTATGTTTGCACAAAATCCGTTAAGTTAAAATTAAAACCGATATAACTTCCGAACGGATAAGCAGAATCTGTCATATTTTGGTATATGATACAGGTTTTAAAATCAAATTTTCTGGATGGTCTCAAATCAAATTTTCTCGAGGTCATGAACAAAACCGTTGTTTTTAGTTTTTCTTAGATTGTTTTCTTTTTATTTATTCCAATATTTCGATCGTCATCGACGATCATCCTCAGGGATATTCATTTAATAATATAAATAACATTAGTTATATAAAAAGACAAGACAAAATATCACAATAATTACATTTGAGCAAAAACAATGAACTTCTCTTACTTGAAGTTATTTTTATACTAAAAAGCTATTGTTTGCGTCCGTGTTTATATCCAATGTTTCGATATATTTATGCACAGTGTCGGTATCAGTCTTATAGTTCATTCTTTCGTCAGTAGGCATATTTATGATATGTAAAATTTCTAAGGTATATCTTCTGCGATAATTATTTTCCTGTGTCAAAATATCATGCAAAATATGTCGGCACTGGGTCAAGCCATCTGCGAGCTATACGCTCCTGAAAACACCTCTAAAAATCAATCAATATCAATAAGCAATCGAGAGCTATATCTTTCAACTGAGAAAGCAATACTGCGATCAATTAAATCTCGATAAGTACTCCAGTTAGTGTTGTTATAAGAATTAGTACGGCAGTTTTCCTGTTTAAACCGAGCAGATATGTATTTCATAATCAAGTACTGTAACCCTTAAGTACTGTTAAGTCAACGTTGTCAGGGGTAAGAGCTTTAATGTCATTAATAAAGTTCTGGGAATATTTGGCAGAGTAAGCTATGGTAACTATAATTCTTCTATGATTGATAATAGTCTTGTATTGGTAATAAGTAATAACATGTGGTTGACTAAGATAGCAACTCCATCCCCATTTGCGTCTTGCCTGTCGTTTTGAAAGAGTACATAATTTTTGAAAAATGGCTTATGGTTTGCTTTTATAAAGTTTGCATTTAATCCAGCGATGTGTATATTTTTCATTGTTAGCAAATTTTCGAATTGCCGAATATGAGAATATGTAGTAATGCCGTTGGCATTCCAATGTAGTATATTTATTGTTTGTCTGTTTTTATTTAATATCAAGAGCGTATTTTAAAAGAGACCTTACAACCTGAATTTGTTGTACTTTCGAGGTACACCTACTTAGGTCATGGAGTGCCGAAGAAAATATGTTAAAAAGTTCGTCTTCATTTCTTACCGTGCCCGTATCTGTTTGTGAGGCTAGACGACGAAATATGATGCGTGTTATTTGCTTGCGAATGTACATTCGTAACATGATGAGAGATGTTTGCTTGAGAGTGTGCATTAGTATACCTTAGGCGCCCACTCGGGACCCTTCTGATGTGCCCGGAGGTAACTCTTTGTCTGATTTCCAGGTATTTTTGACATAGTGGGCATTTTATATCGTTAGTTGCGTGATCAAATCTTTCTTCACCAGCCTGTTTGCAATTGAAGCATGAGAAAACTGCAGGGCGCTTGTTGTCTTTGGTAAATGGACATTCATATGTTGTGTGCAATTTCGCACAAGACATGCATGCAGGTTTGCGGTTGCAGTGATCTCCACCATGACCATACATCAAGCAATTCCAAGATTGTGTTGGTCTCTCGGATTTTGGTTGCTAGAGTTTTTTCCAAGTTATAAGAACTTTGCAAATAGATTTGACATTTTCTAAATAATTTGGGTTGAACGATTTACGCACAAACTTGATTTTAAATAATGCGTCAAGCGCTGCTATATTTCGTCAATACCTCATGCACCGATGTAGGTAAGATTTAACCTGAGAAGACAGTATAGGAACGTCGTATATAATTTATTTTCTTTCTATCTTTCAATGCATTTACATAAAAGTAATATTTTTCCTTAGTTTGTGCAAAAATTTTTGTCCCAGTCGAAGTGCGTTTAAACATGCAGTAGTCATCGACTATGAGGTGTATTTCCCTCATTGATACCCTGGAACCAGCAACAATTGGAGGTGGTTTTTGTGGTGATTTAGTGAATTTCTGGTGAATCGTCCATACCTTCGATTGAAGAAAGAGAATTGTATCTGTTGGAATTTGAACACGAGGCACCGTTTTTATCTTAATTTAGTGATACAAACTGTAATTTGGACTTTGACTTTGTCTGCCCGGCTGCGGCCCCGTGGGACTTTACCATCGTACGGTGCACCCAATCAATATCAAGTAAATGTTTGTTCTCTTTTTTTAACTCTATTTATTCAAAACAATGCGAATGCAGTGTGATTTTACGAATTTGTGGCACTGATTTATGTTTTATGCGTACTTACAACCGAATCGAATGAAAGCAGAACACTCATGTATACAATATCATTTAACCATATCTCTAGCGAAAATTAACATTTTGGAAAAATATCCAATTGGTATTTTTTGTTTACCCTGCTCTAACGAAATACCTACATATATTGTCGAAAAATATCGATCAACTTTGGTGTCTTCGGTGACCTCCACAGAAATTTCGTGAAACTATTTCGTAGAACATTTTAATCCTTAAATGCCCTTTTTGAAAGGACTTAGTTTGATTTTCTCGAAAAAAGGGTCAAATTGACCCATAAAGAGAGCATCTAGAGGGTTAAGATATTCCACAAAAATAATCCTCATACAATTCCACAATATAGTTCTGACAATAAGAATTCTCTCACACAATACCTTACAACACTTTTATGTTTTAGTACAATACTCTATATACTATAATAATTAAGAAACTCAGAACAGCTGGACTATAAGTTTATTCTGCAAAAATTTTCAGAATTATAGGGTGGCTATTCTGTTCCATTCAAAATGTCTAAATTTGTTGGACAGTGTTAGTAAAATGTTCATCAATAAAGCTAAATTTTAGGACTGATCCAAAAAAGGGCCAACAAAGTTTATATACGGCAGGATATTTTCCCTTAAATAATAAGTTTTATTATTATTTTTCACAAAATAAAAAGTTTTACTGTCAAAATGTTGATCGATCGAAAGACAAAGATCGATCCAAGGTGTAATGTATTAGACTTTTGAACTACTTCCCAAAGAGACAACTACCACCAACGTATCTATGGAGTGGTGAAACAGGGCAATTATGTAGCGTTCCAAGGTAGTTAACATAACAAAAACAGCACCAGGATCCGAACTTATGTAAAGTTTTTTGACCCTTTTGGTCAGTCCAACAATTTAATTTTATTTTCAACATTTTAATAATTAAATTTAACTTTTTTTTTAGTTGTTTCGTTTGAATTTTTTTTGGTCTGTAATCAATATTTGATTTGAACTGGGATATTGTCCTGGCTCAAGACCATTTTGCATCTATATTTAATAGAATGCAAATTTATTTACAAATGGCATGGTGACATTTATTACTTGGCTGCAGACTACCACTATCATGATTTCCACCCTGTCTAAAGGTTTCATTCAGGTGGCTTCGCAGCGACTTTTCAACATCAAACCCGGCCTCTATAAGGAGATGATTTTCACAAACGAACGCGAATCACAACTCACTTGCCGAATTTGCGTTTAAAAAATCGCACCAAGTAATAAAGTACACATGCCATCTTACAAGCATCTCATTGAGTTGCATATGTAAGTATGTGTATATGCAGGTATAGTTACCCAGCAATACTTCTGCCGTGCCAACGCTCATTTGTTTTAGTTTTTTTCGTTTGTATTTTTTTGGTCTGTAATCAATATTTGATTTGAACTGGGATATTGTCCTGGCTCAAGACCATTTTGCATCTATATTTAATAGAATGCAAATTTATTTACAAATGGCATGGTGACATTTATTACTTGGCGGCAGACTACCACTATCATGATTTCCACCCTGTCTAAAGGTTTCATTCAGGTGGCTTCGCAGCGACTTTTCAACATCAAACCCGGCCTCTATAAGCAGATGATTTTCACAAACGAACGAGAATCACAACTCACTTGCCGAATTTGCGTTTAAAAAATCGAACCAAGTAATAAAGTACACATGCCATCTTACAAGCATCTCATTGAGTTGCATATGTAAGTATGTGTATATGCAGGTATAGTTACCCAGCAATACTTCTGCCGTGCCAACGCTCATTTGTTTTAGTTTTTTCGTTTGAATTTTTTTTGGTCTGTAATCAATATTTGATTTGAACTGGGATATTGTCCTGGCTCAAGACCATTTTGCATCTATATTTAATAGAATGCAAATTTATTTACAAATGGCATGGTGACATTTATTACTTGGCTGCAGACTACCACTATCATGATTTCCACCCTGTCTAAAGGTTTCATTCAGGTGGCTTCGCAGCGACTTTTCAACATCAAACCCGGCCTCTATAAGGAGATGATTTTCACAAACGAACGAGAATCACAACTCACTTGCCGAATTTGCGTTTAAAAAATCGCACCAAGTAATAAAGTACACATGCCATCTTACAAGCATCTCATTGAGTTGCATATGTAAGTATGTGTATATGCAGGTATAGTTACCCAGCAATACTTCTGCCGTGCCAACGCTCATTTGTTTTAGTTTTTTCGTTTGAATTTTTTTTTTTGGTCTGTAATCAATATTTGATTTGAACTGGGATATTGTCCTGGCTCAAGACCATTTTAGTTACCCAGCAATACTTCTGCCGTGCCAACGCTCATTTGTTTTAGTTTTTTCGTTTGAATTTTTTTTGGTCTGTAATCAATATTTGATTTGAACTGGGATATTGTCCTGGCTCAAGACCATTTTGCATCTATATTTAATAGAATGCAAATTTATTTACAAATGGCATGGTGACATTTATTACTTGGCTGCAGACTACCACTATCATGATTTCCACCCTGTCTAAAGGTTTCATTCAGGTGGCTTCGAAACGAAAAAACTAAAACAAATGAGCGTTGGCACGGCAGAAGTATTGCTGGGTAACTATACCTGCATATACACATACTTACATATGCAACTCAATGAGATGCTTGTAAGATGGCATGTGTACTTTATTACTTGGTGCGATTTTTTAAACGCAAATTCGGCAAGTGAGTTGTGATTCTCGTTCGTTTGTGAAAATCATCTCCTTATAGAGGCCGGGTTTGATGTTGAAAAGTCGCTGCGAAGCCACCTGAATGAAACCTTTAGACAGGGTGGAAATCATGATAGTGGTAGTCTGCAGCCAAGTAATAAATGTCACCATGCCATTTGTAAATAAATTTGCATTCTATTAAATATAGATGCAAAATGGTCTTGAGCCAGGACAATATCCCAGTTCAAATCAAATATTGATTACAGACCAAAAAAAATTCAAACGAAAAAACTAAAACAAATGAGCGTTGGCACGGCAGAAGTATTGCTGGGTAACTAAAATGGTCTTGAGCCAGGACAATATCTCAGTTCAAATCAAATATTGATTACAGACCAAAAAAAAAAATTCAAACGAAAAAACTAAAACAAATGAGCGTTGGCACGGCAGAAGTATTGCTGGGTAACTATACCTGCATATACACATACTTACATATGCAACTCAATGAGATGCTTGTAAGATGGCATGTGTACTTTATTACTTGGTGCGATTTTTTAAACGCAAATTCGGCAAGTGAGTTGTGATTCTCGTTCGTTTGTGAAAATAATCTCCTTATAGAGGCCGGGTTTGATGTTGAAAAGTCGCTGCGAAGCCACCTGAATGAAACCTTTAGACAGGGTGGAAATCATGATAGTGGTAGTCTGCAGCCAAGTAATAAATGTCACCATGCCATTTGTAAATAAATTTGCATTCTATTAAATATAGATGCAAAATGGTCTTGAGCCAGGACAATATCCCAGTTCAAATCAAATTAAATTTAACTTACTTTTTTCTTGTCGAATTGTATCTTTATATGTACATCCTTAAAATTATATAATTTTTAATCACTTTGAGACTTTTAATTTGTTAATTATTCCAGATTTCGTCGTCGATTTTGAGTCAACGTCAGTTTATATCAACGTCAACATCAATTCAATGCAAATTTGGTATTCTGTAACACTATTGGGTCGACGACGACTGTTTTTTTATGTTTCACACATCAAATACATGTTTTGTCCAACGAACATCACGTTGTATTTTCATGCCAAGAACATCGAGAGCATCTGATTGCTCAATATCTACACCGTTCATTAAAATCGACGACACCGTTGGATCAGTGAATCGTTTGTGAGACAACAAGTAGCACTGGGTCTTACGTGCACTAAAATCTACACTATTCACTCGCCCCCATCCAGAAATGGCCATCAAATCATGGCAAAGTGACTCATCCATCAATCGCCTTTTATAATCAATTTCTTGACGACTTGGTCTATTATCGAATGAGTATAAATGGCAGAGGTTGCTGTCATTCGCGAATCCAATAGTATATTGGATTCAAAGTCCGATCCAAGAGGTCGTCGATGAAAATAAGAAAAAGGGAGGGGGAAACAACACGTATAGTGCGATCTATGAGGAAGCTCAATATAAATCGAGAGAAGTCACTACCAACACCAAAAGCGATAAGCATTGATATGAGTGCGCCAAGCCAAACTCTATCAAAGGCCTTGGCCTTGAGCAACGACCTTACTCTCACAAAGCTGGTGAATAGATCGATTCCACTTTTCGGATAGCAGTGTCATCAGGTCTCCTAATTTACACAAAACAAAAAACGCATCTCTAATATTCAGTCTGTTGATTTATGTTGTGTAATATTTTTGCGGAAAAATATTTTTTATTTCTGATTCAAATTCGAGTGATGGAGAAAAGAAATACAATCTAAATTGAAAAGAAAATTTGCAAATTAGACAGGAGTCAATTTACCAGATGAAATGTGAGTGGCAAAAATTAAGGAATGTTGCTGTGCGTTTCGTTATTTCTTCAAAAGGTTCCAACGTTACTTTCATGTTAATAAAGTAACAATTATGTATGCGCTGGAAAATAATCAAATCGACACCAAAGTTAAGATGTCTAGCTCGGCGATCACTCCAGCTGAGTGGGACTATGAAGAATGCTGCAAGAAAGGAAGCTTCTCTATCCAAACAACGTTCTACCTCTTGGACATCACATTTATCGCCCAGAATTGCGAATGGACGGTGCCCTCAAAATGTATCAGATATGTTTCAGCGGGCTGAGAGTGAATTGCTTGTATCTTTTGCTACTGGTAGCATAACGCTCGACTTTGTTGGCCACAATTTTCTTCCTAACTTTTCATTTCAATGTTCGTTCGACAACCCTTTAAATAAATTGTATATCATTTTTGCATTTTTAAATTTGTGTTTTTAAATTACCTCTCGAAATCTTCTTGCATGCAACTCGAAGTTTTTCAAAAGTCTTATCAAAATATATTAATTTTTCAAAATTGTTATCAAAATTAATTAATTAAATTATTTCGTTTGATTTAATTTAAGTTTTTACAATTTATCCACAATTTTATTTTTTTATAATTTTTGAACACTTAAAAAAATTAAAATGTTAAAGTCGTTACCGAAAACGGCGACGACAAAAATCAGTGTACACAATATCAACGTCAGATAACTTACAGAATACCAGTTATGCGTCGACGACGATCGATAAATCTCAATATTGACAATACCAATACCAATTTACAATCGTCAACGCATGATGGCGTCATTTTATGTCGACAACGACTACCAGAATAAGGGTGATTGTTAGATGTGTAGAAAATTCTTATCTGTACGTACTTTTTTCTTTTATATAAGTCGGTTTAACCGACTGAAACTTACTTACTTGTTATTCTTGACTTAGGGTATCTTAGTGGTCGAATTATTTGACGCTTATTGTAATGTTTTTGCGGTTTTGGAATTATTTTGTAAAATGTGTTATCTTCTATATAATAACAAGTAAGTAAGTTTCAGTCAGTTACACCTACTGATATATACCCTCACTCTCAGAAATCGTGTGTATGGAAGGACTTAATTTTTTACTTAGCCGGATTATGTGTATCGAGTTTCTTTTAGACAAAGCTTATGCTACTTTGTGTGGGAGGTACCAGAAGGGGTGTGACATTATCGACCATATTCCAGGGGAATGAAACGCCTATAAAGTCATTACCAAAGGCAAATTTTCAGAGTATTCCGCTCATTTGTATATAACTTATAAGTACTTTAATTTTAGATAGGACAGAGTGATTAGTGTACGCTCAAAGTGATTTTAAAAACATACAATATATTAAAAACAAACGACAAAATATCGCCAAATATTGAGAGAGCAATAGAAAAATACAATTACAATTTTCACATAAAAATATTAAAGCTACTAATACAACAAAACCCCATGATGCTAGGAAGAGCAAGAGATCGGCTCCAAGAACTTTTGGTCGAAGGAGACCAACCAATTTACTTTCACAGTGAAGACATACTCCACAAAAATCACCAAAAAATAACACACATCAACAAACTACACACATTAAAGTAACAACAACAAGACAAACTGGAAATGAAGCACAACAGAGAATGGTTTGTTAAAAACACCAACAAACAGATACCAGCCGATGTTGTCTTTGGGTCCCAAATATGCACTGCCCACGACAACAACAAAGTTTTCATTATTCAAAATAACAGAGTGTGTGCAAATGATATAAAACAGAGAGCAACAAGAAACGGCGAGAACAAAACTAGTGTCTCTGATTGACGACCACTTACAAAAGACGAAACTGGGGAGAAGGGACAAACTGATACTTGACACATTGGGACAAACAAGACAATTTTTTAAACAAAATGATGATATATTAATATTGGGTGCTGCCAGGGAGGTAAAACGCTCGCAATGTATAAAGATGACTACGAATCAAAAATGAAAGCCATATTACGGGATATGTGCACATACAGACGATTAAAGAGAGACCCAACATCAGGTCTACAGAACAAAAACAATATGAATATAATAAGTTTAACGGATAAAAACAAATTGACAAAAAGAGTGCTACAGCACCCAGAATATACGGACTCCCAAAAATTCACAAAGAAAGGTACCCCATTACGACCAATTTGTTCTTCAATAAACTCTCCTGGATATGATCTATCCAAATATATTGTCAACATTTTAAACAACTTAACGAAAGATTCCAGATTAAATCCAGAATAAACAACAGTACATAAATGATGACGAAATATTAGTTTCATTTGACGTAGTCTCCCTGTTCCCAAGCATCCCGGTTAACTTGGCTATCCATACTGTAAGAGAAAAATGGAACGTCATTAAAGACTACACAGAAATACCCATGGACTTATTCATAGAAATAATGACATTTTGTATAAAAGACACCAGGTATTTTAAGTACGATGACATGGTGTACGAGCTGCGGAAAGGAATGCCAATGGGATCACCAGCTTCACCGATTATTGCTGACATAATAATCGAAGAATTATTGGACGCCTCAATGCAGAAAGTGACGATAAAGCCAAGATACTTAAATAATACGTTGACGATATATTTGGGGTTGTGAAGAAAACCGAAGTACAATACACGTTGAAGGCATTAAACTCGTTTATTAGCCAAATACAATTCCCCATGGAATGCGAAATTGACAACAAACTTCCATATCATGCCGCGATCGTACATAGACATGACAAAATACTAAAGACAGATTGGTACCAAAAACCAACAACATCCGGAAGATTAATACATTTTTTCTCTAAACACCGCCGACGAATAAAGATTAACACGGCGACTAACTTTATCAGCAGAGTAATAAACATAAGTGACGCAGATTTTCATAGACACAATATAAAAAATAATACGACAAATTTTAAAAATGAATGATTTCCCCAATAAAACTATAACGGACTTAATACACCACGTGGAAAGGAAAAAACTTGATGGCCCCAGAGAAGCAATAGGAAAAATATACAAAACTGTAACATACGTTCCTGGCTTCTCGGAGAGACTCACCAATTCAAATATTTACGTCAAGGACAACATACAACTAGCTTTGAAATCCAACAATACAATTAATAACCTCTTCAAAAAAACAAAATCAAACATTAAGAAAGAAGACAAATCAAATATAGTTTATAAGATAAAATGTAATGGGGACAAGTCCAACAAATGTCAACAAAAATGAAATTAAAAACAAGAATTTCTGCACACAAGTCAGATCAAAAAGCAACTGATAAGCCGTTGGGACAGAAGACAGCTCTTGCAGCCCATTGTACATTGACATTAATGACGTAGACATTTTGACACAGGAAAATAATTATCGAAGAAGATATACCTTAGAAATGTTACGTATCATAAATATCCCTACTGACGAAAGAATGAACTATAAGACTAATACCGAACACTGTGAATAAATATATCGAAACATTGTATATAAACACGGACGCGAACAATACCTTTTTAGTATAAAAATAACTTCAAGTAAGAGAAGTTCATTGCTTTTGCTCAAATGTAATTATTGTGATATTTTGTCTTGTCTTTTTGTATAACTAATGTTATTTATATTTTTAAGTTATTATCCCTGAGGATGATCGTCGATGACTATCGAAATATTGGAATAAATAAAAAGAAAACAATCTAAGAAAAACTAAAAACATCGGTTTTTTATTTGTTCGTGACCTCGAGCCAGACCAAGCAGAAAAATTCACATAAGTGATATCGTGGTATATGCTTTGTTTTCTACTTGGATTTTATGTCAGTGTCCGATTTTAACTTATTTTGCGTTAAAATAGATATAAAATATAAAAATATATATAAAATAGATATAAAAATATGAATATAAAAAACGTGCGTGAACGTGAGCCAATATCACGCGCCCATCTCTAACTCGGAGGCTACATTTCAGCATATATGTTTATTGGTGAGATTTCTAGTGAATTTTAATAAAATTGGTTAAAGTAGGGTTTCTAGAACGATAAAATGCAAATCAGAGGTGGTATATGTACAATAGGATGGGTTGCGAAAATAAATTGATGTGGTCACCACCTAAAAATGAAGATTAGATTGTTTAACGATGATTGGTAAAATATTTCGTCACTAGGTTGAGCCATCTGTGAGCTAAACGCTCCTGAAACACCTCCAAAATGCATGTTCAAAATGTAACGCATTGAAGGAGTGACTTAAGATATCTTCTTCGATAATTATTTTCCTGTGTCAAAATGTTAACGTCATTAAAGTTTGGCTTATGTCCTGTCAATGTACAATGGGCTGTTGCATTTTGATCTGACCTGTGTGCAGAAATTCTTGTTTTTAATTTCATTTTTGTTGTGCCAACATATACCTTCTGGCATACGTTGGACTTGTCCCCATTACATTTTATCTTATGAACTATATTTGATTTGTCTTCTTTCTTAATTTTTGATTTTGTTTTGTTGATAAAGTTAGTCGCTGTGTTAATCTTTATTCGTCGGGGGTGTTTAGAGAAAAAATGTATTAATCTTTCGGACGCTCTTGGTTTTTGGTACCAATCTGTCTTTAGTATTTTGTCACGTCTATGTACGATCGCGTCAAGATATGGAAGTTTGTTGTCAATTTCGCATTCCATGGTGAATTGTATTTGGCTATTAAAAGAGTTTAACGCCTTCAACGTGTTTCGTACTACGGGTTTCTTCACAACCCCAAATATATCGTCCACGTATTTTGTTAAGTATCTTGGCTCAGTTTCTGCATTGAGGCGTCCAATAATTCTTCCATTATAATGTCAGCAATAATCGGTAAAGCTGGTGATCCCATTGGCATTCCTTTCCGCTGCTCGTACACCTTGTCATCGTACTTAAAATACCTGGTGTCTTTTATACAAAATGTCATTATTTCTATTGTCTTGTTTGTCCCACTGTGTCAAGTATCAGTTTGTCCCTCCTCCCCAGTTTCGTCTTTTGTAAGTGGTCGTCAATCAGAGACACTAGTTTTGTTCCCGCCGTTTATTGTTGCTCTCTGTTTTTTATCATTTGCACACACTCTTCCCCCTCCGCTGTTTTTTTGAATAATGGAAACTTTGTTGTTGTCGTGGGCAGTACATATTTGGGACCCAAAAACAACATCGTATGTGTTTGTTGGTGCTGTCAACAAACCATTCATTTGCAGTTTGTCTTGTTGTTGTTCTTTTAATGTGTGTTGTTTGTTGGTGCGTGTTGTTTTGTTTTTTTTGTGTGATTTTTATGGAGTATGTCTTCACTGTCAAAGTAAATTTGTTGGTCTTCTTCGTCCAAAAGTTCTTTGAGCCGATCTCTTGCTCTTCCTAGCATCACGATGTTTGTGGTTAGTTGTTTGTGTGTTTGGCGGTATTTTTTGGTTTGTTCCGTTTGTTGTTTTGACTTTATAGGCGTTTCATTCCCCTGGAATCGATATTGCTACACCCCTTCTGGTACCCCCCACACAAAGTTACATAAGCTTTGTCTAATAGAAACTCGATACACATAATCCGGCTAAGTAAAAAATTAAGTCCTTCCATACACACGATTTTTGAGAGTGAGTGTATATAAAGGGTGATTTTTTAAGACTTGATAACTTTTTTTAAAAAAAAAACGCATAAAATTTGCAAAATCTCATCGGTTCTTTATTTGAAACGTTAGATTGGTCCATGACATTTACTTTTTAAAGATAATTTCATTTAAATGTTGACCGCGGCTGCGCCTCAAGTGGTCCATCCGCTTAGTCCAATTTTGGCATTTCCACGTTTTTGAGTAACAGAGGCCCAATTGCTGCGAACGGCGACGAATCGATAATTGATGGTCATCATTAACATTGGCCGATACAGCTGCGATATTTTCTTCAGTTCGTACTCTACGTAAGCGTCTTGGTGGTTTAATGTCCAACAATGTAAATTTGGTGCGAAATTTAGTCACAATAGCCTGAATAGCCGCTTCAGTGGGTCGATTAAACTGACCATAAAATGGAAGCGTGCGATGAACTTTCTTAACAGAGCACGCATTTTGATAATAAAATTCAATGATTTGCAAGCGTTGCTCGTTAGTAAGTCTATTCATGATGAAATGTCAAAGCATACTGAGCATCTTTCTCTTTGACACCATGTCTGGAATCCCACGTGATCTGTCAAATACTAATGCATGAAAATCCTAACCTCAAAAAAATCACTCTTTATAAGCAGGTTTAACTGACTGAAACTTACTTACTTGTTATTAAATAGAATATAACACATTTTACAAAATATTTCCAAGAAATATGAGTTTTAAAATATTACTATAAGCGTCCAATAATTCGACCACTAAGATACCCTAAGTCAAGTTCCAGTCGGTTAAACCAACTTATATAAAAGCAAAAAAAGTACGTGCAGATAAGAATTTTCTACATATCTAAAGGCCAAAACACAATGATAAAAATATACGTATATTTTTATGCATTTATTTCTCGAGCAATTTTGAGATGTTTGTAAACATATGAAGAAGCGTACAATAAAAGCGTGTGTATCAAGCGTACAAAAAGTTGCTGAACTTTTAACTTTTCTGTGTGCTTCGTGAAGCTGAAGCGTAAAAACATATGTTTTTTGAGTTTTGTTTGCGCGTTTAGTTAGAAAAAAATCTGACCGGTTTAATCGAAAAAGAAAATTAAAATGTTTGAGAAAGTTTTAATAAATGAGGTGCAAAAATACCAATGTATATATAATAAATCGCACAAATCATTTAGAAATAAATTAATTAAAACGGCAGCCTGGAAAGCAGTATCCAGAGCTGTGGATTTGCCAGGTAAGTACATTCGGACGAAAAATAAATTCTCATTTTATATCTCGGCAATTGATTAACCTTTTTGTTACATATTTTCGTAAATATATTTGTAATATGTGAAGTTGATAAATGCCAGAGTTTCGTAAATATATTTGTAATATGTGAAGTTGATAAATGCCAGAGTCTATGGAAGACGTCTGCCATGTCTTTTATGAAAGACTGTGTAGCACCAAAACCGTGAGTAATGTGTTTAAATAGAGAATTAATATAGAGAATAGGCGTAGTGACACTTCTTGTAACAGTTTGCAGTCCGGACATTCGTTTGTTCGCGTTCATCATGCTGCTGCGCATGAGTACACAGCACTAATTACTTTTAACATGAGATTTAATATTCATATTTCATTTATTCCATCAAATTGTGTCTTGTATTTACCTTCTTAAAACGTTAAACTTTAAGTTGGACTGGAACCTAAAATACAAATGAATTGTGTTGAGCCTATGTAATAAGTAATTAATAAAACGAATTTTGTATAACTACCAAAAATATATTATATTTATTTTTCGGAAATTAAGTTTAGGACATGGCTCCAGGTGGAGTTGTATTATGGAATCCAACTTTTTCAAATAAAATAACTCCAAAAGTATTCGGAACAAAACTTCAAAAAACTTATTTTGTTAATTTTGTGGCATTGTTTGTGTGGCTTCGTTTCACTTTTGGCAACGAACCAATTGCGAGGTAGCTTGGAAAGAGGTTAGCCCAAATTACTTCACTTGTCTCTCGTATCATTTTTCGCTTTGTTGATGCACCCATTTTAAATGTTAGAGAAAGATATTGCGTGCTATCCCCATGTGCTAAATAGCTGTATAAAGAAGACTTTATAAATTCCTTTGTATATACATTAGTGTTTGCATCCCGGTATTTCCCGGGGGAAAATTCCCGGGAATTCGCATATTTTTCATTTCCGTGTCCCGGGAAATTCGCACATGATTCCCGCGGGAATTCAGTTGAAACTTTTACATATTTCTTTCTATAATTTTCACAATAAAATGAAAAATGTTGTAGAATAACTTAGCTCATATCGCTTTTAATTTAATATTGCAGTTGAATAACAAACTATTTTTAAGCTGTTCGGATATGCACCCAAAATCCACTTTTTCGGATTTTGCCTGTCGAACTCCATATGAAAAAGTGTAAAATCCGGAAAAAGTAGATTTTGGGCATGTATCCGAACGCCGAAAATAAATTAAGTTATTCGTTTGAAAATATTTTAAACAATGCTATGAAATGTATTAAAAAGTCAAGATGACTGTCTAAAAAAGAGTTTAAAGTTTTCGAAGCGACAGGACAAACAGACAACTTAAACATTTTATTTAATGCTCTACTGACTATTAAGCCAACATCTGTTGAATCTGATCGATCGTTCTCCGTCGCGTCCACATTATCCAATAACATAAGAAATATCTGATGAGGCCATAAATGCATTGTCTGCTCTTATTTCAAATATACACTTGCATATGTACATACATTTAATTAATTTTGAATCTTGAAAAGACATTTGAATTGATTTCACATTGCACTTTATTATATAAATTCTGTAGCAGGTTCGTTGTGAAATACATACTTAGATTTATCATTAGTTTTTTTTAGTCTTAAGCTCTCTTTGAGAGATATTCTCTCATGTTACGTTAGTGTCGGGAGCAAACACGGATACTAAACCTCTTGAAATATTTATATATGTTTTAACGATTTAAGATAAAGCAAGATGCTGAAATTTTTTAACTGTAATTAAATCAATACATTATAGTTTTAAGAAAATCCATTATATATTGTTATATATAACATTCATGATTTCAAAAAAGCCTCAATAAATTTAAAATTACAAATTACATATTTTTTTACTATAACAAAATGTGCATGTTTCATTGGAAAAAATAAGTTTAACTCATGATAAACAATATGTTGACGATTTCCAGTGCTGTCCCGGGATCCCGGGAAATTGAAAAAATAATTCCCGTGTCCCGGGAAATAAAAAGTACCGGAAAATGCAAACCCTAATATACATACATAATCTTTTTCAATTTACTTACACTAGGGCCAGCCGACATTTAGCTGATATCGGCTGCCGGTTGCTGCGATTTGTCAAGTCTTCCTCCATAATGGAAAATAGTTGGTCGAAGACCTGTGGTGTCGTCCTTACCATTTTATGGAATTGTTCGTGGACATTGTTGTGCAAATGTTCAAAGCTTCACGCAAACAGCCCATCAACATTTCTATTTTAGTATAATGACCTTACCCAAAGTCTACGCCGCCCGATTTTTTAAAAAGTTGTACATAATTGTAATAAGCACGACAACCGAAACTATTCCATTTATTTCCATTTTTAATTATGTCGCACATTTGTTACTGTTTATATTCAAACAATAAGCACAGAAGAAGCAGAAAAACAAGAACATATGTTTTCATATGCATACTTTCTATGTGTCTTGCAAACAGCAAAAATACGTATAATGCACGCATGCCTTAACAATCACCCTTATTCCGTTAACGATTGTAAATTGGTATTGGTATTGTCAATATTGAGATTTATCGATCGTCGTCGACGCATATCTGGTATTCTGTAAGTTATGTGACGTTGATATTGTGTAGACGCGACTCTGATTTTTGTCGTCGCCGTTTTCGGTGACGATATGAACATTTTAAATTTAATTAATATATTTTGATAAGACTTTTGAAAAACTTCGAGTTGCATGCAAGAAGATTTCCAAGGGCAATGGCAAGGGCAAAGGCAAGCAAAAATGCCGTGGACGTATTATCTTGTATACGATATACAATTTATTTAAAGGGTCGTCGAACATTGAAGTGAAAAGTTAGGAAGAAAATTGTGACCAACACAGTCGAGCGTTATTCTACCAGTAGCAGAAGATTCAAGCAATTCACACTCAGCTCGCTGAAACATATCTGATACAATTTGAGGGCACCGTCCATTCGCAATTATGGGCGATAAATGTGATGTCCAAGAGGTAGAACGTTGTTTGGACAGAGAAGCTTCCTTTCTTTCAGCATTTCATAGTCCCACTCAGCTGGAGTGATCGCCGGGCTAGACATCTTAATTTTGGTGTCGATTTGGTTATTTTCCAGCGCATGCATAATTGTTACTTTATTGACATGAAAGTAACGCTGGAACCTTTTGAAGAAATAATAGGTTGTATTTCTTTTCTCCATCACTCGAATCAGAAATAAAAAATATTTTTCCGCAAAAATACAACACAACATAAAGCAGCTGCCTGAATATTAGAGATGCGTTTTTTTGTGTAAATTATCGATAAACAGTCGTCGTCGACACAATAGTGTTACAGAATACCAAATTAGTATTGAATTGATGTCGACGTGGATATAGTGACGATGACTCAAAATCGACGACGACAACTGGAATGAGGGTGAATATTGTCAAATTAGAAGTCTCAAAGTGATAAAAAATTATGTCATTTTAAGGATGCACATATAAAGATACAACTCGTCAAGAAAAAAGTAAGTTAAATTTAATTATTAAAATGTTGAAAATAAAATTAAATTGTTGGACTGACCAAAAGGGCCAAAAAAGTTTACATAGAAGTTCGGAACTATTATTTTCGAGTAATGACACAATTGTTCTACCAAATTTGGATCCTGGTGCTGTTTTGGTTATGTTAACTACGCTACATAATTGCCCTGTTTCACCACTACATAGATACGTTGGTGGTAGTTGTATCTTGGGGAAGTAGTTCAAAAGTCTAATACATTACACTTTGGATCGATCTTTGTTTTTCGATCGATCAACATTTTGACAGTAAAACTTTTTATATAATGAAAAATAATAATTAAACTTATTATTTAAGGAAAAATATCCTGCCGTACATAAACCTTGTTGGCCCTTTTTTGGAACAGTCCTAAAATTTAGCTTTATTTTCATCATTTTAATAACACTGTCCAACAAATTAAGACATTTTGAATGGAATAGAATAACGACCCTATTATTCTAAAAAGGTATGTCGAGTATACCATTTTTGCAGAATAAACTTATAGTCCAGCTGATCTGAGTTTCTTTTTATAGTGGGTCAAAGATTTCATTTTTTGGTGGAAGGGAGTATTATACTAAAACATAAAAGTGTTGTAAGGTATTGTCTGAGAGAATTCTTATTGTCAGAACTATATTGTGGAATTGTATGAGGATTATTTTTGTGGAATATCTTAACCCTCTAGATGCTCTCTTTATGGGTCAATTTGACCCTTTTTTCGAGAAAATCAAACAAAGTCCTTTCAAAAAGGACATTTAAGGATTAAAATGTTCTACGAAATAGTTTCACGAAATTTCTGTGGAGGTCACCGAAGACACCAAAGTTGATCGATATTTTTCGACAATATATGTAGGTATTTCGTTAGAGCAGTGTAAACAAAAAATACAAATTGGATATTTTTCCAAAATTTTAATTTTCGCGAGAGATATGGCTAAATGATATTGTATACATGAGTGTTGTGCTAACTTTCATTCGGTTCGGTTGTAAGTACGCACTCATAAAATCACACTGCATTCGCATTGTTTTGAATAAACAGAGTTAAAAAAACATTATAGAGAGCAAACATATACTTGATATTGATTCGGTGCACCGTAAGATGGTAAAGCACCACGTGGCCAAACCTGTGACCCTCCGCACAATGAAATCCGCAGCCCGGCGGACAAAGTCTAAATTACAGTTTGTGTCATTAAATGAAGACAAACACGGTGCTTCGTGTACAAATTCCAACAGATACAATTCTCGCTCTTCAATCGAAGATATGGACGATTCACCCGAAACAAACATCAAATTAACTGTGTCTAAATCCCCACAAAAACCACCTCCAATTGTTGCTGATTCCAGGGTATCAATGAGGAAAGTACAGCTCATAGTCGGCTGGGACAAAAAAAAATCCACAAACTAAGGAAAAATATGACTTTTGTGTAAATGCATTGAAAGATAGTATGATCGAGATCCACTCTTAAAATTCAAAGGAAAATAAATTATATACGACGTTCCTATACGGTCTTCCCAGGTTAAATCCTGCTGATATAATGGACGATCTTAAGACGTACAACCTTTTACCTACATCGGTGCATGAGGTATAGCAGCGTAAATCGTTCAACACAAATTATTTAAAGAATGTCAAATCTATTTGCAAAGTTCTTATAACTTGGAAAAAACACAAGCCAACAAAATGCGAGAGACCAACACAATGTTGGAATTGCTCGATGTATGGTCATGGCGAAGATCACTGCAACCGCAAACCTGCATGCATGTCTTGTGCGAAAATGCACACAACATCTGAATTCTCATTTACCAAAGACAACAAGCGCCCTGCAGTTTTCTCATGCTTCGATTGCAAACAGACTGGTGAAGAAAGATTTGATCACGCAGCTAGCGATATAAAATGCCCAGTACTTCAAAAATACCTGGAAATCAGACAAAGAGTTTCCTCTGGGCACATCAGAAGTGTCCCGACAAACTCTCAAGCAAACACCTCTCATCATGTTACGAATGTACATTCGCAAGCAAACAACACGCATCATAATTCGTCGCCTAGTCTCACAAACAGACATACTTATGCGGGTATGATAAGAAATGAAGGCAACGATCTATTTAGTATAGACGAACTTTTTAACATATTTTCTTCGGCATTCGAGGACATAAGCAGATGTACCTCGAAAGTACGACAAATTCAAGTTGCAATGACTCTTTTAAAATACGCACTTGATATTAAAGAACAACATACAAACAATAAATATACTACATTGGAATGCCAACGGCATTACTACATATTCTCATATTCGGCAATTCGAAAATTTGCTAACAATGAAAAATATACACATCGCTGTATTAAATTAAACATTTTTATAGTAAATTAAATTAAACATAGATAGTAACCAGGCTGGGAATGCTCTAAACGATTTACAACAATTACGAAACTTTTTTACATACTATCCGGATAATCCCACATTATACCCACACCGTAGAAATAGCAGACCATGCGTAGTGGACATTATTCTAAGTAATTTGGCGCTTCCGTTTAGGGTTGCAGTACTTGATTATGAAATACATATCTGCTCGTTTTAGACAGGAAAATTGCCGTACTTATTCTTATAACAACACTAACTGGAGTGCTTATCGAGATTTAATTGATCGTAGTAATGCTTTCTCAGTTGAAAGATAGAGCTCTCGATTGCTTATTGATAAGGAAATTGAAAATTTTACAAAACTAATCATCACAGCTAGAGATGTTTATACTCCCATGAGAAATACAATAAAGCCCAATGCATTATCACCCGAAATTTTAAATTTGATTGGCCAACGGAAAAAATTCAAACGAAAACAACGAAAACGAATAAAAATTTTTATTTAAGGTGGGTCTATTAATTTAGAAAAAATTGAGGACAAAAATGCGACATACAAAGAATGACACGCAAAAAAACATGATTTTTAGAGGTGTTTTCAGGAGCGTATTGCTCGCAGACGGATTGACCCAGTGACGAAATATTTTGCAGATCATCATTCAACAATCCAATCCAAACCTTGGAAGCATTTCAAATAAAATGTTTATTCCTGTCTTAGAATAAATCGTATTATTGGACGTTTAGATTGAATTTTGTGGGTTTTCAAAATGACAGCTACAAACTCATATTTCTTGGTAACATTTTGTAAAAGGTGTTATGAAAAATAAATAGAAGGAATCAATACCTACCGAATGATGCCTAAACACCAAAACACAATCAAAGTACGCATATCATGCATGTATGCATTATACGCATTTTTGCTGTTTGCAAGACACACATATGTTTTCAATTTTCTTCTTCTTCTGTGCTTATTATTTGAATGTAAAAAATAACAAATGTGCGAAATAATTAAAAATGGAAATAAATGAAATAGATTCGGTTGTCGTGATTATTACAATTATATACAACTTTTTAATAAATTTGGTGCGGCGTAGATTTTGGGTAGGGCCATTATACCAAAATAGAAATGTTGATGGGCTTTTTGCGTTAAGCTTTAAACATTTACACAACAATGACCACGAACAATTCCATAAAATGGTAAGGACGACACCACAGGTCTTCGACCAACTATTTTCCATGATGGAGGAAGACTTGACAAATCGCAGCAACTGACAGCCAATATCAGCCAAATGTCGGCTGTTTTTGACCCTAGTGTAAGTAAATTGAAAAAGATTATGTATATACATAGGGTTTTATAAAGTCTTTTTTATACGGCTATTTAGCACATGGGTATAGCACGCAATGTCTTTCTCTTACATTTACGAGAGACACGTGAAGTAATTTGGGCTAACCTCTTTGCAAGCTACCTCAAAATTCCAACCCGGCACGAATGGCGTAAACTAGCAAATAATTTCGAAATCCTATGGAATTTCCCACACTGTGTTGGCGCCATCGATGGAAAGCACGTAACTATAACCTGAGCTCTGGATCAGTATACTACAATTACAAACTTAATCCCTTGATTTTCTAGAGCAAGAAGGACAATCGAAAACGCTTTCGGAATTCTCACTGCCCGGTGGAGGACCTCTGAATATGAGCCCCTCGTCCGCAGAATCCATAGTTAAAGAGACAGTAGCACTTCACAATGAATGATGAAAAGTATTGTCCTCCCGAATTTACAGACAGTGGTAATGGAGAAATTACTGTTGAAGGACTTTGGAGGAAAGAGGTTGGTTCGTTGCCAAAAGTGAAACGAAGTCACAAACAATGCTACAAAATTAGTCTTTCGGTTGCGTGATAAGAGAAATGATTATATTTTAACAACTAACAGTTTTTTGAAGTTTTGTTCCGAATATTTTTTGAGTTATTTTATTTGAAAAAGTTGGATTCCATAAAACGACTTCGCCTGGAGCCATGTCCTAACCTTAATTCCCGAAAAATAAATATAATACATTTTTATTAATTACTTATTACATATGCACCAAGGCACATAAAACTCGAAAAATTCTTAGCATCAGCTCCCTCTGGAGTTATATCAGGACAAATATAATCGAAGCTGCTCCCTCTGGAGTTTCGTTCGCAAGAGGATGACTGGATGCTTTTTGAACTTCGCTGAGCTTACTCCTACTCCCTGGTTGCAAACTATGCTGAGCTTTAATCTGCCTTCCACCCTGTGTTTTCCATATACAATGGTGGTTCTACCCACACGAACAAGCAGACAACACACAGCAAAAAAAACAAATGAATTACCTTTGACTTTATACCCGTGGCGATCCTCACGAAATAAATTTTTCACTTTTGTAGACCACACTAATAAAAAGAGGTAAGACTTAGTTTCTGGTATTTTGCATTTCTTCACCACTCTTTACTTAGGGTAATCAAGGTATCCACAAAAGTAAAAACTCATCATTTAGTTTAGCTACTTTAATATTGAGATTATCACTATCGAGAATCAGAGTGTTGATTCCTTTTGCTCGGCCACTTTCAAACTCAACATTACAACATACAAGTAAATCGACAAATCAAAGCATAACAACATCAATGAAACAACACTACGAACATTCATCATTTTCTACTTTCATATATATATATATATACATATGCATACGGATACGGATATATGCATATACATGCACATATACTCATACATACATACATATATGGCTCATTTCGAGGCATTATCTTTATAATTATTATATATTATATATTTTATGAAACTGATTTACGACTTATTTTCTTTTCCAGGGACATATCAGCGAGGCACATGATCCCAAATAACCGACAAAAATCTACATACATATTTTAAAATTTTGATTACAGACCAAAAAAAAAAAATTCAAACGAAAAAACTAAAACAAATGAGCGTTGGCACGGCAGAAGTATTGCTGGGTAACTATACCTGCATATACACATACTTACATATGCAACTCAATGAGATGCTTGTAAGATGGCATGTGTGCTTTATTACTTGGTGCGATTTTTTAAACGCAAATTCGGCAAGTGAGTTGAGATTCTCGTTCGTTTGTGAGAATCATCTCCTTATAGAGGCCGGGTTTGATGTTGAAAAGTCGCTGCGAAGCCACCTGAATGAAACCTTTAGACAGGGTGGAAATCATGATAGTGGTAGTCTGCAGCCAAGTAATAAATGTCACTATGCCATTTGTAAATAAATTTGCATTCTATTAAATATAGATGCAAAATGGTCTTGAGCCAGGACAATATCCCAGTTCAAATCAAATATTGATTACAGACCAAAAAAAATTCAAACGAAAAAACTAAAACAAATGAGCGTTGGCACGGCAGAAGTATTGCTGGGTAACTATACCTGCATATACACATACTTACATATGCAACTCAATGAGATGCTTGTAAGATGGCATGTGTACTTTATTACTTGGTGCGATTTTTTAAACGCAAATTCGGCAAGTGAGTTGTGATTCTCGTTCGTTTGTGAAAATCATCTGCTTATAGAGGCCGGGTTTGATGTTGAAAAGTCGCTGCGAAGCCACCTGAATGAAACCTTTAGACAGGGTGGAAATCATGATAGTGGTAGTCTGCAGCCAAGTAATAAATGTCACCATGCCATTTGTAAATAAATTTGCATTCTATTAAATATAGATGCAAAATGGTCTTGAGCCAGGACAATATCCCAGTTCAAATCAATTTTCATAATTTCTAAACATTGACTTTATTTCCTAAACTAACAGGCATAGTCAACTCAGAGTAGAGATGGGCGCGACTCACGTGAATTGCGTGAATCACGCGATTCACGCTTGAATCAAGCGTGATCGTGAACAAAATTTATTTTACACGTGGTGCGTGAACGTAAGGAACGAAAAAATGTTAGTGCGTGAGTCTAATTTCTGCGTGAATCACGTGATATTTTCGTTAGTCGCACATATATTTATTAATTATTATATTTTGTTCAAAAATATGAAATTTTCCATTCAAAGTAAAATATATACTATACATATGTATGTATATTTATTTCTAAAACAAAGTTCTTCGTATAATTTCTAATTTTTCTATTATTTAAGTAAGTATTCCATGCGCCAACTCTAGCCACTGCATTCATATAAAAAACCCCCTTAGTGTTAGTTCAATTAAAAAAATCACATAAGTGATATCGTGGTATATGCTTTGTTTTCTACTGGGATTTTATGTCAGTGTCCGACTTTAACTTATTTTGCGTTAAAATAGATGATATATAAAAATATGAATATAAGACAAACATCGCAAACGTAGAGCGATTTAAATTATATAGTATCGGATTTGCGCGGCGTTTCTCATTTCGATTTAGAATAAGAATATTATTTTCTTTGAGGAAATTGTTTGCGTGATTTACCTGAATCACGTGAACGTGAGGAACGAAAAAGTCTTCGTGCGTGATTCAATATTTTTCTTTATCACGATATGTCTAGTAAATTTTAATAAAATTGGTTAAAGTATGGTTTCTAGAACGAGGATGGGTTGCGAAAATAAATTGATGTGGTCACCACCTAAAAGTGAAGATTGGATTGTTTAACGATGATTGGCAAAATATGTCGTCCCTAGGTTGAGCCCTCTGTGAGCTAAACGCTCCTGAAAACACCTCCAAAATTCATGTTCAAAATGTAACGAATTGAGGGAGTGACTTAACACCCCATGTATGTATGCACAAAATTCGTTAAGTTAATATTAAAACCGATATAACTTCCGAACGGATAAGCAAAATCTGTCATATTTTGGTATATTTTTAAAATCAAAAAAACCATTGTTTTTAGTTTTTCTTAGATTGTTTTCTTTTTATTTATTCCAATATTTCGATCGTCATCGACGATCATCCTCAGGGATATTCACTTAAAAATATAAATAACATTAGTTATACAAAAAGACAAGACAAAATATCACAATAATCACATTTGAGCAAAAGCAATGAACTTCTCTTACTTGAAGTTATTTTTATACTAAAAAGGTATTTTTGCGTCCGTGTTTATATACAATGTTTCGATATATTTATTCACAGTGTTCGGTATTAGTCTTATAGTTCATTCTTTCGTCAGTAGGGATATTTATGATATGTAACATTTCTAAGGTATATCTTCTTCGATAATTATTTTCCTGTGTCAAAATGTCTCATTAAAGTTGGGCTTATGTCCTGTCAATGTACAATGGGCTGCAAGAGCTGTCTTCTGTTCCAACGGCTTATCAGTTGCTTTTTGATCTGACTTGTATGCAGAAATTCTTGTTTTTAATTTCGTTTTTGTTGTGCCAACATATACCTTCTGGCATACGTTGGACTTGTCCCCATTACATTTTATCTTATGAACTATATTTGATTTGTCTTATTTCTTAATTTTTGATTTTGTTTTGCTGAAGAGGTTATTAATTGTATTGTTGGATTTCAAAGCTAGTTGTATGTCGTCCTTGTCGTAAATATTTGAATTGGTGAGTCTCTCTTAGAAGCCAGGAACGTATGCTGCAGGTTTGTATATTTTTGCTATTGCTTCTCTGGGGCCAGCAAGTTTTTTCCTTTTCACGTGGTCATTCAGTTTTCAAATTTGTCGTATCCTTTTTTATATTGAGTCTATGAAAATCTGTGTCACTTACGTTTAATACTCTGCTGTTATTAAAGTTAGTCGCCGTGTTAATCTTTATTCGTTGGGGGTGTTTAGAGAAAAAATGTATTAATCTTCCGGATGCTCTTGGTTTTTGCTACCAATCTGTCTTTAGTATTTTGTCACGTCTATGTACGATCGCGTCAAGATATGGAAGTTTGTTGTCAATTTCGCATTCCATGGTGAATTGTATTTGGCTATTAAACGAGTTTAATGCCTTCAACGTGTTTTGTACTTCGGTTTTCATCACAACCCCAAATATATCGTCCACGTATTTAGTTAAGTATCATGGATTTATCGTCAGTTTCTGAATTGAGGCGTCCAATAATTCTTCCATTATAATGTCAGCAATAATCGGTGAAGCTGGTGATCCCATTGCCATTCCTTTCCGCTGCTCGTACACCTTGTCATCGTACTTAAAATGCCTGGTGTCTTTTACACAAATTTCTATGAATAAGTCCATGGGTATTTCTGTGTAGTCTTTAATGAAGTTCCATTTTTCTCTTATAGTATGGATAGCCAATTTAACCGGGATGCTTGGGAACAAGGAGACTACGTCAAATGAAACTAATATTTCGTCATCATTAATGTACTTGTTGTTTATTCTGGATTTAAATTCTGTCGCGTCCTTTACATTATACTGGGAATCTTTCGTTAAGTTGTCGTCAATCAGAGACACTAGTTTTGTTCTCGCAATTTCTTATTGCTCTCTGTTTTCTATCATTTGCACACACTCCGCAGTTTTTTTGAATAATGGAAACTTTGGGCAGTGCATATTTGGGACCCAAAAATAACATCGGCTGGTATGTGTTTGTTGGTGTTGTTAACAAACCATTCTCTGTTGTGCTTCATTTGCAGTCTGTCTTGTTGTTGTTCTTTTAATGTGTGTTGTTTTGTTTTTCTTTGTGTGATTTTTGTGTTTTTTGTATGTTTTCACTGTCAAAGTAAATTTGTTGGTCTTCTTCGTCCAAAAGTTCATTGAGCCGATCTTGCTCTTCCTAGCATCACGGTGTTTGTGTTGTTTTAGTAGCTTTAATATTTTTATGTGAAAATTGTAATTGCGATATTTTGAATATATTGTATGTGTTTGAATATATGTATGTTTTTAAAATCACTTTAAGCGTACACTAATCACTATGTCATATCTAAAAGTATGCCTTTAAATTGTTTCATTCCCCTGGAATATGGTCGATATTGCCACACCCCTTCTGGTACCTCCCACACAAAGTAGCATAAGCTTTGTCTAAAAGAAAGCCGATACACATTATCCGGCGCTAAGTAAAAATTAGGTCTTTCCATACACACGATTTCTGAGAGTGAGGGTATGTAGAAGTAGGTTTAACTGACTGAAACTTACTTACTTGTTATTATATAGAAGATAACACACTTTACAAAATATTTCCAAGAAATATGAGTTTTTACTTGTCACCGCGTCCAATAATTCGACCACTAAGATATGCTAAGTCAAGAATAACAAGTAAGTAAGTTTCAGTCGGTTAAACCGACTTATATAAAAGCAAAAAAAAAATACGTACAGATAAGAATTTTCTACATATCTAACAATCTCCCTTATTCCGGTAGTCGTTGTCGACATAAAAAGACGCCGTCATGCGTAAATTGGTATTCGCGTTGTCAATATTGAGATTTATCGATCGTCGTCGACGCATATCTGGTATTCTGTAAGTTATGTGACGTTGATATTGTGTAGACGCGACTCTGATTTTCGGTGACGACTGTAAGTTATGTGACGTTGATATTGTGTAGACGCGACTCTGATTTTCGGTGACGACTTGAACATTTTAAATTTTTTAAATTCAATTAAATTCAAAGTAAAATATATACTATACATATGTATGTATATTTATTTCTAAAACAAAGTTCTTCGTATAATTTCTAATTTTTCTATTATTTAAGTAAGTATTCCATGCGCCAACTCTAGCCACTGCATTCATATAAAAAACCCCCTTAGTGTTAGTTCAATTAAAAAAATCACATAAGTGATATCGTGGTATATGCTTTGTTTTCTACTGGGATTTTATGTCAGTGTCCGATTTTAACTTATTTTGCGTTAAAATAGATGATATATAAAAATATGAATATAAGACAAACATCGCAAACGTAGAGCGATTTAAATTATATAGTATCGGATTTGCGCGGCGTTTCTCATTTCGATTTAGAATAAGAATATTATTTTCTTTGAGGAAATTGTTTGCGTGATTTACCTGAATCACGTGAACGTGAGGAACGAAAAAGTCTTCGTGCGTGATTCAATATTTTTCTTTATCACGATATGTCTAGTAAATTTTAATAAAATTGGTTAAAGTATGGTTTCTAGAACGAGGATGGGTTGCGAAAATAAATTGATGTGGTCACCACCTAAAAGTGAAGATTGGATTGTTTAACGATGATTGGCAAAATATGTCGTCCCTAGGTTGAGCCCTCTGTGAGCTAAACGCTCCTGAAAACACCTCCAAAATTCATGTTCAAAATGTAACGAATTGAGGGAGTGACTTAACACCCCATGTATGTATGCACAAAATTCGTTAAGTTAATATTAAAACCGATATAACTTCCGAACGGATAAGCAAAATCTGTCATATTTTGGTATATTTTTAAAATCAAAAAAACCATTGTTTTTAGTTTTTCTTAGATTGTTTTCTTTTTATTTATTCCAATATTTCGATCGTCATCGACGATCATCCTCAGGGATATTCACTTAAAAATATAAATAACATTAGTTATACAAAAAGACAAGACAAAATATCACAATAATCACATTTGAGCAAAAGCAATGAACTTCTCTTACTTGAAGTTATTTTTATACTAAAAAGGTATTTTTGCGTCCGTGTTTATATACAATGTTTCGATATATTTATTCACAGTGTTCGGTATTAGTCTTATAGTTCATTCTTTCGTCAGTAGGGATATTTATGATATGTAACATTTCTAAGGTATATCTTCTTCGATAATTATTTTCCTGTGTCAAAATGTCTCATTAAAGTTGGGCTTATGTCCTGTCAATGTACAATGGGCTGCAAGAGCTGTCTTCTGTTCCAACGGCTTATCAGTTGCTTTTTGATCTGACTTGTATGCAGAAATTCTTGTTTTTAATTTCGTTTTTGTTGTGCCAACATATACCTTCTGGCATACGTTGGACTTGTCCCCATTACATTTTATCTTATGAACTATATTTGATTTGTCTTCTTTCTTAATTTTTGATTTTGTTTTGCTGAAGAGGTTATTAATTGTATTGTTGGATTTCAAAGCTAGTTGTATGTCGTCCTTGTCGTAAATATTTGAATTGGTGAGTCTCTCTTAGAAGCCAGGAACGTATGCTGCAGGTTTGTATATTTTTGCTATTGCTTCTCTGGGGCCAGCAAGTTTTTTCCTTTTCACGTGGTCATTCAGTTTTCAAATTTGTCGTATCCTTTTTTATATTGAGTCTATGAAAATCTGTGTCACTTACGTTTAATACTCTGCTGTTATTAAAGTTAGTCGCCGTGTTAATCTTTATTCGTTGGGGGTGTTTAGAGAAAAAATGTATTAATCTTCCGGATGCTCTTGGTTTTTGCTACCAATCTGTCTTTAGTATTTTGTCACGTCTATGTACGATCGCGTCAAGATATGGAAGTTTGTTGTCAATTTCGCATTCCATGGTGAATTGTATTTGGCTATTAAACGAGTTTAATGCCTTCAACGTGTTTTGTACTTCGGTTTTCATCACAACCCCAAATATATCGTCCACGTATTTAGTTAAGTATCATGGATTTATCGTCAGTTTCTGAATTGAGGCGTCCAATAATTCTTCCATTATAATGTCAGCAATAATCGGTGAAGCTGGTGATCCCATTGCCATTCCTTTCCGCTGCTCGTACACCTTGTCATCGTACTTAAAATGCCTGGTGTCTTTTACACAAATTTCTATGAATAAGTCCATGGGTATTTCTGTGTAGTCTTTAATGAAGTTCCATTTTTCTCTTATAGTATGGATAGCCAATTTAACCGGGATGCTTGGGAACAAGGAGACTACGTCAAATGAAACTAATATTTCGTCATCATTAATGTACTTGTTGTTTATTCTGGATTTAAATTCTGTCGCGTCCTTTACATTATACTGGGAATCTTTCGTTAAGTTGTCGTCAATCAGAGACACTAGTTTTGTTCTCGCAATTTCTTATTGCTCTCTGTTTTCTATCATTTGCACACACTCCGCAGTTTTTTTGAATAATGGAAACTTTGGGCAGTGCATATTTGGGACCCAAAAATAACATCGGCTGGTATGTGTTTGTTGGTGTTGTTAACAAACCATTCTCTGTTGTGCTTCATTTGCAGTCTGTCTTGTTGTTGTTCTTTTAATGTGTGTTGTTTTGTTTTTCTTTGTGTGATTTTTGTGTTTTTTGTATGTTTTCACTGTCAAAGTAAATTTGTTGGTCTTCTTCGTCCAAAAGTTCATTGAGCCGATCTTGCTCTTCCTAGCATCACGGTGTTTGTGTTGTTTTAGTAGCTTTAATATTTTTATGTGAAAATTGTAATTGCGATATTTTGAATATATTGTATGTGTTTGAATATATGTATGTTTTTAAAATCACTTTAAGCGTACACTAATCACTATGTCATATCTAAAAGTATGCCTTTAAATTGTTTCATTCCCCTGGAATATGGTCGATATTGCCACACCCCTTCTGGTACCTCCCACACAAAGTAGCATAAGCTTTGTCTAAAAGAAAGCCGATACACATTATCCGGCGCTAAGTAAAAATTAGGTCTTTCCATACACACGATTTCTGAGAGTGAGGGTATGTAGAAGTAGGTTTAACTGACTGAAACTTACTTACTTGTTATTATATAGAAGATAACACACTTTACAAAATATTTCCAAGAAATATGAGTTTTTACTTGTCACCGCGTCCAATAATTCGACCACTAAGATATGCTAAGTCAAGAATAACAAGTAAGTAAGTTTCAGTCGGTTAAACCGACTTATATAAAAGCAAAAAAAAAATACGTACAGATAAGAATTTTCTACATATCTAACAATCTCCCTTATTCCGGTAGTCGTTGTCGACATAAAAAGACGCCGTCATGCGTAAATTGGTATTCGCGTTGTCAATATTGAGATTTATCGATCGTCGTCGACGCATATCTGGTATTCTGTAAGTTATGTGACGTTGATATTGTGTAGACGCGACTCTGATTTTCGGTGACGACTGTAAGTTATGTGACGTTGATATTGTGTAGACGCGACTCTGATTTTCGGTGACGACTTGAACATTTTAAATTTTTTAAATTCAATTAAATTCAAAGTAAAATATATACTATACATATGTATGTATATTTATTTCTAAAACAAAGTTCTTCGTATAATTTCTAATTTTTCTATTATTTAAGTAAGTATTCCATGCGCCAACTCTAGCCACTGCATTCATATAAAAAACCCCCTTAGTGTTAGTTCAATTAAAAAAATCACATAAGTGATATCGTGGTATATGCTTTGTTTTCTACTGGGATTTTATGTCAGTGTCCGATTTTAACTTATTTTGCGTTAAAATAGATGATATATAAAAATATGAATATAAGACAAACATCGCAAACGTAGAGCGATTTAAATTATATAGTATCGGATTTGCGCGGCGTTTCTCATTTCGATTTAGAATAAGAATATTATTTTCTTTGAGGAAATTGTTTGCGTGATTTACCTGAATCACGTGAACGTGAGGAACGAAAAAGTCTTCGTGCGTGATTCAATATTTTTCTTTATCACGATATGTCTAGTAAATTTTAATAAAATTGGTTAAAGTATGGTTTCTAGAACGAGGATGGGTTGCGAAAATAAATTGATGTGGTCACCACCTAAAAGTGAAGATTGGATTGTTTAACGATGATTGGCAAAATATGTCGTCCCTAGGTTGAGCCCTCTGTGAGCTAAACGCTCCTGAAAACACCTCCAAAATTCATGTTCAAAATGTAACGAATTGAGGGAGTGACTTAACACCCCATGTATGTATGCACAAAATTCGTTAAGTTAATATTAAAACCGATATAACTTCCGAACGGATAAGCAAAATCTGTCATATTTTGGTATATTTTTAAAATCAAAAAAACCATTGTTTTTAGTTTTTCTTAGATTGTTTTCTTTTTATTTATTCCAATATTTCGATCGTCATCGACGATCATCCTCAGGGATATTCACTTAAAAATATAAATAACATTAGTTATACAAAAAGACAAGACAAAATATCACAATAATCACATTTGAGCAAAAGCAATGAACTTCTCTTACTTGAAGTTATTTTTATACTAAAAAGGTATTTTTGCGTCCGTGTTTATATACAATGTTTCGATATATTTATTCACAGTGTTCGGTATTAGTCTTATAGTTCATTCTTTCGTCAGTAGGGATATTTATGATATGTAACATTTCTAAGGTATATCTTCTTCGATAATTATTTTCCTGTGTCAAAATGTCTCATTAAAGTTGGGCTTATGTCCTGTCAATGTACAATGGGCTGCAAGAGCTGTCTTCTGTTCCAACGGCTTATCAGTTGCTTTTTGATCTGACTTGTATGCAGAAATTCTTGTTTTTAATTTCGTTTTTGTTGTGCCAACATATACCTTCTGGCATACGTTGGACTTGTCCCCATTACATTTTATCTTATGAACTATATTTGATTTGTCTTCTTTCTTAATTTTTGATTTTGTTTTGCTGAAGAGGTTATTAATTGTATTGTTGGATTTCAAAGCTAGTTGTATGTCGTCCTTGTCGTAAATATTTGAATTGGTGAGTCTCTCTTAGAAGCCAGGAACGTATGCTGCAGGTTTGTATATTTTTGCTATTGCTTCTCTGGGGCCAGCAAGTTTTTTCCTTTTCACGTGGTCATTCAGTTTTCAAATTTGTCGTATCCTTTTTTATATTGAGTCTATGAAAATCTGTGTCACTTACGTTTAATACTCTGCTGTTATTAAAGTTAGTCGCCGTGTTAATCTTTATTCGTTGGGGGTGTTTAGAGAAAAAATGTATTAATCTTCCGGATGCTCTTGGTTTTTGCTACCAATCTGTCTTTAGTATTTTGTCACGTCTATGTACGATCGCGTCAAGATATGGAAGTTTGTTGTCAATTTCGCATTCCATGGTGAATTGTATTTGGCTATTAAACGAGTTTAATGCCTTCAACGTGTTTTGTACTTCGGTTTTCATCACAACCCCAAATATATCGTCCACGTATTTAGTTAAGTATCATGGATTTATCGTCAGTTTCTGAATTGAGGCGTCCAATAATTCTTCCATTATAATGTCAGCAATAATCGGTGAAGCTGGTGATCCCATTGCCATTCCTTTCCGCTGCTCGTACACCTTGTCATCGTACTTAAAATGCCTGGTGTCTTTTACACAAATTTCTATGAATAAGTCCATGGGTATTTCTGTGTAGTCTTTAATGAAGTTCCATTTTTCTCTTATAGTATGGATAGCCAATTTAACCGGGATGCTTGGGAACAAGGAGACTACGTCAAATGAAACTAATATTTCGTCATCATTAATGTACTTGTTGTTTATTCTGGATTTAAATTCTGTCGCGTCCTTTACATTATACTGGGAATCTTTCGTTAAGTTGTCGTCAATCAGAGACACTAGTTTTGTTCTCGCAATTTCTTATTGCTCTCTGTTTTCTATCATTTGCACACACTCCGCAGTTTTTTTGAATAATGGAAACTTTGGGCAGTGCATATTTGGGACCCAAAAATAACATCGGCTGGTATGTGTTTGTTGGTGTTGTTAACAAACCATTCTCTGTTGTGCTTCATTTGCAGTCTGTCTTGTTGTTGTTCTTTTAATGTGTGTTGTTTTGTTTTTCTTTGTGTGATTTTTGTGTTTTTTTGTATGTTTTCACTGTCAAAGTAAATTTGTTGGTCTTCTTCGTCCAAAAGTTCATTGAGCCGATCTTGCTCTTCCTAGCATCACGGTGTTTGTGTTGTTTTAGTAGCTTTAATATTTTTATGTGAAAATTGTAATTGCGATATTTTGAATATATTGTATGTGTTTGAATATATGTATGTTTTTAAAATCACTTTAAGCGTACACTAATCACTATGTCATATCTAAAAGTATGCCTTTAAATTGTTTCATTCCCCTGGAATATGGTCGATATTGCCACACCCCTTCTGGTACCTCCCACACAAAGTAGCATAAGCTTTGTCTAAAAGAAAGCCGATACACATTATCCGGCGCTAAGTAAAAATTAGGTCTTTCCATACACACGATTTCTGAGAGTGAGGGTATGTAGAAGTAGGTTTAACTGACTGAAACTTACTTACTTGTTATTATATAGAAGATAACACACTTTACAAAATATTTCCAAGAAATATGAGTTTTTACTTGTCACCGCGTCCAATAATTCGACCACTAAGATATGCTAAGTCAAGAATAACAAGTAAGTAAGTTTCAGTCGGTTAAACCGACTTATATAAAAGCAAAAAAAAAAATACGTACAGATAAGAATTTTCTACATATCTAACAATCTCCCTTATTCCGGTAGTCGTTGTCGACATAAAAAGACGCCGTCATGCGTAAATTGGTATTCGCGTTGTCAATATTGAGATTTATCGATCGTCGTCGACGCATATCTGGTATTCTGTAAGTTATGTGACGTTGATATTGTGTAGACGCGACTCTGATTTTCGGTGACGACTGTAAGTTATGTGACGTTGATATTGTGTAGACGCGACTCTGATTTTCGGTGACGACTTGAACATTTTAAATTTTTTAAGTGTTCAAAAATGATTAAAAAAGCAAAATTGTAGATAAATTGGAAAAACTTAAATTAAAAAAACGAAGCAATTTAATTAATTAATTTATCTTGATAACAATTTTGAAAAATTTAATTAATATATTTTGATAAGACCTTTGAAAAACTTCGAGTTGTATGCAAAAAGATTTCGAACGGTAATTTAAAAAAGCCGTGGGCATACAGCATGATACGATATACAATTTATTTAAAAGGTTGTCGGACATTAAAGTGAAAAGTTAGGAAGAAAATTGTGGCCAACTAAGCCGAGCGTTATGCTACCAGTAGCAAAAGATTCAAGCAATTCACACTCAGCCCGCTGGAACATATCTGATACATTTTGAGGGCACCGTCCATTCGCAATTCTGTGCGATAAATGTGATGTCCAAGAGGTAGAACGTGGTTTGGATACAGAAGCTTCCATTCTTTCAGCATTTTTCATAGTCCGAAGTTAAAGTCGTTTCCGACACTCAGCAGAAGTCGTTCAAGACATCTTAATTTTGGTGTCGATTTGATTATTTTCCAGCGCAAGCATAATTGTTACATTATTGACATGAAAGTAACGTTGGAACCTTTTGAAGAAATAACGAAACGCACAGCAACATTCATTAATTTTTGCCAATCACATTTCATCTGGTAAATTGACTCCCGTCTAATCTGCAAATTATCTTTTTAATTTAGATTGTATTTCTTTTCTCCATCACTCGAATCAGAATTTGAATCAGAAATAAAAAATATTTTTCCGCAAAAATACAACACAATATTAAAGATTCGTTTTTTGTTTTGTGTAAATTATCGTCGACCCAATAGTGTTACAGAATACCAAATTAGCATTGAATTGATGTTGACGTTGATATAAAGTGACGTTGACTCAAAATCGACGACGACAACTGGAATAAGGGTGAATATTGACAAATTAGAAGTCTCAAAGTGATAACAAATTATATCATTTTAAGGATGCACATGTAAAGATACAATTCGAAAAGAAAAAAAGTATATTAAATTTAATTATTAAAATGTTGAAAATAAAATTAAATTGTAGGACTGACCAAAAGGGCCCAAAAAGTTTTCATAAAAGTTTGGAACTATTATTTTCGAGTAATGACACAATTGTTCTAACAAATTTGGATCCTGGTGCTGTTTTGGTTACGTTAACTACTTGGAACGCTACATAGCGACCTATAATTCTGAAAATTTTTGCAGAATAAACTTATAGTCTAGTTGTTCTGAGTTTCTTTTAACAGTGGGTCAAAGATTTCATTTTTTGGTGGAAGGGAGTATTATACTAAAACAGAAAAGTGTTGTAAGGTAAAGTCAGAACTATATTGTGGAATTGTATGAGGATTATTTTTGTGGAATATCTTAACCCTCTAGATCCTCTCTTTTTTTCGAGAAGATCAAAGAAAGTCCTTTCAAAAAGGACATTTAAGGATTAAAATGTTCTACGAAATAGAAGACACCAAAGTTGATCGATATTTTTCGACAATATATGTAGGTATTTCGTTAGTGCAGGGTAAACAAAAAATACAAATTGGATATTTTTGCAAAATGTTAATTTTCGCGAGAGATTTGGCTAAATGATATTGTATACATATTGCATACTAATGCACACTCTCAAGCAAACACCTTTCATCATGTTACGAATGTACATTCGCAAGCAAACAACACGCATCATATTTTGACATAAAGAGTGATTTTTTTGAGGTTAGGATTTTCATGCATTAGTATTTGACAGATCACGTAGGATTTCAGACATGGTGTCAAAGAGAAAGATGCTCAGTATGCTTTGACATTTCATCATGAATCGTCTTACAAACGAACAACGCTTGCAAATTATTGAATTTTATTATCAAAATGCGTGCTCTGTTAAGAAAGTTCATTGCGCGCTTCCATTTTATGGTCAGTTTAATCGACCCACTGAAGCGGCTATTCGGGCTATTGTGACTAAATTTCGCACCAAATTTACATTGTTGGACATTAAACCACCAACACGCTTACGTAGAGTGCGAACTGAAGAAAATATCGCAGCTGTATCGGCCAGTGTTAATGATGACCACCAATTTTCGATTCGTCGCCGTTCGCACCAATTGGGTCTCTGTTACTCAAAAACGTGGAAATGCCAAAATTGGACTAAGCGGATGGACCACCTAAGACGCAGCCGCGGTCAACATTTAAATGAAATTATCTTCAAAAAGTAAATGTCATGGATGAGATTTTGCAAATTTTATGCGTTTTTTTAAAAAAAAAAGTTATCAAGCTCTTAAAAAATCACCCTTTACTTATGCGGGCACGGTAAGAAATGAAGGCAACGAACTTTTTAACATATTTTCTTCGGCACTCGATGACCTAAGCAGATGTACCTCGAAAGTACAACAAATTCAGGTTGTAATGTCTCTTTTAAAATACGTTCATGATATTAAATAAAAACATACAAACAATAAATATACTACATTGGAATGCCAACGGCATTACTACATATTCTCATATTCGGCAATTCGAAAATTTGCTAACAATGAAAAATATACACATCGCTGGATTAAATGCAAAGATGAAGTTTTTTTGATTTTATATGTTCACAATTTTTGTTCTTTATGACAAGAGCTAGAACTTTGCCTCAGAGAGTAAATCAAAATTCCGAACGGTTTGCAAGATATGAGCCTGAGAATATGATCACTTTTTTCCAAAAATTACACCGAGGCCTCAAATCTCTGGGGGCCCATAAAAAAAGTGCATGACTTTGGGGGAAAAAAAACACGGGTCTTTTTTTTTTTGGTCTTTTATCATGTAGCGGTGTCCGTATATGGTTATTTTTTTTCGTGTTACACTGTGTTATCAATCATAGAAGAGTTATAGTTCCCACAGCTTACTCTCCCAAATATTCCCAGAGCCTTATTAATGACATTAAAGCTCTTACCCCTGACAACGTTGACTTTATTCTTCTTGGTGACCTCAACGCAAAACATCCTTCCTTGAACTCCCAGGCTGGGAATGCTCTAAACAACAACAATTACGAAACTTTTTATATACTATTCGGATAATCCCACATTATACCCACACTGTATAAATAGCAGACCATCAACAGTCGACATTATTCTAAGTAATTTGCCGTTGCAGTACTTGATTATGAAATACATATCTGCTCGTTGTAGACAGGAAAATTTCCGTACTTATTCTTATAACAACACTAACTGGAGTGCTTATCGAGATTTAATTGATCGTAGTAATGCTTTCTCAGTTGAAAGATAGAGCTCTCGATTGCTTATTGATAAGGAAATTGAAAATTTTACAAAACTAATCATCACAGCTAGAGATGTTTATACTCCCATGAGAAATACGACAAAGCCCAATGCATTATCACCCGAAGTTTTAAATTTGATTGGCCAACGGAAAAAATTCAAACGAAAACAAAAATTAAACCTTATTAAAAATGAAAGATGTTCAAATCTCCTGGACCATATGAAACCCGGTGACAAACGCTTCTGGAAGATTAGTCGATCCTTAAGATGTAAAGGAAAAGGGAAAATTCCGTACTTTATGAAAGGTAATTCCAAACTAATTACTGATATAGAAAAAGCTTATTTACTTGCCAACACGTTCTATAAATCACACGAGCTTACGGTCGACTATTATCATTCGATTGATCGTAGTAAAACTCACCAAATTGGGCGTATTAAGAACAAAATATTTAGAAATAAAAGTATCAGAAAAACGACTGGATTAAATCTTCTCGATATTGAAAAAGCTTTTGATACTGTATGGTACAACGGTCTTCTATATAAATTGCTGCAAGCTAATATGCCCAAATATCTCTGTAAAATAGTTTCAGAGTTTCTTGAAAACAGAGAATACGCATTATCCTTAAACGATATTTTATCGTCTCTTAAATGCATCGCTGCTGGACTAGCTCAAGGTTCCATCCTCTCCTCTCCCCAACATTATACTCAATTTATACTTCCGATTATGCCAACGATACTGCACTAATATCGTCCAGCAAGCTTACAAGCGCATTAATGAAGAAAAAGATTAAATGCTTGTAATAAATATTTTAAGAAATGGAAAATAAAAATAAACAACAATAAAACAAAAGGCATAATATTTCCCTTCAATAAAGCTTCCTTTCCCAAAAGCCCATCTGAAAAAGTTACAAGTAATCCAGAATAAATGTCTCAAGATGATTTACAACAAACACTGGCGGATTCCTACTTCACTACTACACGAAGAATCCGGATATCCTAGACTTTACTAAGAAGATTAATGATACATATTTCAACAAAGTTGTAACCTCTCGCTATCGTAAAATAAGAGAAAGTAGAGAATTTTTATAATTAAAAATATAATATAATTAATATATAAATTATCAAATAGAAAATATTGCCTTATCATTGATTATCTGCGTATAATCAATTTTAAACAATATTTTTTAACTGTATTTGAACTCTTCTTAAAAATGTTAGCACATGTAGGTTTTTGTATCCTTTTTGCATATAATAAGATTAATATATTAACAATTATTTATGTACTCTTACAAAGGTCTTATATGCTGAAATTGGATTGATTTGAATTAAAAAAATGATATTGTATACATGATATTTCACTCTTATTTTACCGTGTTTAAAAAGTTTTCTAGATTTAGGGTATATCGTGTTATCAAATTCCATCATATCGCCATTTATAACATTTTGCTTCTAAATTCAGGCTAAAATAAGGCTAATTATAACTCTTCTTCTTGACGAACTGTATATTTGCATCTTTAAAATACCAATAAAATTTTGTTAGTGGCACATGGTCCCAAATTCCATATATACAAAACAATTGTAAAATCTTAATCAAATATCAAGTCATTAATTTTACATAGAATGGCGACAATTGTGTGGGAGGTACTAAAAAGGTCGTGGAAAAAGCATAAATATTTTTTGGAGTTAAAGTAATTACAAAAATATTTTCAAATATCAAATTGCAGCTGTTTGTGTGAGAGATGCGTAAAAGCAATATCGCCCACATTCCAAGTGAATGCAAGGTCTATAAAAACATTGCCAGAGGTCAAATTTCAGAGTATTTCGATCATCCGTATATATGTTATAACAGCTTTAATTTTAGGTATGTTAGGGTGATTTGTGAGGGAGGTACTAGGAGGGGCGTGACAATATCCGTCATATTTTGTACTCTTAAAGTGATTATAAAATCGTTACCAAATACCAAAATATAGATTCCGAATATCCGTTTGGAAGTTACATTGGTTTTAATTTAACAACGGAATATGCAGGTATGTGATAGCTTTCGATGACTTCCACGTGGAAATGATTGATCTTTTATCCATTTCATACCTTTTTATTATTCCTGAAAATTGAATTACTTTTGTATAAAATAAAGCGTGTTATATGTAAATTGGCGACGAGTTAAACCACAAAAGTAAAAATCATCGATTAAATCATCAATTATTATCAAATCAAGTGGTAAAACATATTACACTATGAACGACGAACAGTTTGCCAAATTTCTGGAAATACAGCAGGAAGAAAAGGTAACAAACAACCCTGCAACAGGTCAAATCAATTGGGGTTGAATACAAATATTGCGTTGGTTCCGAATTTTGAGTTGTTGGATACCTCAAAGGAATCATTCCGATGTTATAAATTGAGGCTTGAAAATTACACCCGCATGAAAAATACTAACAACAATAAGGAGTATTGTACTGGGTTATTGATGAATTCCATTTGCGACAAAAGTTTTAACATTGTTGTTGCTCTAGCGTCACCAAAAGCTCCATGTGTGCTGAAATACGACGAATTGGTAAAACTTTTGGAGGAACATTTATCACCGAAACCAAATGTGCTGTTTTCACAACATAATTTTTTATTGAAATATCAAGTAGACCAACAATCGATAGCAGAATATGTTGTAGCGTTAAGGACAGACATCAATGATTTCGAATTCTATTGTGAATGCAAAAAGTCCGTAGCTGACAAGCTATGGACCTAGATGAACTTTGTCTAAGATGTGGTAAGAACAACCACTATGCAAAAGATTGTCGTAGCAACAAAAACAATCTTAGATGTTCCGAATGTAAGAAAACTGGTCATGTGGTTAAGGTATGTATAAAGGCACGTTAGAAAGATGATAACTCGAATCAAGAAACAACTAATCAAGTTCAAAACAGTTCAACAAATTCTGACCGATTTTTCGTAACCCTAAACGTTCAAGATAATCCCATACAGTTTGAAATCGTTTTTACCAAGGAATCAATTTTCAAAGCTTAACCTCAATGAGGTAATTGATCTACCTCAATGAGGTTGACGAAATCTATATTGTTCCAGAGGAGTATACTGCACTCCTTGGTCGTAAATGGAGGTCTTAACATAAATTTAAATGAGATCACTCTTCCATAAAGCAGATAAATACTGTAAACGATATCAAATCAATATTTTCCGAATTCCATGAAATTTGTTAACCCAAAGTTGGCTGCTTTTGCGCAATTCAAAATATTTTTGCAAAATGGATTTGTATAAGGCCAACTTACACATTCCTGTCGATGACGAATCAAGTAAAATTCAAACAATGTCTACACATCGTGGTACTTATAAAGTCTGCACATTGCTTATAATCCGAGGCTACCACTGCAATTGGCTTGTGACGCCAGTCCAACTGGAATTGCGGGGGTACTATATTACATGATCGGAGACGTAGAACGGCCTATCGCATTTGCCTCGAGATCGCTTACTGAAGCAAGAAAAACAATTCTCAAATTGATCGTGAAGCACTGGATATCGTATTTTCTGTAGACCATTTTTATTAATATCTTTTTGGAAGATCATTTACTCTAACAACGATAATTAACCTCTTGTTAGATTTTGCATCAAAATGCGAAGTTACCACAAATGACTTTTTCGCGACTTCAAAGAAATGCGGTATTCCTTTCAGGATTCAATTATCAAGTTGTTTATAATAAAGGCATCGAAAATGTAACCGCCGATTGTTTATCTCGAGCACCTGTTAGATCGCGATTGTTACCAAGAAGTAAATGAACTCTGTGAGTCATCTGTACAGCAAATTTCAACATTGAAACTAAATTTCAAAACTCTTCAAGTGGAAACACAATCAGATCAACATCTGGTGCAAAATCTTCAAAATAATCGCGTGGAAGACACAATGTTTACAATAAATAATGGTATTATCTTTAGAGGGTAGTAATACCAAATTCTCTTCTAAGCACCGTACTAACAGAGCTTCATGAAACACATATTGGAATCTCGAAGATGAAACAATTAGCTCGAAGGAATGTGTATTGGAAGTCTATAGACAAGGACATTGAAAACTTAGTACGACAGTGTGTGCCATGTACTAACGATAAATCTAGCCCCTCCCCCTAAGGCAAAATTACATAATTGGGAGGACCCACAGTATAATTGACAACGGATACATATAGATTATGCTGGTATGTTTCATCTTGTCGTAATGGATACAAAATCCAAATGGGCCGAAATTGGATCAACCCAACTTCGTCCCCAACTTCGAGTTCTACAATAGAGATTCTCCTAAATTTGTTTGCGAGACATGATTATCCGGACGTAATCGTATCCGACAATGCATCAATTTTCACCAGCGACGAATTTCAATCATTTTGTGCAAATGCTGGAATTTTTCAAATATTAATTGCACCGGGACATCCGGCAACAAATTGTTTAGCCGAACGGAATGTTCAAACCCTAAAAAATCGACTCAAAGCTATGGAAGATGATCCTCGTTCCATACTATTTCGATATCGAGCAAGACCACTTGGAAACGGTAAAACGCCATCGGAGCAATACATAAATAGGCAAATTAAAATACAATTGGATACACTGAAACCTCCTATAATTCAAAATCGCTACTCTACCAACCGATATAAGGCACGACAATTAAGCGAGGGTGATCGAGTAGGAAGTTGGGTACCGTCATCGAGAAGTTTGGTCATCTCCATTATCAAGTTAAACTGGGTAACTATACCTGCATATACACATACTTACGTATGCAACTCAATGAGATGCTTGTAAGATGGCATGTGTACTTTATTACTTGGTGCGATTTTTTAAACGCAAATTCGGCAAGTGAGTTGTGATTCTCCTTCGTTTGTGAAAATCATCTCCTTATAGAGGCCGGGTTTGATGTTGAAAAGTCGCTGCGAAGCCACCTGAATGAAACCTTTAGACAGGGTGGAAATCATGATAGTGGTAGTCTGCAGCCAAGTAATAAATGTCACCATGCCATTTGTAAATAAATTTGCATTCTATTAAATATAGATGCAAAATGGTCTTGAGCCAGGACAATATCCCAGATCAAATCAAATATTGATTACAGACCAAAAAAATACAAACGAAAAAAACTAAAACAAATGAGCGTTGGCACGGCAGAAGTATTGCTGGGTAACTATACCTGCATATACACATACTTACATATTGTAGTATTTATATCTGGCATCCTTGTCATAATAAGTTATCGTTATTATAATTATCGTTTATTGTATTTATGTACGTGTATACAACGCTTAGTTTTGGTGCTGTGTTATATGTAGAGGTTTTTAGTTACCAATAAAAAGCTCAGTTCGAATTTACAGATTACCACATGAAGTCTTGCTTTTAATTCAACTCTCAGTTACAACAAATTGGCGACGAGGACAAAAAAAATATTCAAATAAAATAATATCAAGTGATTGTCATGGAATCCGCACAATTTAAGCTGTTTATGGAAATGCTAAGCAAAATAGAACAACAGCATACTGCAGCGCCCGCCATTTCTACAAACCCAACAAATATTCCCAATTTTGAAATATTCGATAAAAAGAAGGAATCGTTTAAAAATTACATGGAACGTTTCAAAAATTATGTGTCATTGAAAAATGTTTCTGACAAAGAATTTTGTGGAAAGTTGTTACTAAACTCGATAGGCGCAGAAACATTTAATGTTATTACGGCACTGGCAGTGCCAAACGTTCTGGGAGAAATGGCGTACGACGATCTTGTACGGACGATGGAAGCACATTTGTCACCAAAGAAAAATGTTCTGGTGGCTCAGCATCAATTCCTGTGCAAGTACCAAAAAGAACAACAATATATTGGTGATTTTGTGGCGGAACTCAGAGCAAGTGCGAGTGAATGTGAGTTTGTGTCTCCATGCAAGTGTGGTGTCTCAGTGGCAGACCTGTTCTTACGGGCACAATTTATTCGGGGAATATGCGACAACAGCATGCGGGAACAACTACTGCAGTCGAAATCATTAAATTTCCCAGACATTTTTGCAAACGCGGTAGCAGTCGAAGCAGCAAGGGCCAACGCTCATGAAATTCAACATGCCTCAACATCACAGGCGACAATACATAAAATTTTAAACCAAAACAAATCAAATTATCAACAAACTACACAGAAAATGAAAATTGATTATTCTAAACTTGGAATCGCGGGGTTATGTTTACGTTGTGGTAGGAATAACCATATGGTTAAAGAATGTCGTGTGGATAGAGAGAAGATCAAGTGTAATGCTTGCAATAAGAAAGGCCACAGCGCAAAAGTGTGCATAACAACATTGCTGAAAAACAAAGCAAACAGTGGATCATTACAACATTCGGCAAATCAAGTGGAAGAAGAAGACGGAGAATACGATGATGAATACGGAGTATACCAAGTTGTGGATATTTACCAAAACAACTTCAATAAATCTGATCGGTACTATACTCATATAAATATAAATGGTAAATCCGTCCATTTTGAAGTTGATTCGGGGTCAGGATTCACATTTCTTCCCAGAATTCAAGGAATTGAAATTAAACACAACTGTCAAAATTATTGTAAAAGCACAATACAAAAACGTCAACATCGAAGACGAAATATATATTGTACCCGACTTTTGCTGTGCTTTACTTGGTCGTTCGTGGATTCGCAAACTAAAAATAAATCTAAATGAATTCGATGAAGGTGATCAAAACAAAAACTCAAAAACAACATCAACATCAGCTGATATCTGTCAGGTAAGAATGGTGGATGAAATAATAAAAGAGTTCAGTGAAATTTTTAAGGAAAAAATTGGTTGTACACCGCATTATAAAGTGTCTCTGAAACTACGTGAAAATTCTACTCCAGTTTATAACAGAGAGAGACAAATTCCGTATTCACTGACAGATCGTGTTGAGAAAGAGTTGAGTGTGTTAGAAGCAGAGGGAATAATACCAAAAACCACAAGCAGTGACTGGGGGTCACCATTGGTGGTAATCCCAAAGGCAGATGGTGGCGTAAGGCTGTGTGTAGATTACAAAGTAGGCGTCAACCAGCGAATAATTGATGCTCACTATCCAATTAGAAAAACTGATGAGATTTTCAACAGCCTTCGGGATTCTGAACATTTTTGCAGACTCGATTTATTTAAAGCATATCTACATATTCAAGTAGACGAACATTCCAGTATTATCCAGACAATTTCTACTCATCGTGGCACCTACCGTATGAATCGCTTATCATTTGGAATTAAGACGGCACCGGCAGAATTTAATCGGATTATAAATCAGATTCTACAAGATGTTCCGAAAACCGAGTCATATTTCGATGACATTATAGTCCATGGGAAAACGTTAGACGAGTGTGTATCAAATCTTAAAAAGTGTCTGGGACAACTAAAAAAGTTTAACTTGCATTTAAATCGAGCAAAGTGTTCATTTTTTAAAAATAAAATTGAATTTCTGGGGCATGTGATCGAAGCAAATAAAATCAGAATGTGCCCATCTAAAGTGGCAGCAATTGTTGACATGCCAGCACCAAAAACAGTTGATGAAGTGAGGCGTTTCTTAGGTATGGTAACATACTACGCACGGTTCGTACCCAACATTTCTTCGATTACATCTGCCCTCAGACAGCTTGTAAAGAAAGATTCAAAGTTTAAGTGGACTTCAGAGTGTGAGAGGGCGTTCAAAAATCTGAAAAATCAACTGATTAGTGACAACGTTTTGATGCCGTACAATCCTAAACTTCCCATTCAATTGGCTTGTGACGCAAGCCCAACAGGCATTGCGGGGATATTATCCCATATTATTAACGGGGAAGAGAGGCCAATAGCATACGTTTCAAGGGCGTTGACATCAGCTGAGCAAAACTACTCCCAGCTGGACAGAGAAGCTTTGGCCATTGTTTTTTCCGTGCAACATTTTTATGAGTATGTATATGGTCGTATGTTTAAACTAATTACAGACAATCAACCTCTTGTGAGAATTTTTCAACACGATGCAAAACTGCCTAAAATGACATCAGCACGTCTACAGCGCTATGCAGCATTTTTATCAGGCTTCAATTACCATGTCATATTTAAAAAAGGAATCGAAAATACTAATGCAGACTGTCTTTCTAGAGCACCACCAATGACTCAGTCATCAGCCGGAAATTCTTTCAACAGAGAAGTACATCTGATATGCAATGCAAGTATTTATCAAATTAGCAACTCTAAAATAAATTTTCAAACGCTGCGGGAAGAAACAGGAAAAGGTGAGGACCTCCAAACAATTTTGCTACAATTGCGTCAAGCAAATAATGGCCGCAACAGTCCAGATGATTTTGAGTACGTGATTGATGGCGATATTCTATTTCGTGGACAGAGGGTAGTAATACCAAAAACCTTACAAGAAGAAGTGCTGAACGAATTACATGCTACACACCTTGGCATCACAAAAATGAAACAGCTGGCACGTCGCTATGTGTATTGGAAGTCCATAGATAAAGATATCGAGGGGATGGTGCGATCCTGTGAATCATGTGCAACAGTAAGGAATTCTCCACCAAAAGCTGATCTTCATCCATGGGAGGAGCCAGAAGGGAATTGGCAACGCATCCACATCGACTACGCCGGTCCCATACAAGGACATCAATTATTAGTGGTAATAGACGCAAAATCAAAATGGGCGGAAATCGGAGTAAGTAAAGTAGCACCATCATCATCATCAACAATCGACATTTTAAAAGAAATATTTTCAAGGAATGGTTATCCCAATGTGTTGGTTTCAGATAACGCAACCATTTTCACCAGTGAAGAATTTAAACTTTTTTGTAAAACTTGTGGTATTTTTCAGAAGTTTATTGCACCTGGGCACCCAGCAACAAATGGATTAGCAGAAAGAAATGTACAAACTCTGAAAAATAAAATTAATGCGATGTCTGATGAAATTTCGATTCGTGAAAAAGTGCGTCAAATCCTTTTCAAATACCGAGCGACTCCTCTCAAAAATGGTAAGACGCCATCAGAACTGTACCTAGGCCGTCAAATTCGCATACAACTAGATGCACTCAAACCAACAATATTTTCAAGAACTCAAAGTACCCCAAGATCAAGGCAACTATCGGAGGGAGAGAGAGTCCAGGCTCGTTATTATGGGTCTAACAAGTTAAGTTGGAGAGCAGGTACCGTAATTCGAAAACTTGGAAATCTTCATTACATGGTTAAATTGGACGATAGGTACGTGTTCAAAAGGCATATTGACCAACTGCTTCAAACGAGTGTGCAACCAACAGTTCCTGAAACTACAGAAGAAAACCATCATTCACAAAACAAGTCTCATTTATTTATTCCAACATCATCAGTACCATTAACATCAACTACACATCCTACATTACCACAAACACATACACCGTCATCGATTCCGACTCCATCATTAACAACGCCGCCATCAAAGTCACCACCAGCATCAGCTACACTGCCGTCATCAACAAATCCGCTGTCATCGATTCCAAATCCTTCAACACCACCAGCATCAGCTATACTGCCGTCATCAACAAATCCGCTGTCATCGATTCAAAATCCTTCAACATCAACACCACCATCGTCATCTTCATCGATTCTAACAACAACGACACCACCATCAACAACTTCGTCAGTGCCACAAATACCACATCCAAGAACGGACGTCTTCAAAAGTCTCGAAATCTTCGACCTAGGTCATCGGATAGGCTACGTAAACCACCACAGTATCTAAACGATTTTGTAGTCGATTCTGAATAGTTATAAATCAATCTTGATAAATGAATCTCATGTATCAGAATTAAAAAAAAATCATGACTAGTAAAATCAAATCAATACAAAAAAATACAATATAAAGTTCAAAATAAGCAAGGGAGATTGTAGTATTTATATCTGGCATCCTTGTCATAATAAGTTATCGTTATTATAATTATCGTTTATTGTATTTATGTACGTGTATATAGCCTTAGTACACAACGCTTAGTTTTGGCGCTGTGTTATATGTAGATGTTTTTAGTTACCAATAAAAAGCTCAGTTCGAATTTACAGATTACCACATCAAGTCTTGCTTTTAATTCAACTCTCAGTTACAACACATATGCAACTCAATGAGATGCTTGTAAGATGACATGTGTACTTTATTACTTGGTGCGATTTTTTAAACGCAAATTCGGCAAGTGAGTTGTGATTCTCGTTCGTTTGTGAAAATCATCTCCTTATAGAGGCCGGGTTTGATGTTGAAAAGTCGCTGCGAAGCCACCTGAATGAAACCTTTAGACAGGGTGGAAATCATGATAGTGGTAGTCTGCAGCCAAGTAATAAATGTCACCATGCCATTTGTAAATAAATTTGCATTCTATTAAATATAGATGCAAAATGGTCTTGAGTCAGGACAATATCCCAGTTCAAATCAAATATTGATTACAGACCAAAAAAATACAAACGAAAAAAACTAAAAAAAATTCGCCTATCTTCAAACTTAAACTAAGTTTGCGAAAAATATTACCATATGCAAAGTTTGAATTGATTCCTTAACTCCTTTTGAGAGTTATCGGGTACACCAGTCATGGTTAATGTCTGAGAGAACTTTTATTGTCAGAACTATATTGCGGAAGACGCCAAATTTGTGAATAAAGCTCTTCACGCTTAAATAGAAAAATTATGAGCCAACTTATGCAACAAAATTACAAATGTTAAAAAAAGTTTTTTGGAACTATTGTACTTGGAACTATTGTAACTTCAGTAATCTGGTAACACTGTTATGATCTCACTATTTTGACACTTATCTATTATTATCACATAGTTACTTTTTATATCATTGTTCATGCGAACACAAAATGTTTGCTGGGTGACATCCTTTATCTACTTGTTTTTCCCTCTTAATATGCGATGCGAGTGCAAGATCGACTTAGTTCTCTCATTCTCTCTATGCGTGCTTGAAGTCAGTCGTCAACCCAACGCGAAGAACAGAAGTAGCGCCGCGACACTATTCCTTCACCCACATCCAGCATACACAACCTACATACAACCATACATACATTCAAGAATACATCCCAACAACAAATGTGCATTACCCTACGTGTATTATTATCATACAAAAATAATTGAACTACACATTACGCAAACACAACAACAATACACATAAATAAATCCTAATTTATTATAACGTTAAAAAGAACAATAAGTGTTTTTATTCCAAGAAGGAATTTGGTCTCAAGCGAGAATTGGATCCCTCTAACCCGTCAAAACAATCATCATTCCACTCTTGCTACAGCTTTACCTCATATCATACCTTTTTATTATTCCTGTAAATTGAATTACTTTTGTATAAAATAAAGCGTGTTATATATAAAATACACAATAAAATCCACATTACTTTTGCTTTCCTTAGGGCATAAGCAGAAAAAGAAAAATTACAAAATCGACGTGACAGTGGCAATCATCACACCTATTTCGTGCTGAAGAGGCCTGAAAATTTCGCCTATCTTCAAACTTAAACTAACATTGCGAAAAATATTACCATATGCAAAGTTTGAATTGATTCCTTAACTCCTTTTGAGAGTTATCGGGTACACCAGTCATGGATGGACATGGCTCAGACAGCTAATTTGGTCCAAATATACTTGCGGTCTTAAGTCACTCCTTCAATGTGTTACACTGTTTTAGTCCCAAATGATATATACCCTCCTACTCTATAGGGTGAGGGTTAAAAAGTGTTGTAAGTTAATGTCTGAGAGAATTTTTATTGTCAGAACTATATTGCGGAAGACGCCAAATTTGTAAATAAAGCTCTTCACGCTTAAATAGAAAAATTATGAGCCAACTTATGCAACAAAATTACAAATGTTAAAAAAAGTTTTTTTGGAAGATCTATTTTTTTCGACAAAAATGTGGGTATTTCGCTTGCAACATATATGTAGTAAGGCGCGAAGAAAGTTGTAATTCTTGCAAAAATCCAAAATGCACGTTTGTAATTGCATTTATTTCAACTTTTCTGAGTTTCTGAAACAATTCTATCACAAATATTCCCTATTTAGTCAGCAATCATAAGGCAAAAAATATTTCGGTATTCTCATTATCATAAAAAAATAATAAAAAAATTAATTAACTGTTCAAAATTTTTAACTTTACTGCCAACAGTTATCCAATTTCACTCGCTAAAAGACTGATAAATTGGGAAGCAAAATGTTATAAACGGCGATATGATGGAATTTGATAACACGATATACCTACATTTAGAAAACTTTTTAATCACGGCTAAAATAATAGTAAATTAGGATAAATGATGGCTGTAAAGTCAAAAATTGTGAAAAACGCCTTAAGAAAACCCAGGATATAAAATTTTTTTGGCATATGATTTCTACTAAATAGAGAATATTTGTGACAGAATTGTTTACAGATAGAGAAAGTTGAAATAAATGGAATTGCAACCGCAACATGCACAGCCGAATTCTTAAAAAAACACAAAAAAATTTTAAGACAACACTTTTTTCTCTTAGTATAATGCTCCCTTCGACCTGACCCACTGTAAGATGTGTTAACTCGGCTCTGAGTTAATAGGATTCTTACAATTTAGAAATTAAACACTCATCAGTTTAATTAAATTGTAATACAAAAATATATTTATTTAAGAAAAGTTAGAATTTTGATGTGCGTAGTTAAAAGTATATTACTCGAATCTCTAGTTGTGTGTCGAATATCTTCGAATAGAGAGTCGTACCAAAATACTAATAAAACAAAAAGTAATCCATGGTTACACAATTGGTAGTACACTAAATAAAAACTTCAATCGCTAACATTTGACCATCCTGCAAGTAGATCGTCCTCGATCCGTTCATGTCACATAGTCAATCGTCGAATAGTCGAATCGTTGTCATCAATCGCTTCAGGAGGACTCATGAATCTCTTCATATCTTCTGCAGACACCACACCTTCGTAAAAACGTTGAGTTCTTTGCATTTCAGAAAAGTCTGAAACTCGGTATCTATCATTCGGGAGCACTTCTTATTACATTATAAGGACCCTTGTAACGAGGCAAAAGTTTCGTTGAATCACCAGTATTGCCTGGCTCACGTCTAATCACTACAGAATCACATGGTACGTATGGCTGCGCTTGACATCTTCTCTTGTCGAATTGTAATCTCTGTCTCTCTTTATCTGCTCTTTTCCGCTCAACCGTATTTCTTCGCAATTCAATAATATCTTCATCGTGTTGGGTAGTGATTGCATCATCCAACTCATTAGGAATCAGTCTTCTAGATTCATAATTAAAAAGCACCCTGAATGGAGTTGTTTTCAAAACCTTATGTATAGTATTGTTAACGCTCCACTGTACAAGTCCGATGTGTTGGTCCCAATCACCTCCATTTGGGTTTTTACACAAAGATGATAACATAGGTGTTATCGTCCTATTCAGTTTCTCACATTGGCCATTTGCTCTTGGCGTAGCAGTTGCATTCAAAATATGGATGGTGTTCTTCTCTTTGCACATCTTCAAAAACGGAGTGCCGGTAAATGATGTACCTCTATCAGTTATAATTCGAGTAGGCGCTTCGCTCTTAACGTTTCGCACAGGTTTCAAAAAACAAAATTTCGTAAAGCCGCCAATAATCACCAAAATATACAAATTTCCATATTTTCCCCTCACAAACGGGGAATCACTTTCTGAGTCGATTTATCAATGTCTGTCTGTCTGTCTGTCCGTCTGTCCGTCTGTCTGTCCGTCTGTCCATCTATTGTTGTAATCAAACTACAGGTCGCAATTATAGTCCGATCTTAACAAAACTTGGCACAAGTAAGTTTCGTGGATCAAGGACGAACGCTATTTAATTTGAGGCAAATCGGTTCAGATTTAGATATAGCCCCCATACAAATGTCGCTCCCGATTTGACATTTTCCGCTCTAGAAACCACATATTGTACCCGATTTTCTTTAAATTTGGCACAACATCTTATAATCCAACTAGAAACACATATGCAGAAATTTGGTAAGATCGGTTCAGATTTAGATATAGCCCCCATACAAATGTCGCTCCCGATTTGACATTTTCCGCTCTAGAAACCACATATTGTACCCGATTTTCTTTAAATTTGGCACAACATCTTATAATCCAACTATAAACACATATGCAAAAATTGGGTAAGATCGGTTCAGATTTGGATATAGCTCCCATACAAATGTCGCTCCCGATTTGACATTTTCCGCTCTAGAAACCACATATTGTACCCGATTTTCTTTAAATTTGGCACAACATCTTATAATCCAACTATACACACATATGCAAAAATTGGGTAAGATCGGTTCAGATTTGGATATAGCTCCCATACAAATGTCGCTCCCGATTTGACATTTTCCGCTCTAGAAACCACATATTGTACCCGATTTTCTTTAAATTTGGCACAACATCTTATAATCTTACTAGAAACACCTATGCAGAAATTGGGTAAGATCGGTTCAGATTTAGATATAGCCCCCATATAAATGTCGCTCCCGATTTGACTTTTGCCGCTTTAAAAGCCACATATTGTGCTCGATTGTCTTTAAGTTTCGCACAACATCTTATAATCTAACTAAACAAAACTATGGTGAAAGTGGGTAAGATCGGTTCAGATTTAAATATAGCCCAAATTCAAATGTTGCTCCCATAAGTTTAACCGATTTTGGCACAACATCTTATAATCCAACTATAAACACATATGCAAAAATTGGGTAAGATCGGTTCAGATTTGGATATAGCTCCCATACAAATGTCGCTCCCGATTTGACATTTTCCGCTCTAGAAACCACATATTGTACCCGATTTTCTTTAAATTTGGCACAACATCTTATAATCCAACTATACACACATATGCAAAAATTGGGTAAGATCGGTTCAGATTTGGATATAGCTCCCATACAAATGTCGCTCCCGATTTGACATTTTCCGCTCTAGAAACCACATATTGTACCCGATTTTCTTTAAATTTGGCACAACATCTTATAATCTTACTAGAAACACCTATGCAGAAATTGGGTAAGATCGGTTCAGATTTAGATATAGACCCCATATAAATGTCGCTCCCGATTTGACTTTTGCCGCTTTAAAAGCCACATATTGTGCTCGATTGTCTTTAAGTTTCGCACAACATCTTATAATCTAACTAAACAAAACTATGGTGAAAGTGGGTAAGATCGGTTCAGATTTAAATATAGCCCAAATTCAAATGTTGCTCCCATAAGTTTAACCGATTTTGGCCAAACTATACATTTTATATTTCAACTATTTCGTTCCAGGTTTCAATATATCCTCATACAAATGTCCTTTCCGATATAAAATTTTTTCTCAAACACATACATTTACAGGATACAAAAAACCTTCCCGTTTTCACTTTTTCACCGAATTGAATTGTATTCGGATTGAAAGTGGAGTGTGTCATAGAGTCGGCCCCGCCCGACTTTAGCCTTTCCTTACTGGTTTTCCTTAATCTTCGCTACAGTTTTATCTACAACGATATGTCCCAATTCATCATAATTTGCTTGAACTATCCTGTATCTTGCATTATCAGGGATATACAATAAATTGCCTTGATTCTCACTCTTGTATACACGACAATTCAGCATACTGAACTCATTCTGTAAACGTAATTCTTCCTCCGTTAAATCGGTTTTCTTTATCTCGAAGTCGTACTCTGACAATTTCAACCTCCATCTACCAATACTCGGTAAAATATCTTTTTTTTTTTGTCATATGCAAGTCGTTTGTGGTCTGTGACTTGCATATGCCACAGGAAGAAATTTTCCGAAATTAACTTATCACGCCAATAAATTGACGAATTTCGTGGACATTAGTCGGACGTTTGAAATTAGCCACAGCATTCAATTTATGTTGACTCGGAGTTATTATTCCATCGGAAACCTCATAACCCAAATATTAAATTTTCGTCATCAAAAATCTGCATTTAGATATGTTCATCTTCAAATTCGCATGTCTCATCGCATTTAGATTTTTTTTAGATTCCCTATGCACTCGGAAATCGTTGAAGACGGTATGAGTATATCGTCAAAATAACCCATCGCAATAGTAAATCATAGAAGACCTAATGTCGTATTGATCAGTTTTTGAAATACTGCTGGACCATTTGAGGCACCAAACGGCATCCTCAAAAACTCGTATTGTCAATCAGGGGTGACGAAAGCGAAAGTCGCGAGTCTTCTGCTACCTTCACCTGGTAGTAACCACACCGCATATCGAGAACATTAAAATATTTCATCCCATGAAGTCTATCAATTTCATCGGTTATAATCGGTAATGGGTACTTAATTTTCTTTGCTACACGATTAAGAACCCTATAATCGATACATATCATTTTGTCGCCAGTCTTCTTGTGAACAATTAATATTGGACAAGCATATTAAGAATTCGAATCTGCAATAATCCCCGCGTTCTTCAATTGACTCACTTCCTCTCGAACAAATTTTCTTTCAGACTCACTCAATCGATATGGCTTGTAGGTTATAGGCATATTGTCTGTAAGCTCAATCGAAAACTCGGTATCGGAAGCACAGCCAACTTCATTTATATTCAATGCAAAAAAATCTCTATAATCCTTTATTAAATTTAATAATTCGTTCTTATGTTCACCAGGGACATCATTGATAATAATTAAATCTTCAAAGTTCTCATAGTCGTCACGAATAATCTTATCGTCATCATTAGAATCATCAAAAATACATATCTCACCTTTAGTCACACGTTCGCCTTCCTGAAAAGTTACCTCATCCGAACACACGTTCAAAATCGGAACAGCAAAACCATCCTCGTTGTTATTTACAACACACGCCGGAATTATAAAACCCATTCTATTCGTTGCACAATATATAAAAATGTCTTGTGATTCATTTATAACCTCATTTCTAGTAACAGCAACAAAGCCTGTGTTTCGAACTCACTACCTTTGGAATGCAAAGCGAACGTTCAACATACTACACCACAGAGACAGCTTGCAAATTCGAATTTTTATATTTCTCACAAACTAGAATGGCATGACAAAATTTCATTTCATTTTTAGTTTAAAATAGGGTTGTTAAAGGCTTATAACAGACTCATGTCGGACGTTGTTGGATACAGTTTTCAGAAAATTTTCCTATTTTTTACTATTATACTGTTTTAAAGTTAAGAATGTGGTCAAGACGATTAAACATGGTGAAGCTATGGTCTGAGGATGTATGGCGGCATCAGTGGCATTACAGGACGAATGGAGTAAAATCTCCCCTGATTACACATTATCACAAGTTATTAAGTCAAAAGGAAGACAAACAAAATATTAAATACGACCGTTTATATTCTGTTTGCAAAAGTGTTTACTTTTTATTTTGACGCGTAAAATTTTGTGTCTTTTAGTAAAACGTAAATTTGCTTTTGTCCAAAATCTTCATGATTTTAATTCTTATTTAAATACTAATGAATTTTACAATATTATTTTGTATTATCGAAAATAATAAAATAATGTTTAAATGAATATTTGGTGTTTACTTTATTTTGACGCTTAACTAGAACTGTTATATTGTCATATCCTGGAGCTGCATAAGTTTTCATATGTTGTATTACTTCTAACACTTCATTTTTGCTTCGACAACTTGACCGGATCTGGAAATAACTTTTATATCTTTTATTGAATGGCGACCTAAAACTTTGTTGATAAAATTCCAACATAAAAATAGTTTTCTTTTAACGCATTTCTTACAACTTTACTTATTTCTTTCAATTGTCATAATTATGATTTCTTGACTTTTTCCTATATTTTAGTATTTTCTGCTTATATAAAATTAGACTCTGCAAACTCTTACTGACCCATGGAGTAAGTTCAAAATGCAACATATGTCTATATTTATTTTCCTTTACCGCTGTTAACGATATTTGTAAAGTCCTTTGCACAATCATTGCCATTGTGTAAGGAAATGTTCGGTGTTATGTTGACCTCTAATAATTGATTAACTTTATTCATATCGCAATAGATTTTACTTTTTCAACATAGTGAGTTAATATCGCACTTAATCCTGCAACCAAGAATATTGTGACTTGTTCCACTGAGCCCACAAGTATTTTCATTTCATTTCATTTATTTCTTCACGACTTGTAATTCTAAGCCTATTGGCCGATATAATATAAATTACAAAATGCATAGTAAAAATTATTTCTAACAGTGTTAAAAAAACTACTCAACAAACAAGTTGCTAAAAACATTATCAATTCAAGTTCAACATCCAGGTCTTGTTACTAATTCATGACTATACAGCGGATTTTTATGCAAATCCGATTTTTAATCCATATTTGTATAAAATTTGGATATGTCAACGTAAAATATGTTAATATAAAATTTGTTATAACGGTTTTTTGAATTGTTTCAACATGAAAATCAATTGTCTGAAGTCGGCATTCAATTATAACCATTCGTTCAAAATATGATTTTGCATATAAATCCGCTGACTATTCATGACTAAGGAATTCAGCAACAGTGCATTTCTACGACCGATAATATAAAACAAATTGTAAAGTTTGGCCTTTATATGAATGTTATGAAAAGATATACCAATTAAATCCACAAAGTTTAAGCTACCTCAAAATTTAACTGAGTTGCTTTAGTTTGCCGATGACGTACAACGATGGACCTACCTACCCATCATCTCGACATCAATGAACGCATGTATAGTCAGGCAATCAATACAGCAGTACCATATTCTCCTTAAACCAGGTCTCTTGCACCGCAATACCATCCAGAAGTCTGGAGAAACTGTCTATTAAAGACTTACGGTTCATATGCTAAAAAACTCACAATAGAACTCTATTAGCTAGTGTTCTTTTTTCTGTATTTTTCTATTTTCATATGGCAATTCTGTTATGTTCAATTGATATATTATTGTTAGTGTTACAATGAATCGGTTTCCGACTACAAAGTAATCGAATACATATTATTGTATACTGCTGAATGAGTTGCAGTACTATCTGTGTTGAGTTTAGTATATAGTATGGTATAAAATTTAGCATTAGGATAAAGGTAATTTGCTCATCTTTCTTTTCAAAAGTTAACGAGAAAAAATGAGTAATTTGCGTTTTGGAACTAAAAATCTGACTATTTGCACTAAATGTATCCTATCTTCCAAGGATGCGTTATCCTGAAAAACGGGGAACCCTTCATCCTTTTGAAATAGTATATATTTTATTCCTCAAAGGCTTTCAAAGGAAGGAAGTTATGTTGGTGCTTTCATAATTTCTTCAAAAAGGGTATTTTTTAAATATTTGTTATAAATAAACTTTATTTACATAAATAAATATGTCTAATTTAAGTTTTTTACACAACTCAAAAATATTCACTAGAACAAATGTTATTGAATTTTGGCCGATGGAATTTGATTCTGAACCACTGGGCGACGGTTAGTTTAGATTTGACGCACATAGACTGGCTTATAGAATATTATATTACAAATTTATTTTATTATGATAAAACATAATAAAATAGAATAAAATATCATTAGCATTAACTTTACGTTATTTTTATATTTGGTGAAGTATGTCGAATTTAATTAAGTTCAAATACAATTTATACTAATCGAAATATTACTTTATTTTTAATAAAAACTAATCGAAATAATATTGGGATATGTGTTAAAAATTGTGTAATAGCACGCATAATTCGTCAAAAAACACAAGTAACAACACAAAAACATGCAACTGAAAAAATATAATAGCATGTTGAAACAACAGAAAAAAGTCTGCTAGAACAGAAAACATCATCCTCCCATACAGTTTTCAGAAAATTTTCCTATTTTTTACTATTATACTGTTTTAAAGTTAAGAATGTGGTCAAGACGATTAAACATGGTGAAGCTATGGTCTGAGGATGTATGGCGGCATCAGTGGCATTACAGGACGAATGGAGTAAAATCTCCCCTGATTACACATTATCACAAGTTATTAAGTCAAAAGGAAGACAAACAAAATATTAAATACGACCGTTTATATTCTGTTTGCAAAAGTGTTTACTTTTTATTTTGACGCGTAAAATTTTGTGTCTTTTAGTAAAACGTAAATTTGCTTTTGTCCAAAATCTTCATGATTTTAATTCTTATTTAAATACTAATGAATTTTACAATATTATTTTGTATTATCGAAAATAATAAAATAATGTTTAAATGAATATTTGGTGTTTACTTTATTTTGACGCTTAACTAGAACTGTTATATTGTCATATCCTGGAGCTGCATAAGTTTTCATATGTTGTATTACTTCTAACACTTCATTTTTGCTTCGACAACTTGACCGGATCTGGAAATAACTTTTATATCTTTTATTGAATGGCGACCTAAAACTTTGTTGATAAAATTCCAACATAAAAATAGTTTTCTTTTAACGCATTTCTTACAACTTTACTTATTTCTTTCAATTGTCATAATTATGATTTCTTGACTTTTTCCTATATTTTAGTATTTTCTGCTTATATAAAATTAGACTCTGCAAACTCTTACTGACCCATGGAGTAAGTTCAAAATGCAACATATGTCTATATTTATTTTCCTTTACCGCTGTTAACGATATTTGTAAAGTCCTTTGCACAATCATTGCCATTGTGTAAGGAAATGTTCGGTGTTATGTTGACCTCTAATAATTGATTAACTTTATTCATATCGCAATAGATTTTACTTTTTCAACATAGTGAGTTAATATCGCACTTAATCCTGCAACCAAGAATATTGTGACTTGTTCCACTGAGCCCACAAGTATTTTCATTTCATTTCATTTATTTCTTCACGACTTGTAATTCTAAGCCTATTGGCCGATATAATATAAATTACAAAATGCATAGTAAAAATTATTTCTAACAGTGTTAAAAAAACTACTCAACAAACAAGTTGCTAAAAACATTATAAATTCAAGTTCAACATCCAGGTCTTGTTACTAATTCATGACTATACAGCGGATTTTTATGCAAATCCGATTTTTAATCCATATTTGTATAAAATTTGGATATGTCAACGTAAAATATGTTAATATAAAATTTGTTATAACGGTTTTTTGAATTGTTTCAACATGAAAATCAATTGTCTGAAGTCGGCATTCAATTATAACCATTCGTTCAAAATATGATTTTGCATATAAATCCGCTGACTATTCATGACTAAGGAATTCAGCAACAGTGCATTTCTACGACCGATAATATAAAACAAATTGTAAAGTTTGGCCTTTATATGAATGTTATGAAAAGATATACCAATTAAATCCACAAAGTTTAAGCTACCTCAAAATTTAACTGAGTTGCTTTAGTTTGCCGATGACGTACAACGATGGACCTACCTACCCATCATCTCGACATCAATGAACGCATGTATAGTCAGGCAATCAATACAGCAGTACCATATTCTCCTTAAACCAGGTCTCTTGCACCGCAATACCATCCAGAAGTCTGGAGAAACTGTCTATTAAAGACTTACGGTTCATATGCTAAAAAACTCACAATAGAACTCTATTAGCTAGTGTTCTTTTTTCTGTATTTTTCTATTTTCATATGGCAATTCTGTTATGTTCAATTGATATATTATTGTTAGTGTTACAATGAATCGGTTTCCGACTACAAAGTAATCGAATACATATTATTGTATACTGCTGAATGAGTTGCAGTACTATCTGTGTTGAGTTTAGTATATAGTATGGTATAAAATTTAGCATTAGGATAAAGGTAATTTGCTCATCTTTCTTTTCAAAAGTTAACGAGAAAAAATGAGTAATTTGCGTTTTGGAACTAAAAATCTGACTATTTGCACTAAATGTATCCTATCTTCCAAGGATGCGTTATCCTGAAAAACGGGGAACCCTTCATCCTTTTGAAATAGTATATATTTTATTCCTCAAAGGCTTTCAAAGGAAGGAAGTTATGTTGGTGCTTTCATAATTTCTTCAAAAAGGGTATTTTTTAAATATTTGTTATAAATAAACTTTATTTACATAAATAAATATGTCTAATTTAAGTTTTTTACACAACTCAAAAATATTCACTAGAACAAATGTTATTGAATTTTGGCCGATGGAAAAATAGAATAAAATATCATTAGCATTAACTTTAAGTTATTTTTATATTTGGTGAAGTATGTCGAATTTAATTAAGTTCAAATACAATTTATACTAATCGAAATATTACTTTATTTTTAATAAAAACTAATCGAAATAATATTGGGATATGTGTTAAAAATTGTGTAATAGCACGCATAATTCGTCAAAAAACACAAGTAACAACACAAAAACATGCAACTGAAAAAATATAATAGCATGTTGAAACAACAGAAAAAAGTCTGCTAGAACAGAAAACATCATCCTGCTATTTCAGCTAACAAGTCTGATTTCTTTCTTCAGCTTCAGCAGACTTTTCTGCTGTTTTTACTGACAAAATCTAATCAAAGTATAATATCAATTTCACATTATTGTATCACATCATTTAGGTCGCTGTATTAGTAATAATTAAAGGAAATTAAAGTATATAATCATATTTTTTTGCAAACCGATATTTTTGTTTATTATGACCGAACTTGTTGTGTTTTGTTAAAATAACCAAAAAACACGATTTGCAAAAAATGTTAGTTGAGTCTTTTTTATATTTTAGTAACGATATACTCTTGCAATGTCTTAGTGCCATTCCATAAAATTTACAAATATTTTAACATTAAAACAAAAACTTACATTTTTTGACGGAGTATTCTCTTCAGATATTTTTATTTTTGTTTTGTTTAAGGGTTGTTTTGGTTAAGGCTGCCATTTTTTTAATGTAGAACATATGGCAACGCAACATCAATAACGTTTTTCATTTTTTGCACGATTTGGATTTCTGTGACATGCCTGATACTTCATACGTTTAAAAATATGTTAAAATTATCATACACAACGTATTTAGTATTTTTTAATAAAAACAATATTCATAATTAATTTTGAAAAGAATTTCAAAAAATATCAATTTCACTTCAGATTACACTATTGAAGATATTGGGAAATTAAAAATAATAAAGAAAATTGTATTAGGGTACTATTTATTTGAAGGGTAGATATTTAATATTTACTTCAATCTTCATAAAAATTAATCCAATGTTATTATATATTTGTTTTAATTTAAACGTGAAATCCATAACTTTAGATTGGTATTGTTCATCCATTCCTTTTATCCATTGCTATACGTAGCTTCAAATTGTGTTGAAACAAATAGGAATACTAAATGTGTCAGAGTTTTTCTGTTTACGCTGCAAATAAAAAAACATACAATACATTATTTATATGAAAAATATGTAATCAATAATAAATACATGAACAAATAGCATTAAACTACAGAGAAGGCCAAGCATATTGTGTTGAAGTTTATGCGAAATTGTTAAAGGTATTTACTTATGCACTACTACAAATTCTAAGAGTGTTCAATAGGATGGACCACAAAAAAGTAGTGGGGGGATTTTAGATTAACAATGGGGCACAAGACCGGGTCGCACCCCATACAAAACAAAAATAAATTTGCGCCGGTCACTCCCTAAAATTAAACAAAATTTGAAGACGATTTCAATTTTTTTATTAATTTTTGCCACACACTTTGTTTCCTGTGTCTCCATTTATAAACCGATCGTAACGTGTGATACATCATTGTTCTTAGAATGGCAACAGCTACATTTTCTATTTTGATCACTTTTGACTTAATAATAATGCGTCTCTGTCGTTGTATTTATTTTTTATTTCTTTATATTCTTAATATTTCGGCCAACTTCGTCTAGTACAAAAAAACACAAATTATTCAATAACACGTATCAAGCAATAATAATCACAAAAATATCTGATTTTCGCACCGGTATCGAATACAGCCTCACCCATAGAGATGTCAAAATCGGTTATCCGGTGTTAGACAACGCCACCGGTTCACATTTTTTTATTTGTTTTTAAATAAAAAACGTTTGAATTTATTGGATGTACATTAATACAAGGCTGCTATTAAGAGCAGTTACTGACTATCAGCACACTTTTTCTGAAAAGAAATTAAAGATAATTTTGGGGGACATCTCTTCGTAGGAAATTACACATCCCCTTGAAAATGATCCAAAGTTGATGATGTTGAAACTCGGATCTATAGTTTCGAAGGACGGATTCTAGGATTAGCAACGCATATAAAATATAAATCACAAAATAGTGAGATCAAAAACTACTTATGGAAGTAGAAGGAGCATGGAGTTGATTTATCTCCATTTGCCCAAAAATTATTGTTCTTAAAATTAAACTTTTTGTTGCAGGTGGAGCAAGTAATGACGCATTTGGGAGATAACCGGTAAGAATGGGTAAATTCCCTTTCAAATTGATCAAAAATTAGCGGAACCCCTCAATAAAAATGATAGTGGGAAACATGAAATTTATGAATTCAATACAAATATTATAGGTGCCTAAACAATATATCTAGTAGTGTCATTGATGCAATACACCGATTACGGAATTGGAAAGTGAATGTTAAACCATAAACCCATTCAGACAGACGCGACACGACAGTCGCAAGTCACTGTGGCAATAGTGCCATCTCGTAGGCTCTATTAAAATATGTGAGACGGAACTACTCTCAAAGCGACTTGCGACTGTCGTGTTGCATCTGTCTGAATGGGATTTTAATCATCAAAATAACTGAACCAAAAAATAAGCAAAACAAAAAAGTGGTCAAGAAATTAAAATACATGACGTTGCGACAAAACATAATAAATCTTCCTACGAAAGTTCAAGGTAAGTAAAGATTTTAGCTCTTGTGAAGCAAAGGATCGCAAAGGATATGAAACCAGTAAAAGGAGTTAAGTTCGGCCGTACCGAATATTATATACCCTCCATCACGGAGAGCATTCCACATTATTATTGGCAGATTAGAGGCCATCGACTTTACGTAGAAGTTAAGTTCCATATTAGGAAAATTGTTATATTTTTTGCACATTACGATATCTGTTCAGTATTTCAAACTATAAGACACTCTTATGAGCTTTGTTTTAAATAAATTGCAATGCTTCATTAATATAATATTAATAGTCCTCTATTATATATCAATATTATATTTCAAGTTTAATCAAAAAGGGAACATAAGGCAGCAATCTTCGAAAATATATCCAAAATAGTAGATGTATTGTCAGTCGTAATTAGACTTCCCACATTTGTACGAATTGCGAAAAATACCTCAATTGTACGTGTCTATGAGGGATGTACACACATCTAATTTCATGTATCGTATAATAATAATAAAATGCTTAAATAATCCAAATAAAGGATGATTTTTTAGCTATTATCTTTTTGACAACACTGGTTTAAACAGCTGACGTACGTTTCGTGTTTTGTTTCACTGTCAAACATCTTCAGTTTGGTCTATAATTTAACCATGAATCGTCTTACAAACGAACAACGCTTGCAAATTATTGAATTTTATTATCAAAATGCCTGCTCTGTTAAGAAAGTTCATCGCGCGCTTCCATGTTATGGTCAGTTTGATCGACCCACTGAAGCTGCTATTCGGGCTATTGTGACTAAATTTCGAACCAAATTTACATTGTTGGACATTAAACCACCAACACGCTTACTTAGGGTGCGAACTGAAGAAAATATCGCAGCTGTATCGGCCAGTGTTAATGATGACCATCAATTATCGATTCGTCACCGTTCGCAGCAATTGGGCCTCTGTTACTCAACAACGTGGAAAATTTTGCGTATGCCAAAATTGGACTAAGCGGATGGACCATTTGAGGCGCAGTCAAGGTCAACATTTGCATGAATTAATCTTCAAACATTAAATTATATTGACCGTACTATCGATTCAAATAAAGATGTCATGCATCTGATCTGATCATCAACTGATCTGTCATTATACACATTTAGGAAAAAATTGAATCTCCTCATTTCGCTAAGCTATCGTGCTTTCAACAGACAGACGGGCAGACGGAAATGACTAGATCGTCTTAGAACCCAAATATGTATACTTTATGTGGTATCCAATGGATATTTCAAGGTGTTGCAAACGGAACAGATAATAGATATTTAAAAAATAGTAGGCAATGAAAAATAGTATACAAATTCACAATCAAAATAGAACATGGTGTCTCTGAACGAAGTAGCATTCACTTTTTCTGTGGACTGTCTTCATATCCTTTAACAACATTAGAATGCAATAACGTCAGGCTTGTACTCAGTTTTCTATGACGGAAGACGAAATATTGATTAATAAAATTTAAAATACAAAAAACAAAGACCTCGAGCTAGTTTTTAATTTAACAAAAATTATACTAATCTAAAATATATATACAACTTGTATAGTACTATATTTTTTCAAACCATTCAAAAGCTATACTCGATCTACTAAATATTCATTTCATTTACATTTATTACATTCATTTAATCAAGGAGCTGTTCGGAATAATTATTGAAGGAGATTTCATGAAAAGTAATATTTTTTCATAGCTGAGTGAAATCCATTTTTACTCATTTTTATTTTGGGAATAATATATTTATACTATTCTTATACTATTTGGCTAAAGTTATTTACATTCGGTTGCCCATGTATCGATCTCTTTGAGGTCGACTACTTATTGAACTACCTTGTATTCGAAAAATAAAACGATCCGAAAGATTAAATCGACTCGTGGTATATGTTTTCACGAGCATATCGATTTTAGCATATACTAAATGTTTTGAAAGACATTCGGCTTTGGCCGAAGTTTAGAATTTTGGTCGAAGTTCGGCTTCGGTCCAAAAAACACCTTCAGTCGAACTCTAGTTGGGACTCCTCTTTTTCAATCTAATCTATCCTAGAGTCTTCAGTTGCTGATAATATATTTTCACTTTTTGTTTTTTAATTACACATGTTTTTAACAACTTTGATATCAGTAAGGCCTCTCCCAGAGGACAATAATCATTCTACCTTCGGTATATAGATGTTGTACTCAGGCGAATCTCCTGCTTCATGTTTCAAAAAATTTCTTAATACAATTCACTGAGCAGTCTGGAATTCTGTATGTAGTTGTAATCCCTATATGGATCACGACGTTGTTGTGTATAGAATTTTATCGAATGCTTAGATTGTTACCTCCTACCGGGGGTAACAAGGGTCCTTCGATACACAATCAATAACCTGTTTACATTGTGTTTATTATTTCAATTTATGAATTAGAAGATTTAAATTCAATTCAGATCGAAAATACATACAGTATTTTCTGCATAGCTGCATTTCACTTAAGTGCCTTTTGTACTTAACTGCACAAAAGGGAAAATATGATATTATTGAATTCAAAATTAATTTAATCTAATATTTTCAAATTTTATTTTTTCTACAATTTTCATAGTTGGATATATAATTTTCGTAATAGCACCAAAACAAAAAAGGTTAACAAATATGTTGAATTAAAATTTAAATAAAATTACTTTTTTGCATACTTTAGCAGACAACCTTTGCTTATAAGAACCGGCCAAAAATTCAATTGCTAGAGCGAGTGTAGTATGAGCGATGTTATAGAGCCTACTTGGAAAAGGTAACGAACGATTTTAGGAGGGACCCTAAATCTTTTTATGATTTTGCAAATTTGAAACATCCCAAACGTAAGAACATCTAAACTAGAATCAGAATATGTTGCGATTGATTAGGTGATTGCTGATTCTTACAGATCTTATAAATCTAACAAATTTATCCCTATGATATTTAATGGGTATAATTGTACATACAATACAATTTTTATACACTCCACGAGAGTATTATGGCTTTGTGCATTTGTTTGTAACACCCAAAAGGAAGCGGGATAGACCCATTGTTAAGTATACCGATCGACTTAGAATCACTTTCTGAGTCGATTTATCAATGTCCGTCTGTCCGTCTGTCTGTCTGTCCGTCTGTCCATCTATTGTTGTAATCAAACTACAGGTCGCAATTATAGTCCGATCTTAACAAAACTTGGCACAAGTAAGTTTCGTGGATCAAGGACGAACGCTATTTAATTTGAGGCAAATCGGTTCAGATTTAGATATAGCCCCCATACAAATGTCGCTCCCGATTTGACATTTTCCGCTCTAGAAACCACATATTGTACCCGATTTTCTTTAAATTTGGCACAACATCTTATAATCCAACTATAAACACATATGCAAAAATTGGGTAAGATCGGTTCAGATTTGGATATAGCTCCCATACAAATGTCGCTCCCGATTTGACATTTTCCGCTCTAGAAACCACATATTGTACCCGATTTTCTTTAAATTTGGCACAACATCTTATAATCCAACTAGAAACACATATGCAGAAATTAGGTAAGATCGGTTCAGATTTAGATATAGCCCCCATACAAATGTCGCTCCCGATTTGACATTTTCCGCTCTAGAAACGACATATTGCACCCGATGTGGTTTCATATTGTACCCGATTTTCTTTAAATTTGGCACAACATCTTATAATCCAACTAGAAACACATATGCACAAATTTGGTAAGATCGGTTCAGATTTAGATATAGCCCCCATACAAATGTCGCTCCCGATTTGACATTTTCCGCTCTAGAAACCACATATTGTACCCGATTTTCTTTAAATTTGGCACAACATCTTATAATCCAACTAAACAAAACTATGGTGAAAGTGGGTAAGATCGGTTCAGATTTAAATATAGCCCAAATTCAAATGTTGCTCCCATAAGTTTAACCGATTTTGGCCAAACTATACATTTTATATTTCAACTATTTCGTTCCAGGTTTCAATATATCCTCATACAAATGTCCTTTCCGATATAAAATTTTTTGTCAAACACATACATTTACAGGATACAAAAAACCTTCCCGTTTTCACTTTTTCACCGAATTGAATTGTATTCGGATTGAAAGTGGAGTGTGTCATAGAGTCGGCCCCGCCCGAATTTAGCCTTTCCGTACTGGTTTCAGGTTTATGGTTGCCACTCACGTAAAGAAACGTCAAGTAGGAATAACCAAAAGGAAGATCTTCTAAAAAAGTGTGCTCGGAAAAAATTTAGTTTGATAAATACTTGTTTTATGACATAAATGTAAGATCAGCAGGTAAATAATATAAATTATATTTCGGTGGTAGTTACAAAATATTAGTGGGACTAATAAAAACAATCGGGACATAAGTTATAAAATAAGTTCTACAGTTAAAACGAATTAAAACACAGCTTTCAAATCTAGTTTGTGTGAACAATTAACATGTATACACACAAGATTACAAGTACTTAATAATAAAATACTGACGTTCAAAATTATTGTTGTAGCATAAGGTGGGCGGAGCTGCAGCTAATTTTGCATTTATGGAAGCCTCTTGAATTTTTCCCAAAACAGGTGGTATAATCGTACGAAAAACGTCTAATTCCATTTCTACATCCAAATAAAATAAAGAATTAATCAATTTTATGGTTATTTATTACAGATTAGTCAGGTTATTAAACTTCAATCGATCATCATATATTAAAATGGCAATAAATTCTCAGTATTATATTTATACACTCCACGAGAGTATTATGGCTTTGTGCATTTGTTTGTAACACCCAAAAGGAAGCGGGATAGACCCATTGTTAAGTATACCGATCGACTTAGAATCACTTTCTGAGTCGATTTATCAATGTCCGTCTGTCCGTCTGTCCATCTATTGTTGTAATCAAACTACAGGTCGCAATTATAGTCCGATCTTAACAAAACTTAGCACAAGTAAGTTTCGTGGATCAAGGACGAACGCTATTTAATTTGAGGCAAATCGGTTCAGATTTAGATATAGCCCCCATACAAATGTCGCTCCCGATTTGACATTTTCCGCTCTAGAAACCACATATTGTACCCGATTTTCTTTAAATTTGGCACAACATCTTATAATCCAACTAGAAACACATATGCAGAAATTTGGTAAGATCGGTTCAGATTTAGATATAGCCCCCATACAAATGTCGCTCCCGATTTGACATTTTCCGCTCTAGAAACCACATATTGTACCCGATTTTCTTTAAATTTGGCACAACATCTTATAATCCAACTATAAACACATATGCAAAAATTGGGTAAGATCGGTTCAGATTTGGATATAGCTCCCATACAAATGTCGCTCCCGATTTGACATTTTCCGCTCTAGAAACCACATATTGCACCCGATTTTCTTTAAATTTGGCACAACATCTTATAATCCAACTAGAAACACATATGCAGAAATTAGGTAAGATCGGTTCAGATTTAGATATAGCCCCCATACAAATGTCGCTCCCGATTTGACATTTTCCGCTCTAGAAACGACATATTGCACCCGATTTTCTTTAAATTTGGCACAACATCTTATAATCTTACTAGAAACACCTATGCAGAAATTGGGTAAGATCGGTTCAGATTTAGATATAGCCCCCATATAAATGTCGCTCCCGATTTGACTTTTGCCGCTTTAAAAGCCACATATTGTGCTCGATTGTCTTTAAATTTCGCACAACATCTTATAATCTAACTAAACAAAACTATGGTGAAAGTGGGTAAGATCGGTTCAGATTTAAATATAGCCCAAATTCAAATGTTGCTCCCATAAGTTTAACCGATTTTGGCCAAACTATACATTTTATATTTCAACTATTTCGTTCCAGGTTTCAATATATCCTCATACAAATGTCCTTTCCGATATAAAATTTTTTGTCAAACACATACATTTACAGGATACAAAAAACCTTCCCGTTTTCACTTTTTCACCGAATTGAATTGTATTCGGATTGAAAGTGGAGTGTGTCATAGAGTCGGCCCCGCCCGACTTTAGCCTTTCCTTACTGGTTTAACATTTAATCATATTGAGAAGATCAAGTATTTCTTACTCCGCTTCAAGTATCCAAGACACTTGAATTCTTCTTTCGACATTGTATATTCATGCCTAGTACAAAAAGAGCACCTGAGCAATATCTACACCGTTCATTGAACCATTGTGAATCGCTTGTGAGATAACAAGTAGCACTTGGTGCTACGTGCATTAAAATCCACACTATTCACTGTCGATCATAAAATAAGTTATTGGTCTCTAAATACCCTACAAGACCAAATCGCACTCGGTGTAGTTAACGGGGTTATTAGCCTCACCTTTTTGGGAATGGGCAGTATTTTCGCAAATTTCTAACATGAGTCCGTCGTCCGTTACACACGTGTCTTCCTTCCCCCTTTCCCTTTCGTGTAGTTCAGCTCACATTCTTTTCTTCTTGTCGTTGTTCGCCCAATTTTCAAGGCATAACACTGAGCATTGGGTGAATATAACAACGACAGGGAGAGGGGTTTGTCAATTGTAGCTGCATACTGACTCTGTTTTGTTTTTCTTTTTCCTCTGTTCTAATGGTGGACAAGTTTAAAGTACAATTTACCAATATACGAGGGCTGAGAGCGAATTTTTTGCCGTGTACACTCACGTACATCTCCATCGGCTTGATGTTTTTCCTCTTTGTGAGACTCAGGTGTGTGAGGATTCTGATCCACAGAATTTTCACTTACCTGGGTATCACACCCTGTCCCTTTTTATTCCCCACAGAGGTCTTGTGGTTTACGTACCCAGAGCCAGCAAGACTTAAACTCAGAAAATCCAGAATTTAACTCCCTTTGGGTTAAATTCAAGATTGGAACACACGTACTACATTTCGGATTTGTGTATAGAAGTCCAAACGCGGAAAGGGAGGAATCCCTAAGTGGCGCCCTTTTCGATTCAATTACAAAAAATTTAGAGGATTGTCCTGACATTGAAATTGTGGTTGCTGGCGATTTCAATGTCCATTGACTTGTCCATTCGAGTCACTCAACGACGGAGGGTCAATGCGCCGAGCGTTTTGAACCGACTCAAATTCCGTGTGTCGAAGGGCAACACTCAAATATTCTTGATCTTTTCTTAACATCACACCCTGAAAAGTATGAATTTAACGTTCTAGCACCTCTTGGTAATTCGGATCATTGTATTGTTTCAGCATCCTTTTCGTATCCCGCTCTTCGTGTCGCTTCGACCCCAGCCCCAAAGCGGACAATATAAAGAGTGATTTTTTTGAGGTTAGGATTTTCATGCATTAGTATTTGACAGATCACGTGGGATTTCAGACATGGTGTCAAAGAGAAAGATGCTCAGTATGCTTTGACATTTCATCATGAATAGACTTACTAACGAGCAACGCTTGCAAATCATTGAATTTTATTATCAAAATGCGTGCTCTGTTAAGAAAGTTCATCGCACGCTTCCATTTTATGGTCAGTTTAATCGACCCACTGAAGCGGCTATTCGGGCTATTGTGACTAAATTTCGCACCAAATTTACATTGTTGGACATTAAACCACCAAGACGCTTACGTAGAGTACGAACTGAAGAAAATATCGCAGCTGTATCGGCCAATGTTAATGATGACCATCAATTATCGATTCGTCGCCGTTCGCAGCAATTGGGCCTCTGTTACTCAAAAACGTGGAAATGCCAAAATTGGACTAAGCGGATGGACCACTTGAGGCGCAGCCGCGGTCAACATTTAAATGAAATTATCTTCAAAAAGTAAATGTCATGGACCAATCTAACGTTTCAAATAAAGAACCGATGAGATTTTGCAAATTTTATGCGTTTTTTTTAAAAAAAAAGTTATCAAGTCTTAAAAAATCACCCTTTATATACGAGCTAAACAACTTTTTTCAGCATTTTCTTCGCATTCTAAATGGTGATATAGAAACTCTGGCTGAAATGATCGAAAATATTATCTTGATTGGAATGAAATCATTTATTCCAACTAAAGTTGGTTTACCAGGCATGCAATACTACTGTCAGATCCAAAGAGGAGGCGTTCAGGAAATGGCGTTTGCATAAAAACGCCACCACTAATCTGCTACGAAAGCAGACAAGAACCATGTGTGCCAGGGTACTTAGACGTGACTTTTCACGAAAAACGTCTTCGTGCCAAAGTTCTTTCTTCTCACTGGGGAAGTAAGAGCTTTTGGTCATTTGTAAGAGTAAATGATAACTCCTCATCAATCCCAACTCTTGTTAAAAATGACCAGATATTCATTAACCCGGTTGCCAAAGCTAACCTATTGGCAGAAATGTTTGCAAAGAATTCATCCTTACCGGAAAGCAATCAACCACTCCCCGTGATAGAAAATGTATTAATGCATAGAACATGCCTCAGATATTTTTTTCGAACACGTGGAGTTAAAAGGGTTCTCGCAAGTCTCGACGTAGATAAATCTCCGGGCCCGGATGGCATCTCAGCACTTGTCCCATGTAAGTGCTCTTCGACGCTTAGCCGCCCACTTCGCAAATTTTTCAACCATGCATGCCGTCCAGGTGTCTTCCCAGCATGTTTTTTTTTCACTGAACCAACACTCAGGGAATGTCCCCTATAAATGCAGTGCATTACGTTGGCGGAAGGAAGATCAGGTGTTGGAAGGAGGTATGTATGGACCTGACAGCTGTCTTGCGTCCTGGACCTGACAGCTGTCTTGCATGTATGGTTAAACCAACTTTTATTAGATGGTTTATCCGAAATTACTTTAGTTGGAATAAATGTCTTTATTCAAATCAAGGGAGCATCTGTATTGCCGTTTAAAAAGCAAAGCTTTCAATTGAAATGTTGGAAACAGCAGTTGAACTCAGCCCAACTTGCCTTTTTGTATATATATTATGATAGTTCCCTTAGGGGTTTATTTTGAATTAAAAAATATAACAAATATGCTCATATTTGAGAGTATATAATCAATAAACCGATGTCAATGTTTACTGTTGTAGAACTGATTATTTCTGCAATATTGGTGTAGATTTGCAACCAACGGATGATTTTTCTCGACCAACATATTCGGAAGCTGCAAGGGGTGAGAATGTTTGGAGTAAAAAATGTGCTACAAAAGCTCGAAGCAAAGGTAGCCAAACAAATTGAATTGACCATTACGCTAATATATATGATGTCAATGCTAATGAAATAGCAAATATATTTTAAAATAGCGTAGTGGAACGTCAGTGGTATTTCTACTCATACAAACGAAATTGAAATATTTCTTCAAAATAATTTCATAGATATACTTTTAGTGTCGGAAACATATTTTAACAATCGATCATTTTTCAAAATTAAACACTATGATCTCATAACTGCCTGATTATAGAGCTCACGCTGGGGCTGCAATATTTATAAAATCTAAAATAAAATACGAAATAATTCAACCATTTTCTAAACTCTTTTTACAAGCAATTCTTGCCATATGCTCTCCACCTTGACAGAATATTAAATGTGAATAGTACGACAACTAGGCAACAAATTTATTGTTGGTGGCAGCTTCAAAACATCCATGGTGGGGACGAGACTACAGAATCCGAGAAAGGGAACTCTACAAATGCCTTACAAAAAATCATCTGGAAGAAACGTACACTCCGTTTTCTCTCTGTAGTCCAACTGAAGGAAATGAACAACTGAATAACTCAAAATTTCCACGGTATTATAAAATTCATTCCGCTGTGATTAAATCGTTGTCAAAAAGGCATTATTTACTTAACAATTTTTAATTCCATTATAAGATTTAGCCACTTTCCTTCACAATGGAAATATGCCAAGATCGCGATTCTGAATCTTAGTTAAAAGACAGCTGAGTGGTTAAATAAGTGGAATATAAAATTGAATACAGACAAATCGGCTCACATAACTTTTGCATTTAAAAAGAGTACAGTATCATCTAAATAAGTAGTTATTGTAGCGTCTTGATTTGTAAACAACAATGTCCATATATATTATATATAGATATATATATATCCAGATAAATTAAAGAATCGATTCATTATAAACTATCTTAACAGACTAAAGCTATAATATGTTTTATCATATTTGATGATTTTTTTTTCAAATGAACGCAGGGTTGATGCTGGTTTTCACACTACGCACATTTTGCCACCTTTTGTTTGTTCTAACAGACGTCAAATACCGAATAAAAATGTGGGAAAAGATGTTTACGTGTGTTCACATTTGAGTAAATATTTGCATCAACAAAATATTTGTTCAAACTATCAAAAACAAAAAAATATTTGCTCGGTTGATTCCGGTCAGGGCTGTCCTGGATCCCTGCGCGGGGCATAGGTGTGTAGGACTTTGGTCCAAAAACTTCAGCTAAGCTCTGCCTCGGTGAACCAGGACACTTTCTGTCGGATGACGGCCGTTTCGTCATATGACGCAGCGCAGCAGCTGGTTTTTTCGGCAAGGGTGACCGATTTGACGCGTGTGGTGACTCCGTCGGAGTCTGCAACGGATAATGTCCGGGAACACTTCATGGGGCTCCAATTAGCCGATCCCCAGTTCTTTCGTGCGGGACATATCGGCCTAGTACTGGGTCCCGAGGTGTACCCTAAAGTTATGCGCACACAAATATATTCGAGTCCCGGTTTTCCGTGGGCACAACTCACCATGTTTGGCTGGGTCCTATCAGGTCCTTGTCCAGCATAGTTAGGGTAGGAGTAGGACCACATCAAGGCTGGTCTTACAGGTCGTCGACGTCTATGGTGTGGTCAGCAGTACTTATGGTCTCTACGAGCTGTGGTACTGCTAATCTGGGCTCTACGAGCTATATAGGGTTATTGTTAATTAGTATGTAAGAAAAATGAAATCGAAAATAAATGCTCATAAAAACTGACAAATACTCCTTTTATTTCCCTTAGCAATAAGTGTAAGTGTTTATATTACATGAAATTTTGATTGAAATTGTTTAACTTTACTTTACAACATAGCGGGATGTTGCAAGGCGGGCGGCAATGTTTAATTACAAATGTTGTCATTCTCAACTTCCACCTTTTCTTGGTGTGCGGCCTACGGTCAAATGGCATTCCTTTATTTCTTCCCCTACGTTAGATTTTGTCTACTACTTTCTTCATACGACTTTGTTATATTACGCACAAAAAGAGTAGTAACACCTTCTAACGAGTAGCGAATGCACTGAGAGCCGCCTTTCTCCATCTAAGCTATGCTTTAGTTTTACTCGTTATATTGTAAATTTCTTGTTCATTGGATTTCGTCCATACAACACCCTCACAAACTTTTGTACAAAAAGTAATATTGTTTACGACAATAAATTGAATTGAGTTTGATTTGAAAATATTAAATTTTCGTGTTTTTTATTTATTTTCATCCTTGCTACGCAAACAGTGGGTATGGCATGTTTAATCCGACAAGTAAATGTCAATGGGTGACCGTCCTTATAAAACAACTCCGCAAACGATGAACAGAGCTGTTCTTTCCTCATTGTTCAAATGACTCGTCTTACAAATACTTTCTCATATTGAACATAGTCATCTGAACTAATATGAATCACATCCACGAATTCATCATCATCATAAGGCGTAACCACAAGAGGCCCCTCGAGGCAAAAGGTGCAGTCCTCGGAGGTACTGTTCACCGCATCCATAAAACTCAAAAACCGCCGAGCAGTATATAATCCGCCCGAAATGCACAACCCGGGAAGAATTTCTGAAATTCCGTACCAAAATTGACCGTCTTCCATGTCCACCGGATGTTAAAAATTGAGCTTGTGTTTGTTGAGTACTTTTGTTATTGTAACTGGATAAATAATTTGAACACTTTTTGCTTTTTTGCTCTTGTAAAATAAAGACCGCTGTTATTATTTTCTAAGTCGGAGTGGTATTAACATTTTATTTTCATAGACGATATATATAAGCTTAAAATCTAGAGTTGTAGTTACAACCATACATTGGTTTACATAGAACATACACATATGAGTAAATACCTACATACATACATAGCGTCTTAACCTGTTGGAGCAAATACCGCAACCAGAATCGACAGTGTGACACAATATGTCGCGTCGACATAAACACGGCCGCAGCAACTCGGTCTCTGCTCTACTGGCTGACAAACTGTTGACGCTGCAATGTGGTAATGAGAACTCCATGCACTTGAGTTCTCATTTCGACGGTAACTCAGGCCCGCCGGGCAGTGCCGCTCCCACGGCGAAAAAAGTGACGAACATGAAACATACATTGCACACTGGTGTCAAATCAATTTTTTATGGCATAAAGTCGAAAAATAAACATACAGTCTTGTAATTTTGCACATTTGCTAGACATATCATACGCAAAAAATAAAAATAAAATTGGGCCGATCGGACCACGCCCACTACCACCTCCCATATAAACTCAATATATAACCAACATAATTATCAGCCTTTATTGGTACAGGGTGACCAAAAACAAAGTTTTATGAAAGCTTAAAAGAATGAAGAGTTGTTTATTTTGACGAAATGTGTTTTTCTAAACATTATTATAAAAGCAAAATATATTTTTGGAGTTTGCCGAAAAATGCTGACGAGATATTAATTCCACCATAAACTACAACTTCAGACGAACACTTTCACATTTACACTTTGAGTCAAGTTGAGTCATACATATAACTTTTGGTCCACGACATTTATAGATTATGTTCTCTACAAATCACAAAATTGCAATACCTATGAATACTTACAAGACCACAATAATCATAAAATGTTAAATATAATTTTTCAACTACTAACTCTTGCCGTCAATTTTCAAAATATAGTCACTTTATTATTTTCTTTTTAAGTCTTGATTTTAATTAATTTGTAAAACTGCTTTATATCAAAATTAATCCCACTTTTTTGAACCGCAAAGTTTAAGTACCATTCAGGCTTGTGGTGTTGCAACCTAATTTTCTTCAGTATATTTTCTTGATTGCTTGGAGTGTTCCCATAAAGAAAATATATACACATTTACCACTTTCCAATTTTATTTTTTTTTTTGAATTTCTGCCAAAAAAAATGGATTTGGGATGGATACTTCCTAGTCAATCCGGTACATTGAACCGGCTTTCGTGGTATTGGGCTAAGATCTGTCAGAATATGTAGTCTAAAAACAATCAGCGATCGCCTAATCATCACAATATTCTAAACCAGTCAGTTTAAATGTGGATTCACAAAATCGTAAAAAGCCCTAGGGTTATTTCTAAAATCGTTCTTCGCATTTTCCAAGTAGAGTCTATAACATCTCTGAGACTCGAAGTTGTATCTCGGCCTAGTAATATAGTATCTGACATAATCAGAATTCGCACACGAATTTTCGGTACAGATTTTGACAGAAAGACCTTAAGAATTCGATAAAATGTATCCACAACAACGACAAGATCTGTATAGGGTTTTTAGTTACTCCTTGTATTTAACTTTTTTACAAAATTGATATAATTCATAAATACTAAATCTTCATAGAAATAATGTAACGTCATCGTAGCGAAAGCACATAACAAGCGGTGTTGGATTCTACATCCCCAATACCACGGCGGCCGGTTCTATGTACCGGATGGACTCGGAGATGAATTTCTCCGACTAAGGGCTCAGCAGTATATCTTTCGTATTTCTCCATGCATCGTTACTCGGAGTGCTTGCTCCGAATATTTTTGGTCCGAGCCGGGAATATCCCTGACCTGCTCCGTTTTCCAGAACTGAATGCAACACCGTTCAACATCAGTAAGATGCAATAGATGCATGGAGTGGGTGCCTCTTCGAATTGATCTGGCCTCGGTCGCATACAGGACATCGTTGTCGTCGCCATCTTCATCGTCAATAGGTCATCGGTTCATACAGAAGTCAAAACCTCGTACTTAAACAGGGAATCCCCAGGGTAGGTATTCCACAACATCGATTGCAACCTCGGAAAAATTCATGCGTCGGGCCCAACTACAGATGAAATTTGCGAATGGCTGAATAGTTGTCTCACTGATTTTGCAACTTTTTTACTGCGAGAAATATGAAAATATCCACCTCCAAGTCATCAGCCACACTATTTATCACATGTTCTGCAGAGGTCGGAAAGAAATTGAGAGTGTATGACGCGGACATCCCGACAGTGAATTACACCAAAATCATTGGGGAACACACGATAGCCTATGTAAATGATCTGCCGAAGGTGGCCACCTTCTTGAACCGACGCAGATCTTTTAAAGAATAAACCGACACCACAAACACGAACATATACATAGGTGCTACAACCACATCAACATCAAAATCAACATAGAGGGCTATGACAAATGGGTAAGGGCAAAGAGCTTAATTCGACTGCATTAAACAGCTCTTCTAAATGATATTGCTAAAAAGTGATTCAAAGAAAAATGTATTTCACAAGATCAAAGAAAGGGACGTCTAGAAAGAATTCGACAAACTTTATGAAGGGTGTGTGGTAGCTTGTGTCTACATAGATGAATACACCATTCAAAGCGGATAATCTGACGATACTCATGGCAACAGAATTAATGATGAGCAACATAGACGTAGGTAGCAATGTTACAATATATGTTGATACTCAGGCAGCCAACAGCTAGGTAAATTCTGTTAAATGCAGCCAGGTTTTAACAGGGTTAATGGAAAATTACACCAATAAGCTCCCTCTACAGTAGATTGAATTGTGAATCTCGAACAAAGTTATAGAATCGTGGAATGCCAAGAAGGATTGCGGGACGTTCAGGGGACTTTGACCAAAGTTAAAAAAGCGGTCAATAGGATACTTTTAATATAATACTTTGACTTTGTTAACTTTGACCAAAGTTAAAAAAGCGGTCAATAGGATACTTTTAATATAATATAGAAGACGTCTGAGAATGACGGTAGGTGTGCTGCTCTTTACGATGCAGAATATGCAAATGGGGTAATAATATTCCAGACGAATGCATAATGTGCAAATATTAGGATGACTTAGAGCATAAGAACATATACGTGTCATTGTCCACGCCTTTAAATGCAACATTGATGATTCTATTCATAATGAGTATAAAGTGGGATCAGGATAAAGGTCAGTATGACTTACTGGTCAGCCACAATTCATCAAAAATGACCAATCCAAAAGTACAAACCTAGTCTAGACAAAAATTCGAAGTAAAGTGTTGAAGTGTTAAGGTATTACTTAGAACATATCTATACATCAAAAGCAACAATTCGAATTACTGCTTTTCTATTATACACATTAAAATTAATTAAACAAAAGAGTATAAAAACATAACAAACAATCAATCAACCAATTTTTTAGGATCAATACAAATTTTACGTTTACATACCTGCAGCTATGGCTGCTATAGCTTCTGATGCAAAATGTTTGACATCAACATCAGTATCAGCATTAAGTTTTTCCAAAGTGGGTTTAACTTGTGAATCAATCACACTGCTGTCGAGGAAAGGAGAAATTTTTTGAAGAGTTTTTGCAACATTAAAACGAACGTTTGAAACAGGATCTGAAGCCAAAAGAAGTACAGTTGGTAACAGCAATTTCGTTGTTATGTCTGTGCCACAGACTTCAGCCAACATGTTTAAGCAAAATAGGCATGTCATTCCTGTTGTGTACAATTTTAACATTCAATAATATTTTCGTACATAATAAAAAAAAAACAGTCCTTACTATGCAAATAATTTTTGTTACGTGACATCACTAAGATCATTGGAATTATAGCTTGTTCCGCCCACTGGGCTCCGAACTGTTCCACTAACTTCTTCATGTTTAATGTAGCAGCTTCTCTTATAGCGTAAACATGATCGTTCAACCAGCCCATGCATAGACCACGCAATTTCTGGTCAAAAAATTCTTGACCTAGTTGTCCAGCAAGTGCAGGCATATATTCAATAATGGCCAATCGTACACGCCACTTAGTGTCTTCTGCAAGTTCAACAATAGCTGGCAGCAATGACTGCAATTGAATAAAAAATTAGACAATATACGAGTAAATGGAAATACATTACTTGCGACAGTTGTTGAATCCCTATAACATCGTTTACACAATCCAAGTTAGATATAATGTTTAAGCGTACTTCTGGACATTCGTCTTTGAGTTGAATAAGGAATAAAGGCAGAAGATGTTCAACCGTGTTGTACGCACCAAGCATTGGACTTAAACCCATTATAACTGAAGCTAAAGCTGATTTAACATGTGGGTTGGGGTCAGACACCAAATCACGTACATATGGTAGAATTGACGTCATAATGATGTGTACTTGATTAGCTTTGTCTAGATTTGAACAAAAATCTTTAACCTTCGTTGCTACTGCTGCACGAACTTCAGCTTCAGCATCCTTTAGCAAATACTGTACATGTACATTTAGGAAATCATCAATTCTTGATATAAAATATTAATACTCACTTGAAAAGCAGGTACCAAATCGACTCGAGTTATTTCTGGACCTACTGCCTTTTGTAAATCAACAAATTTTTCAGCCACCATGTATCGTACGCGCCACGAAGAATCACTAGCACATTGGCGCAATGTAGGCAAAACTAGCTGCAAGTATAAAAGTAATGTGAACAAAAATGTTTCAGAAAAACATGAGTTGCACTAACATGTTCAACGTCTTCTTGAGGAAGCAATTGTGCAATACTAACGCATGCTTCTACGGCCAATAGCCGGACGGAATCCTAAAATTAAAAAAATAAGAAATAACCTACTAAGTCTAAAAGAATTACAAATAGTACCTGATCATCTTGTGCTAATTGAACGAAGTTGGGAATGAGGTCTGATTTCAAATACTCAATTTCAACTACTTTAGCGAATTCTCCAAGTTTACTGGCGGCAGCACGTCGTACCATAGGAGTTTCATCCTGACATAATTTACGGAAATTAGCACGTAACTCTGCTTTGACAGGCTGCGAAACTCTGGGATAACACACAGAGAATAAACCGCATGCCGACGTGCGTGAAGTAAACCAATCACCTGAGACTAAACGTTGTAAAGTAGGTACAACATGTATTTCAAGATCTTGAGCGCTATGTTCAGCTGCAACAATACGCAGAGACTCTACAGCTTTATCCCGAACAACAGTTTCTTCCACAGTTGCCAAACTTTCTAAAGGCGGTATTAAATACATTGCATACTCAGGACCACCAACCAAACCTGTAATTACGTTATAAATTATAATATAATGTATTCATGTGTTTCCATATTACTGGTAAAATTGCCAAGTTGATCAGCCAATGCAAGAAGTACTTCATCTTCATCATAAATGGTTTCAGTTAGAAATGGAATTAGTTCAGAACGAGTACGCTCTTCGCCAAGTGCTAGGGCTATAGTTGAAAGTTTTTTAATAGAATTCAATCGAAGCTAAAAATAAATAAGAATGTTTTTGTTTTATTACAATTGAAGGATAAAAAATTAAATCCCTACAAGAAAAAATTTGTTCCAATATCCTTCCCTAAAATACTGTAGAGCCTGAATTATTTCTTTCATTCCGTTTGTAACACCTTGAAATATTGATATGAGACTCTATAGTTGAGATTGCATCTAAACAAACTATGTTAGGATAGGATGTCTAATTGAATACGCTTTAAATATATTTTCATATAGTCACTATGTAAACATTTTTGTTTATTAAATTAAATTAAACTTGGTAGCACATGTAATTACCATTTGCATCACCAGGTAATGACATTTCATTACCCTTACGCTTACTTCCAACTAATAAATAATGATGATGACTTTCACTGAAATTTTGATTATTTTGCAAGATTCGTAAAAAATATAACCCCTTCCAAACTCACATAAAAAAATGAAAATTTCAAAAAAGTTGATTAATGTAATCATTTCGAAAATAAAAAAAATAAAAGAAATAAATTTATATGAACTTTAAAATATCTAACGCATAGAAACCACTACGCAAAAGAAAATCCCACCAACAAAAACTCAAATACATCAATACATACTTCGGGTCGTTGTACTTTTGGCCTATCATATTTATTGGGTAGCCACTTGGTGAATTGTCGATATTGCAAAAAAACTTCTAGCCGTATTCACATCATTATTCTTTATGACTAGAGCTACATCTTTGCCTCAGAGAGTAAATAAAAGAGAGACACGGGTCTTTTATCACATAATGGTGTCCATATATGGTTATATTTCCATGACTTTAAAAATTACACACAGTGTTATATATACTGGCGCCACACACTCAATTGTTAGCCCAGGTCATTGCAACCCTAACTGGATTTATCTAATAGAAAGCAAATTCCATGATATATATGATGGTATAATTAGAAATGCCATTTTACGCAAATACAAGGCAGTGACCGATTATGAACATAATGTTTTGAAAATAAATAGTCACTTAATTAACCTTATTACCAATGTAGAATGCGGACTGACACATATCAAGGATTGTCACACTCCTAATGGAGAACTTATTCTGAAAGAAGAAATATATGATACCCATAACTTCAAAATTGAAATAGAAACCACCCTTGAATTTCCCAAAATGGTTCATATCAAACCTTTATATAGTGTGACCACTTTCAAACTAACGTAAAGACAATTTTGGTGTACATAAAATTGTAACGGTTTTTATAAATGCCAAAAAGAAAATATCCTAAATTAAAGATCTGATCAAAGTAAAGAGAAAGATTGGCATATCTCTTTTTTTATTTTTAACTTAGACCGCTACATACTAACTGACATACCGATACCCATACATACAGTGGTGGACACGAATTTAGCACACTTAACACATGTAACTTTGTAAAGCAAATATTTCAACTTCTTTTTATGTTTTTTGCCCGGTACTTCTTTCTAAAATATTACGTACGATAAGATGACCATGTAACATTACTTTTGCTCGCTTCTCTTGTTGCATTTCAGTTTTATTTCATCTGAAGTACAAATAATACGAAAAGTGATTGGACAGTAATTTAGCACAAATTAAAAAAACATAATTCAAACCGAATAAAAAAACTGAAATAACCAATAAATTTTATTATAAACTTAATATTTGGTTGTATATCCACTATTTTGAGGAATTCTGGACATACTCTCCACTAGGGACTTAAAACGTTCCATTGGAATAGAATATCAGGAATTTTGAGTTTCATTCAACCAATAGGGCAAATTTTTGGGTTTTACTGCTATAATATGTTGTTGAAGTTCATTCTATAGATTCTAAATAGGATTGAGATCCGGTGACTGTGCTGGCCCATTTTTGTTCTGCTCAAAACAGTTCTTCATTGGCATTAAGTGAGTTTTCGATGGTTGTCGTGCATAAAACGCCTCTTAATTGGCATGTTTTTGTCTGAATATGGTACCATAGTATCAACAAGTAGATTTTTGTAAACATACTGATCTATCATTATATTGATTTTGTGTATGGGACCGTGTCCAGAAAACGCAGTACACAACATCACTTTTATATAAAAACTTAAATCTAATTTCCAACAAATCTTTCTTTCATTCTTACTAAATGAATAGAACGACACATCAGCCAATAATTCTTCGAAACTCTATCAGACCACTGAAGTTCCTAATTGTTACTCATATCGTACGTATATTAAAAAATTTATACCGAGCTGGAGGGTGGTACGGGTAGTTTTCATATCCATAAACCGAGTCATTCATCTGCAAATGATTTCTGGCTGGCAACAACATCCTACGATTCCTTTCTAGGAACTGTAGTCTGGGCATTAATCCTAGGAACCATTCAGTAAACCAATTCTGGATGCAACAGAACTTAACCTTTCTCAGGAGGCCAAATACCTTGGAGTTATCCTTGACCGGAAGCTAACCTGGAACAGGACCATTAAGGTGAGGTATAAAAAGAGCTTAAATGTACGTAGGAACTCCATAGGGAGCTGAAATAGAGAGTTATAGATCTACCGATCGGTTGTCAGGCCCATTACTATCTATGGCTGTTTGGTCTGGTGGAGTGCTCTGAGAAATGGGAAGCTCCTAACAAGGCTTATGAAGACACAGAGATTAGCAAGCTTGTGTATCACGGGAGCCCTTAGAAGCACTCCGCAAGCAGCACTGGATAAAATTCTACATCACCTACCTCTAGAACACTTCACAGAGATGGTAGCTGCCAAAAGTGCTATAAGGCTCAATGAATCAGGATGCTGGAGAAATAGGCCATATAGTCATATAATTATTATTCAGAGATATAGGGTTAGTTTTTATGAACCAGTCCTATGTGGATGCACCGATTATATGGTACTGGTTTTGGACTTCTCACCACTACCATAGATGATTATACCAAAGAGAGCAGTTTGGGACCACGACGAACCCTTCACCCGTCTGCACTGACGTCTCAAAGGTGGAAATAGGCACAGGTGCAAGTTTTATATTGTATCACTGCAGATACGCAGGTCCTTCAAGACTCTATGACAACTGAAGTGTTTTTTAGGCAGAAATACTAGCAATTGAGAGGGCAGCAAGATTTCTATCAAGTAAGAACATTTCGGAGAACACGGATATAAATGTCTTCATAGATATTCGGGCAGCACTGAAATCGATCATGTCACACATTTGTAAACGCTCGGCTGGGTTCCCGGACATAGCAATATTACAGGGAACAAAATTGCAGATGAATTGGCTAGACATGGTTGGTCCTGGGAATCTATCAAGCTGACAACTCAGCAAAACCACCGATTGGCACATTCTACAGACTGATTGAGTCACACAAATGGTCAGAGATGAATTTAACATGGAGCAGTTTGTTAACCTGTAGGACTTCTAGGGCCACTTGGCTAAAGGTCGATAAATGCAAAACCAGAACTCTACTAGAACTAAGCAAGGTAAAGATCCGAACACTGATAAGTACTTACATAGGGTACTGTAACATCAGAGGCAGGCTAACCAGAAAATAACATTTTTGTAATTTTTCTCCCAAGAATATAAGTGACGTACGTACGCACGTTCGTTACATGTTACAGGACATGATACACTAGAACGATCAATGAAAGCAAATAAAAAATTACACTAAAATGATCTATATTATCTATTCTGTCATATTATAGGCGTTGGTTATTGTTGTATCAAATATTAAATATTTTGTAATAAGAGAGCACTTGCATCATTGTTCAATGAAGCAAATCCTTAAGAAAAAATAATCTTAAAAATAAAAAAGTAAATAAAAAATAATGCTAAAGATACGCTTTGGACTCTTTCATTTTAATTACGTTTTATTTTTCGAGCATAATATTATATGTTGTTGATCATCAACAAATCTGCATTTTTATTAAATTAGAGATCCCACATAACAATGCTGTGACCTTAGATTTAAAATTTCTGGTCTGGTTTAATTTTTTTAAAGTGCATGTCCATCATTGTAATGTTGTATATGCAATAACGTCACATCTGTACTCAGTTTTTCTATGTTTTTATTTCAAATCCTGAAGATGTCTTTCGACGAAAGACGAAATATCGATTAATAAAATTTAAAATACAAAAACAAAGACCTCGAGCTCGTTTTTTTAATTCAATAATTATTTTAATAGATTAAATAAAGGTCGAATAAATAAACAAAATTTACTGGTATAAAAAATATATTTATTTTGACAGTTATGCGAGATCACTATGAGACAGAGTGGGCATCATTGCGTCTGCATATCTAATACAAACATAATATATCAAAGAAATATTCAAATCGTTCATCTTTAAAAAAATTTTGAGTCCTTTTGAACAAACAATTATAGATTTTTTGACAAAGAGTGACTTACAGCGAAGTAAACAGACGTACATTTGTGGGGCTCATGGAGTTTCAGCGAATGCTTGGTTAATAAGTGTTGTGTTGCGGTTCTGGACTTCTGAGATTCGGTCTTTGGCGTTTTTGTATCTGTGTGCCTGTTTGTGGAGAGCTGCATTTTGTGCATTTTTGTCCAATTAAACTTATTTAATTTAAAAGATTATCTTGCTTCGCACTGGAAAGCGCAAATTTAACAAAAATACTCAAATAAAAGTGAGCTGACAAGTTATTAAATCTGTCAAAGTACGGTCTGTGTGATATACTATTGCCATATCTTTTGAAACGGTATGAGACACGGTTGAGAAAATAATAGGTTGCGCATTACGCAGGTCCGTTATTCGATGGTTGATCGAGAGAGCAAAAAACTACGTCACAGTATCAATATTACTAGTTTACTTCTAGATGACGTCGGTGCGAACTACTTACCAATTTTGTAAACTTTTTGAAAATAAATTAAGAATAAAATGTTGTGTTAAAAATTGTTTAAATATATATCACGGAAAACAAGAAGAAAATTTTTGGGTTTTCAAGAGAAAAAAATGCAAAGGAAGTGGCTAGATTTTTGTGGCAAATCACGAATTTATTGGAAAAAGTCAGTATGGTCTAACTGGTAAGCAATATTTTAATCAATATGTTTTAAATTGTCCGAATTGTACACTTATTTATTTTAAATTTGACAGTGATTTTATAATTGAAAAAGTTTTTCATAAGCGTGATTTTTTTGTCAGGAATATAAAAAAACAATTTTTGAAAGTAAGTGCAGTACCTTCGATTTTGGCTGCGATAAATACGATACAAGTATTAAACATATAGAATGATTTTACAATTAGAAAATTAAATATATTGTGTAATACTAAAATACACCAAATGCAACGAAAAGTAAATAAACAGAACTATAAACTAACAAAAAATAAAGATTTTCGTTTATAATTCCATTGTTTTCATATTGTTCTCTTAGACAAAACTGAAACTGTGACGTCATGCGCAGAGAGAGGAAAAAAGTTTCACACTTCTTTGCGTAACCTTTATTTTCTAAACCGTGGGTGTGAGACATATAAGTGGATCCTTAAAGTATGCAACGTACTCCAGTAAAAAAGTCCTTCATTAATGTCAATGATTTAATGGCATTAATGAAGGAATCAATGTTTTTATGCAGATTAAAACTAGTGTGAAAGAAATTAAATCCGAAGTAAACCGATTGACCAACGAAAATAAAATTTTAAAAGCGGAAAAGAACAGACCAACGGTAGATGAGACAAATAGACAAATGTGGCCTTCATAGCTCAGTGGAAGTGTGCGCGTCTTGCAATCTGAAGGTGCTGGGTTCGATTCCCGGCCGGCGCACTGGTAAAATTCAACATCAACAAATTTTCACTTTTCATCATAAATTAAGAGTTTCTGCAGCCAATTTCCTCATCCGAACACACTTTCACATAAAAATAGTCATTTCGATTGCTCAAAGGTCCAGGGAAGAAACTAATAGCCATTAGCGATACATAACATGTCTGTTAACATAAAAAATGCAGAGCCCCTAGTGGAGGATAGGGGTACAACTCAATTAACATCCCATTCCCTTAACATTAACATCAACCTTGAAGAAGATGCAAATAACAACCGGACAACATGAGAACGATGATGAACAAAGGTTCCCGCGATAATCGGATACATGTCGGAACGAAGTCTAGTACAATTCAGACTTAAGGATTATCACCTCAGCTCCCTCTAAAGCTGCTACAACAACAACAAATAGATAACGATATCTGCAGAAAAAGTATGTGCCTTTACAATTGATATGCTAAAATATAAAACTGTAGACAACAAAATCTGGTCTGACCATTTCCCAATTAGAATGAACATGAAATTTAATTGTATGTCTCGTTCAGTTGAAAAAGTTGAATTACTTCCGAGACACAATTGGAACTCATGTAACACTGAAAATTATAAACGGAAACTGAACGCAAGCCTGGAGATGTTCCTTGATCGAAATGAAGATATACGCTTAAACTAAGAGTTCTAAAAAGTTATTTTTTAAAAATAAATGGTTTGACAACTAATGTAGGAAAGCCAGAGATGTGATAATGGATCTTTAGAACAATTTCTATACTGAAAAACGAAAAAAATACAAATTTCTGTGCGAAAGAAAAAAGAGAGAATTCTACAATGATCTGGAACGAAAATTAGACTCAGTCATGGACAGCAAGCATTGGTGGTCAATTGCAAAAGAGATAAGCCAATAAGAAAACTTTTTTGGTTGTGAAATTAACGCCGAAACTCTCAGAGACTATTTCAAATCGTTGCTAAACCCGACTATTAGTGCGGTCACAGAAACATATTTTATAGCAAATGTCTGTACAGATGAATACCTAGACACGTTACAAGAAATAACTAGCAAAAGCTAAAATAAATAAGGCACCAGGCGAGGATCGTATACCATATGAGTTTTTTTTTATATATGCAAGCGATAAATACTTGAAAATATTGACAGACGCTTTTACACAAATTTTAAATGGTTGTGATAATTATGATTTATTCCGTACAAGTATCATCTTTCCAATCCACAAAAAAGGAAACACAAATGAGGTGAGCAACTACAACTCATGAACTGCGTAGCGAATGTTATGATGGGTGTAATAAACGAAAGAATTCCGGCATGGGTGAACAGACACCAAATGAGTTCCAGGTTGGATTTCGGAAAGGTTTTTCAACGATGGACTACATATATAACCTCACGATAATTGTTCATATTAAATTCGCCGAAAACAAGAAAGTATACGCTTTTTTTGTTGACTTTAGTGCAGCTTTTGATCGAATATCCAAGAGATCCTAAGAGTTCTAAAAAGTTATTTTTTAAAAATAAATGGTTTGACAACTAATGTAGGAAAGCCAGAGATGTGATAATGGATCTTTAGAACAATTTCTATACTGAAAAACGAAAAAAATACAAATTTCTGTGCGAAAGAAAAAAGAGAGAATTCTACAATGATCTGGAACGAAAATTAGACTCAGTCATGGACAGCAAGCATTGGTGGTCAATTGCAAAAGAGATAAGCCAATAAGAAAACTTTTTTGGTTGTGAAATTAACGCCGAAACTCTCAGAGACTATTTCAAATCGTTGCTAAACCCGACTATTAGTGCGGTCACAGAAACATATTTTATAGCAAATGTCTGTACAGATGAATACCTAGACACGATACAAGAAATAACTAGCAAAAGCTAAAATAAATAAGGCACCAGGCGAGGATCGTATACCATATGAGTTTTTTTTATAAATGCAAGCGATAAATACTTGAAAATATTGACAGACGCTTTTACACAAATTTTAAATGGTTGTGATAATTATGATTTATTCCGTACAAGTATCATCTTTCCAATCCACAAAAAAGGAAACACAAATGAGGTGAGCAACTACAACTCATGAACTGCGTAGCGAATGTTATGATGGGTGTAATAAACGAAAGAATTTCGGCATGGATGAACAGACACCAAATGAGTTCCAGGTTGGATTTCGGAAAAGTTTTTCAACGATGGACAACATATATAACCTCACGATAATTGTTCATATTAAATTCGCCGAAAACAAGAAAGTATACACTTTTTTTGTTGACTTTAGTGCAGCTTTTGATCGAATATCCAGAAGACTATTTATCTATAAGATGCTGCAGATTGGAGTATCAACGAAAATTGTGAATCTAATAGAAAAATTCTATCAGAACACGAAATCAGCAGTATGGAATGGCAAAGAACTGTCGAGAGACATGTTCCGGAGTGAAACAGGGCTGCTTGCTATCACCTTTATTGTTTGCCCTCTTGGGTGCGGGCTACTAATAGAGGACGTAAACGTACGGATATTAATGTATGCAGACGGCATTGTTCTCTTACCAGACGATACGAACGTTTTACAGAAAATTATATATAAGTTATATAACTTAGAGACCTACTGCCGACAATGGGCAATGGAGGTGAACTGTATCAATTCAGAAATTATGGTTTTCAGAAAAGGAACAAACGAAAAATGCCCATTTAACGGAAATATGTTAAGAGTTGTTCCAGAAGATAAATTCCTAGAAATACCTGGCTGAAACCAAAGTTATCCTTTGCTAAACACATAAACGAAAAAACCAAGCGGCTAAAACATGTTTAAACGCAGCGTGGAAAGATTTTATTGGAAAGAATGCTGTTTCACTTAAAGCAAAATGGAAAATGTTTCTGGCAATGTGTAGGTCAATTCAGTCTTATGGGTCACCAATATGGGGTTTTTACAAAAAGGGTTCTAGGGTTCTTCTAAGTTTGCCTGAAAATATACCCAACTATGTAATAGCTCCGGAAACTGGACAGGAGGAAGTCCACCTATACACATACTCCCAACATCTAAAATTTTTAAGGAAAACTATATTCGATTTTGAAATACACTTATATTATCGTAAAAAATAATTTCCAAAAAGTTATACTGGTTCAATACACTTAAAGCCAAATTACAATATTGTAACGTGGATTCGGATGACTTTATAAGAAACAAAACCCTATGGAACTAAGGCTGCATGAAATTAATTGATCTGATGAAAGACCAAGCATATCGAAATCATATTGGTAATGCACAAAAATGTCAAAATCGAATATATCGATACCTTGATTATTCGAAAGAAGTTTCCTACTGCAACCATCTATACAACCAAACCGAAATACAATACATAATGAAAGCTAGAAGTGACACATTATGTCTGAATGGCAATGCTCACCGCGGAGAGAGGAGTAGAATTTGTTCTATGTGCAATCTCAGAGAAATAGAAACAATACAACACTTCATAGGAAGATGTCCAGTATTAAACGAAATAAACATTTTGAATGGTGGTGACAATGCAAACTGGTATAACCTGTACAATTATCTTAAAAATAATAGAAATTTTTTAATGGGAGAATATAATTCTTAAATTTAGAAATAGCAAAATAAAGCAGACGGTTTTCAAAACCATGCTTAAATGTCTTTATAGTTGTTTTAAATATGTAAATTAGGAAATAAGATATAATTGTTATACATATATATATATATATATAATTATTTGAAAACAAGCATCTAGATTTTTTGGTGATAAACAATTACATTTAAATTAAAAATTAAAACATATGTAATTCGGTGTAATCAGAAAAAACCTACTTTACAGTTGATAGTTCACAGCTGGAAAAACCACACTGTATATATACAAAAGAGGCGATTATAAGAAAAAGTAGAATAATTTCGAAGCGAGACAAAACTTAAACTAATATTGCGCTGGCGAGTTACTGTCTCATTTTCTAGCTTGATTGGACATTCATCACAGATTTATTGTTTTATATCATTTGCATGATATATTCCTATTGGTTCCCATCCTAACGTTTATAGTTAATTTTGCATTGCGGTTGTGCTGGAAGCTACTAAGATCGAAGTTATGTCAGTCCGAGGTAGTCTTATAATTCAATCTCCAGTGTCTCGTATCCTAAAATGTCTTCTGGACAAATTATTTCCTCCACGTATCCAGATAGGGCTTCGGCAACTACATTTTCAGATCCCTTCTTATGTTCAATATGAAAATCAAAAGCCTGCAACTGGAGAGCCCATCGAGCCACTCTTCCATTCAGATCACGAAGGAGCATTAACCACTTAAAAACTTGCACGGTTTAATAGAAAGAAATGCTCCAACATTTCACATCGTAAAACTCTTAACGGCTTCTTCATTGATTTGAAACTTTTTTTCTTTCTTTATTAGATTCGTGAGTGTCGAAAAGTTCCTAATGAAACGGCGGCGCCAACCATGTATCTCCCTGACACTTTTAGGAATTGGAATCATTCTAATCGCTTCTACTTTTTGGAACATCACCCAAGCCTTCCATTAATTTAATACTGTGTTTCTCATGTCTAATTTCTGTATTTTTCCTTTTCAGTGATACCTGCTACCAGCCAACATCATCCGTATCGCTTTCATCACTTCTTGGTTTGCAAAACCTCTTTGATGTTTCAAACGATGTTTGGGTATCAACTGTTTGTACGTTGGTTCGCTGAACACTTCTTTTTATGACAAAATTATAAATTGTTTTTGTTGTAATTATATTTTGAACGAAATTATGTTTAGAATTAAACTAGTCACATTAGCGATGGTTTCTGCATAAAAGTCTTCCTCTTTTAACATTAATAAAATTCTATTGTTTCAGCAAAAGGTTACGAAGTTCTGGAGATATTTCCTGTTTTATCTTGGGCGCAATTACTGCTGCTTAATAAACAATTGTACAAACAAAATTGAACAAACATATAAAAATGGCTGATTTGTACATGGTCAGTGATGGTTGCAATAGTAACCCAATTATTCGTTTTATTTTGGCTAATAGTTCACAGACACTTTCAATTAGTACTATTTTGGCTAATTGTTCACTGACAATTTGTAGTAAAACAGTCCCGAGAAGTAAAACAAAGCGTTGATATATGTAAGAAGAGTATATTCTGAAAAACAATGTTAGTGGAACGCCGCTCGATCAAAATGTATTGGATATTTCAATTGATTTGAAAACGATACGACAAAATAAAAAACGCAGGATTTAGCCAAAGCACGCCTCTTATTAATACGCCCTCCACGCCCCAAATTAATAGTTTTAAACAATTTTGTGTGATGTATTGTAAAAAATAACTGAAAAATGAGCTCGATCTGGTGAAAATTGCCGTGCCGCAAGTAAGTATTTGAGATCTAAAATGGTCCAAAATGCAAAGAAAGACGCTCGTAACTACACAGGGATCACCCCTAAAATGTGTGAGCAATGATCCTTTCCGTCGCTTGTGTGTTTAATAAATACTACGGCATCATTGAATTATCGGAAAATAAAAACTCTATTAAAAGAAAGATAATATTGTATTTAAATACCTAATTATTAAGTAGTTGCTAAGTGTATATATGTACAATAGTTTTTTAGTCTGTAAGGATAATTGTATCTGTAGACTTAATAATAAAAAAATATTTTCTTGGATTCTTCCTCATTTGTACGGTCTTAATAAGATCTACATTAATATTTAATACATTCCAAGGTACAAGCATCCTTTCAGTGTCCATCATCAGCGCAAAGAGTAGTTACCATTTATCGTTTTATGTCACACGAAACATGTGAATCAAAGAAGGCAAGAGCCATAGCCTCATCCGCCAGATACCTACCACAAATAATGGGTTAATGGGTTTATTTAGCGATCATTCCCCATTAGAGCAGGAATATATTCCCATTGTCCCTATAAGCGTCAAGCAGGTATCGAGTGATAAAAAAATATATCGAAAATTGCCAGCCCACAGGTGCTTGTGATACGGGTAGGGTTTGCATATTTTCTTTTTCCGTATCCCGGGAAATTTGTACGGTATTCCCGCGGGAATTCAACAGAAACTTTTATCTATTTATTCGCACATTTGTTAACCATGTTTTCACATAACATCGTAAAAAGTAGTAAAATGATTTAACAAAGACCACTTTTAATTAGATAGGTAATGAAAATCTTCTACCTTGGTAAATTACTACATCCCTTATATAATGGATAATAATATAAGGTTACAAATTACATTACTAATATTTGGAGATAATTCAATTTTCAAGCAGTTTAAAGTAACTAGACTGTCTGTTTTAAAAAGTTTTTATAATAAAAAAACTTCTTAATTTAATAAATTGGACTGGTCCATACAAATGGAAAAACAATTTCCAGTCACACCTCGAAAATAAAATTTGAATTTTTAATGATGATTTGCAAAACATTTCGTTCCTAGATCAAGCCACCTGTGAGCTAACTGAAAACTTTTTCGTATTTGGTGGTAATATTTTATAAAAAATACCCTTCGAATGATGCCTAAATGATGAACATCAGAAGGAAATTGACGCCGCAGTGCTCATTTTTGTAAAAAAAAGTTTGAAAATTTTGAAGTGACCCATCCTAATTACTATATGTTTAATTATTTTTGATCCTTGGAAATAGTTTTGAAATTTAATTGATCTTATATTTTTTAATAAATTCTTTAAAACTAATATTTAAATATATAATATTTAAATATATAATATCAATATTTAAATAATAAATTAAAAATATAGGCCGAATATCAAAAAATCACATTTAAACTTATAAAATAATTTAATTTAAAATGAACAAATGTTTTATTCTAAAGAAATATGTTTTATACAGTATGTTAACGATTTTCCGTGCTGTCTCCGGATCCCTGGAAATTGAAAAAATAATTTCCGTTTTCTGGGAAATAAAAAGTACGAGAAAGTACTAGGCACGGGGTTAAAAAAACGCGAAAACTTTTACTTTGCGTAGCCGGTTTTGGACATACTCCATAGGAGAAAATCTTTAATTTTACGAAAATGCCATAAAGCCCAAAGAAGTTTGTTGGCCTTTCTGACATTTTGATTCGACGTTGTGACGTTTTTATTGTCAAATTTGTCGATTTGGGCGTTATGACCTTAAGCCCAAATTTTTCATCTAGGGCATCTTTTCAGAAGCTGAGGACGGCGGTCTTACATTTAAACCCTTTGGGGGATTCCGAGTCAGTTTTGGGGCTTTTTGTGTGTTTTTACCCCTTTTCCCTCACCTTTAACCCCGATGAGCATCTATTACTCTCACCCCAGCACCTCCATTTTTTGACTGATGAACTTTTTATCCGAACCTCACAAAAATTGGATTTCTAGCGAATCCTAATCGAACTCCTAAAATTCCCATACAACACTATCCCACCCCTAATCTTCATATCAAAAAATATCACGCTGGCCCAAAGGCATTGGTTTCTTTGACTCGCATGCGTTTTTGGGTAATCAACCTAAGAGGTCTTTGTCAGAAGATAGTGATTTCCTGCCCTCAATGCATACAATATCGTCCAAAACTGCTTCAACAAATCTGCCTTAAAATCGACTTAACCCTGCAAGAGTGCTTACAAGACGTGCTGCACTTTTGTGTGGTACTGTTAACACATATCTCCGCATCAGATGAAAGATTGCATACAAAAGGATGATTGGAAAAAGGGGTTTACCAACTGACATATTCTGCGAAAACGGCACTAACTTTGTGGGGACAAATTCTAAGCAGTAGGAATTGAAATCGACTCTATTTGACCAGAATCAAATGATATGATAAATTTTTATTTATTTATTCATTATGAATTACAATACAAAGTAAATTTATATTATAATTTTGGTCCAGGGATTGAGTCGGGGTGACTAAGACCATTGTAACTAGTTGTTGCAGCGACAGACCAGAGCCTCTGGTGGGAATCGAACCCAGAACCCCCACGCTGATAGCCGAGCACGCTACCAACTCGACTACCGGGGCGCTCGTATAATAAATTTTTGTTCCAATGAATTTATTAATTTTCGCTTATTCCCCCCAGGGCACTCCACTTTGGTAGCTTATGGGAGACCGCCGTCAAATCAGCCAAGAGTCACCTAAATGGGACTCTTACAAACACTCGACTTACTTACGAGGAACTCATCACAGCTCTAGTCGAAATCGAATCGATTTTTAATTCGAGGCCAATTTCTCCACTGTCAACTGACCGTAGCGATTTTGAAGCACTCACCCTAAGCCCAAGCATTTAATAACAGGCAGTGCTTTGCGTTCTCTTCCTGAACGAGATGTCTCATCGAAAGAATTAGATGGAAGAAATGGTCTCAACGAGCTTCAAGTTCGAAACAAATGGACTACTTCAAATACTAATGATGCTGTTGATACCTTGGTTTTGGTTCGTGAAGACAACAACACCCCCTTCTTAATGGGCAGACTTATCAAAGTTATTCCTGGTCGAGATAGTCGAATCAGAGTTGCCAATATAAAAACCATAAAGAGAATCATACGCCGACCAATTAACAAACTCGATTTATTGTTAAATTGAAACTGTCCTTTCAATGGGACCGGTATGTTCAGTCAGTGTATGAATTAGTTGTTAATTTATTAAATTTTTGTCATGTTATGTTTTTGTTCACCACTGTCCCATTGTGCATGCGATTTTTTAAACGCAAATTCGGCAAGTGAGTTGTGCTTCTCGTTCGTTTGTGAGAATCATCTCCTTATAGAGGCCGATGTTGAAAAGCCGCTGCGAAGCCATTTGAAAAGACTTTTGACATGGTCGAAATCATGATCGTGGTAGTCTGCTGCCAAGTAATAAATGCCATTTGTAAATAAATTTGCATTCTATTAAATATTGATGCAAAATGGTCTTGAGCCAGAACAATATCCCAGTTAAAATCATAATCAAACAATTTGGTTCTTCATCTTCGTCGGAAATTGTAATTTCTTTGTCCGTTATTTGATCGCCGGTATTTTTCATATTGTCATACGTGGTCAGATATAGGATTTGTTAAATTTTATTCATGATTATGAACATTATCGATTATCTCAACTCACTCATCACCTTCTTGATCATTACTTGATATTATCACACCTACAGGATGGCTGCCTGCTAAGTGATTGTAGGGAAACGAATATTCGTCTCATTTCACATCACGGAAAGTTAAAATTATCATTATTATTATCAATCATTATCAGTTGCTTACTCTTACTCTACTTTTTCTCTTTTATTTAGGAATCCATGTATATGATTTACATCCAATCACCTTAATAGATTTTAGATAGGGTTTGTAACTGTACCACTCTGTGGGACTCTTATTAATTAAATATACTGCTGTTAAGGCAGCTTCACTCCACAAATGTTTCTAATATCATGAGCCTGACTTTGAATTGTTCAGCAATTTCATCTTGCTGAGGAGAATATGCCATTGTTTCCTCTACTTGTATTTATTCCATGATGTACCAACTCTTCTGATCCTTTGACCCATACTGCGTTCCTTAGTCGAATTTTGAAATTGCTGTCCAATATACACTGTAACCAAGGCTTCATATTCAATGAACTTCTCAAATTCATCTGACTTCCTTTTTATATTAAAAATAATGGCAAAATCTGTGAAATCATTTATGAAAGACATAAAGTACCTGGAACCATTCCAAGTATTTGGATTAATCAACACCTGTTTGTATTCTCTCCAATGGTCGTGTTGCACTTTCTCGTTTACCAGTAAATGGATCTCTGCAATGTTTCGATTCAACACCTACACATACCCATTAACAGCCACCCCATTCGCACCAGTGGAGAGCACAGCTCCAACATCCCAACCACCATCCGTCGGAACAACGCCCATCGCGCCCAAGTCCCTAACCTCATCATACAACGGACACTCACACAGCACATGTAACCAATCCTCAACAGGCGCACCACAACTTGAGCAGAACAGCCACTCTAGCAGATTTCCACTCACGTGGAAAATAGCCCCCACGCACACAACCAGCAAACAAGGTCTCCGAATACGCCGAAATGACCTTCCAGATGCTCCTGCACATCTTATCCGTCAAACCATCCTACCAGGAGACCTTATGGACCGCACCATACTCATACTCACATCAATATCATCTCTTCCCAGTTCCGGAGCAGGCAGTCCACTCTCCAATGGAGGAGGAACAACCTGATCCGCCACTGGGAAGAATCCATCCATCAACGCACCCGCACACTCCCCCCAAGACATCAAGACGCCACCATCGACCTCTATCCCAGACACATCTACCACGACCCCTGCAGATCCTATACAGAAGACCCCAAGGATCGTACCTATTCCTTCCCATATCACCTATTCATCCAGCAACCTGATAGCGTGAAGTAGTCCAGAGGTGGGTGATGTAAAATTACATCAAGTGCTGCTTGTGGAGTGCTTCTCCAGGCTCCCGTGATGCTCAGTCCTGCTAGTCTCTGTGTTTTCATAAGCTTTGCCTGTAGCCTACCATTTCTCAGGGCACCCCACCATACCAAACAGCCATAGGTAGAGATGGGTCTGACAACCGACCGTTAGATCCAGTCTACGACTTTTGGTTTCAGACCCCAGCTCTTGCCTATGGAGTTCCGACAAATGCAGAGCGCATTAAGGCCCTTTTTATACCTTTCTTCAATTTAGTTTCGAGTCTTGGATGACACCAAGGCATTTGGCCTCTTGTGATAGGGTAAGTTCCATTCAATCCAGAATTGGCATACTGCTCACTGAAACGTTGTAATTTGACACAAAAAAATTTTTCTCGCATGTAACTGTGTATGTAACTTTGATTTGTGAGAAATTTCTGTCACCATATGTTTTTTCTCACATTACTGGAAAAATGTGAAAAAACTGTTTCTGTAAAATATTCAGTCGACAAATTTTAACTTCGAACTGTCAAATATACTCACAATTAAAAACATTGCGAGATGAGCATTTCACACATTTGTAAATCAAATAATAGACAAAACCAAGACATGAAATTTATAAACGTTGTTATTTATTTATTTATTATTTTGTAAATAGAAAAATTATTTTGAATTTTGGTATGATATTCCGGAACAATAAGCGCACTTTTCAAATTTCTTCGTTCTTCTCGCTGAATTCGATCACACACTCTGCAGCAATCAGCAATACGACATACACTTTTCAATAGATTTAATAAATATATGAATCTATGTCATTTCTTATTTTTCTTTGTTTACTTGAAGTTTCTTCTTTTCTTTGTTTACTTTTTTTGACATGTGCCTGGAAAGTTCCATTGTCGTTTTTCGCATTCTCAGGGTTGTCAGATATGGCGATTTCTCGCCAAACGTGGCGGATTTTAAATGTCTTTATTTATCTTTGATTTGGTGACATGACGATTTATAAAATAGTTGGCGATTATCTTAGTTAATTTTAGAAAATTTTAAATCTGTCATCCGATTTTATTACAATTTGTATGCAAGTCATAGATATGCGTTCATGTCAAACCGAATACTTTTTAAATTACTATTTCCGATTTATTTGAGGATAACTGCACTCTATAAAATATTTAGTTTATAGAGGACGAAAAAAGAATTTTTTAAAAGAGCCAATTGAGAATTATTAGAATCATAATATAAGGTTCGAGGTAAGAACGAAGAACGAAGAATGGAGGCTTAATTTAAAGATAATTGGATTTTGTTATTTTTTGTGGTTTTCTTAAGAAGTAAAAAAATAGGCGTATTCCCGTCGACTATAAACCAACAATGTACATTTTAGAATTGTGAAATACAGTACGAGCTCAATGATCGCAACTAATTACTGCACATGCTTGTTGCAATAACCGAATAGTTTGGTTTAAAGGACCAGAAAGCTTACGCAATCCGTGCACTCGGAGACCCTAATGGATCCATTGTACATATCCTTGTACCTGAAAAGTAAGTATATTAAATGATAAATTAGATGAGAGGATATGGGGTGAGGGAAGGGTAGAGGGAAAGCGGGAATATGGGTTGTGATGGAATAGGAGTGAGTGAAGGGGCTAGGAAGTCGAGTTTGACTGTGTAGTTGTCAGGTAATACTCTTTCTTCCTTGTAATTGTTATGTCCTATGAGTAAAACGAGGATACCTCTGGGTAGCTTGACTTTGGCGTACCTTATGGTTCCCATTTTTTACTGGTAGGTACCGGATTCAATGTTATCATCAGTGTGATTCAGAAATCAGAAACTACCAATAACGAAAAGGTCGGAGACTTTACCTTTTGGAATTTAGATTTCACGAAAATACTGTAATGAGATTTGTAATCTGCGGACCACAACTTCCCAAGTTGTTATTTAACGGATCTCCAACAACTAAGTTAATGTAGTCCGTATACTCAATACAAAACAATCTACAATAATGAAGCAGGAAATAGACTAAGCAAAAAAACTGTAAGGAATGACTACATTTGGTCTAAGTTTGTACCGTGCACTAATCTCTGCTAAATATACATGATTTTAAGTTCCATATCTCGATGATTTCAATTGAATTGATATTCATTTCGATGACATCAATTCTAGTAAATATCGCTGTAAATTTACATACATCCGAATCTGCTGCGACGATTATATGGGTTCTTACTAATGCGCGGTCATGCTAATTTAGCTTCGTCGTTGGCTAAATTCAAAGTATCTTCATCTATCCAGAAATTTCCGACCGAGAGGGCCTCGTCCCCATCAAGTAGGGACAACGTACACACCACAGTCCGAACTGTGGCGGACAAGCAGTAGAGGGTGGAATACCGGCAACAGATTAAATATCTTCAGCCGGCAAAAATCTAACAAAAACAAACTGCACTAAATGTTAATGCTAAAATTTGACATAGAAGCAATACATTACATTTAACCCTTTGACTGTCCCATGCATCACATATGATGCACAGACGTTATGATTGATACGCTTGTGCATCATATGTGATACACACATATTAATTTCAGTGTTGCCAACACTATACGCCAAAATAAATAAAAAGTAACGAATAAAAATTACATGTGATGCACAGAACGTTTGAAAAATAAAAAGTATAAATATTGCTCCGTGTATCACATGTGATGCACATCATTATTACCAAATTATTACTGTGGACGTATGGTATAAAAAAAAATTTGTATGGGGACAGTCAAAGGGTTAATAATAATAAAGACATGTCGATTATGCACGCCGACGGATGGCTGCGGATCGGATTTTTTCCGCAGTTGAGTATTTTGGTATTATATAAGCCGATGGTAATGCCGTTGCGGAAAAATTCGTATTATGTATTCCTCATGCGACTCACTTCACATACAAAAATATCCGACAGAAAATCATCGCTGATTTGATGCGGATAAAGTACTTTTTGGTTGTTTTTTTATTTGTTTTAATTTCTAATGGAAGCTAAGAGGTAAGATGAGAAAAAATTAAATGTAAATGTTAAATGATTTGTTTTTTTTTTTTGTATTGCCACTTTTTTCTTCCAAATTTATAAAAAAACCAATTGATGAATACATTATAAAATGTTAGAATTTCAATTATTTTATTTAATTTCAAATCTAAGAATATGTCAGCGCACTTTATTGGTTACTTTTGTTTGTCATTTGCTTATAAATGTCAATTTGACAGCTATAATGTAATATCGACTTTATGTTGGTAATGCAGTCATCCGACGGATTACATAATACAATTTTCCTCACAAAGTGAGTCGAGTGCGGATCGAGTCAATCCGATCCGCAGCAAATCCGTCGGCGTGCATAATCGACATGAATGTCTCGTACTATAATCCGCTGTGAAAAGTCGTGTTTCGTTGCCCTTCTTTTCCCAAGTCATACAATACATTGTAGCTGCAAATATTTTACAGCTACCTCCAACTTATTCTATGAAAGAAAAAAAAAAACAACAAAATAAAACGGTCGTATGTTGAAAGTGTTGTTGCCTCAAAGAGGCTTGACACAATGAACAAAAGATCAAAAAATACCAGCTCTACTCAGAGAGCTGAAAATCAAAACTATTTTCATCCTCTCCAAACCATCGATGATGACAACTCTCCAACCGATACGATTATCGATCAAACCGATAAGAAACATGAACATCTACCACCGATTACTATATTGAAATGCACTGCCGAACAATTACATTAAATCTGTAGAATAGAGAAAATAACAGAATATTCAATACGAAAGATTTCGATTGGTTTAAAACTTTTTTGCGTTAATCAAAAGGATTATGAATTGATGTGTGTAAAGTTGGACAAAACGTATGAGTATGAGTTTTTCACGTATGCCGTATAAATCTGTACTTTTAGGACTGGATAAAATGGATCCAGCAGTTGTCAAACATCATCTCAGGGAAATGGGATTGAAGTGTCTTGATGTAAAAATCGTAACTCGAAATAGAGATGGTAGTCACGACCAAATAATTTATATTGTCTACTTTGAAAGGAAGACAATAACAGTCAGAGAGTTAAGACAAAACTATTGGTCTTTTCAGCGTATTAGAATCAGATGGGAATACCAAAAACCTAATAAGTCTAAGCTAACACAGTGCCATAACTGTCAAATGTTTGGTCATGGTGCCAGTAGATGCAAAGTAAAAACGTTTTGTGCTCATTGTGCTGGAAACCATAAATCCACAGATTGTAAAGCTACAATACAGAAATTTGCAAACTGTAACGGTTCATTCAAATCAGAGAACGTGCCCAACCGACACGGTCCAAAAATCCTAGACAAAACAATTCACATAGCCATTTTAATAACATAAATCCGGGTCAACAATTCCCAAACTCACTTAATCAAAACGAGTTGCCTCATACGAGTTCCTGGGGTAATTTCCAGCGAAATGGAAATAATGAAGATCTCTTTTCTTTTGAGGAAATTAAGCTTCTGACATTTGAACTGATCACTGGTTTAAGTAACCTAGCTTGCAAGTTTTTATATAAATGAGCAACAACATCAAATTAATATGTTGGAATGCCCGCGGCATTCGAAATAAAAAAGATGAACTCTTTAATTTTTTAGAAAGAGACAGTGTAGATATTTGTCTATTAAGTGAGACCTGGTTAAACAACGACATTTCAATGAAACATAGAAATTATTATTGCTACAGATGTGATCGCCATAGCGGTAGATGAGGTGGGGTCGCAATTCTAATAAGTAAACGTATTAAACAACATCCGATTCATCCTCAAAATACGAAATTGATTGAAAATGTTGGTATCCAAATAATTAAAAATGGCGATTCTATTAATATTTATTCCTGCTATTTTCCTGGAGGCACTGCGGGAAGAGATCCAGTTAAAAAACAAAAATTTATATCGGACATACGGAAATTGACTAGCTCAAATAAATACATTTTGGGTGGAGATTTTAACACAGTTATTGGGGCTGTCAGAGAAATAACACATGGGGTAACATACTATACGAGAAATTGAGAGCAGACGAAACGCAGATAAAGTTTCCTACAGAAAGCACATAGGTTCCCGCTGATCCTAGAAGGCAGCCATCTACATTAGATTTTTTCCTGACAAACTGTGCACAACATTTATCAAATACTACTGTCAAAAACGCCTTGGCTCAGACCACCTTCCAGTATGCGGTATTTTGAATTTGACTCATGTCCTACATGAAAATTTAGTCCACGATTTCAGTAAAACAAACTGGAAAAGATATAGAAATTGTGTTCGCAGAAATCTCCCTCCACCATTAGATATTTCTGAAATATCTAATAGAAATCAAATCGACAGCATGATATATACTTTCACTGAAGTTATAAAGATGGCTATAGATGACAGCGTACCAAAATATAGGCAAGTTACTTCAAGAAACCCCCTGCCAAATAACATAAAAATTATGATGCAACACAGAAATATCTACCGGCGAAACTGGAAGAGATACACAGATGTTGGCGACCACCGTTTAATGGTTAAATTAAATAACGAAATATCGAAGGAATTAAACATCTTAAGAAACAAGTCATGGAATAACATGTTATCTAAACTAGATAAGGCATCTTCACCCTTTTGGAAAATTTCAAAAGTACTAAAAAGAAGTGTAAAAGTATTCCGTTTTTGAAGCAAAATAACAACATATATTACACACAACAAGACAAATCTGAAATCTTGGCTCAAACATTTAATTTGAACCACAGCATTTCGAATAATCCAAGTGATGTTTGCACTGTTTCTGAAGTCAACAATGTTGCTAACGCCATCAGATTATCATACACAACCTCACCAAATACTTTCCTTATCGATAAAAATAAAACTATCAATCTCATTAAGCAATCGAAAAACAAAAAAGCTCCCGGTCTAGATGGCATAAATAATAATTGCTTGAAGAAACTACCCTCTCAGGCAATAATTTACCTAACGAGAATTCTGAATTCATGCCTCAAATTATGCTATTTTCAAGCATATGGAAAAAGGCAAAAACCATACCAATATTAAAACCTAATAAACCACCGGAAAATCCAAGTTCCTATAGGCCTATAAGTCTGTTATGCTCTCTAAGTAAAATACTAGAAAAAATATTAAACGAAAAACTCTGTAAATTCATCGATGAAAATGGTATTCTTCCCTCTGAACAATTCGGATTCAGGAAAGAACATAACACTGCACAGCCTTTCACAAAAATTAAAGATATTGTTCACTCCAATTTTAAAGATGACAAATCAACTGGAATGGTACTGCTTGATATAAAATCTGCATTTGACTCGGTCTGGCATAACGGATTAATATTTAAATTAAATAGACTGAACTTCCCGATCGAAGTCATAAAGATTATACAGAGTTTCTTAAGTGATAGATCATTGTGCGTATTTTTGGGTTCTTCATTTTCTGAACAAATAAATATAAGGGCTGGATGTCCACAAGGATCGTGCCTTTCGCCTACCCTTTATAATATATTCACAGCCGATAGTCCAACGTTATCGTATTGCAGTACTTCAATATTTGCTGATGACACAGCAATACTTAGTTCAAATATAAATTCCTCCGTTATTATAGAAAATCTTTCGTCTGCGCTAGCTGAGTTGCAGCAATTTTTTAAAAAATGAAATATTCTTGTAAATCCAGACAAAACGCAAGCAATCTACTTCACAAGAAAAAGAAAATCCTGTTTCGTTCCGCAAGCCCCGCTTCGTTTCATAAACCACGAAATCCCATGGGAAGAAAAAGTCAAATACCTTGGAGTTATTTTGGATCGCAGAATAGACTTTAAAGATCATACTTAATACGTCGTGGACAAAATAAATAAGGCTACCAGGATGATGTATCCACTTATAAACAGAAACTCAGCTTTGACCACCGATAACAAAATGATTATTTTTAAAACTATTTTTCAACCGTTAATGTTTTATTGTGCTCCCGTGTGGTCGTCGATGGCAAATTGTCACATTAAAAAACTACAGATAGCACAAAATAAGCTTTTGAAAATGATTCTGAAGTTACCATGGCACTATTCTACACTGGGTCTTCACACACTAGCTGGCGTTGATCCCGTGGATGTTAAAATAAAGAAATTAACGTTAAACTTCACTTCAAGATGTCAGCGATCTCAATACACTCATGTCAATGATATAATATCAGCATAACTTTTAACCTAGTTTTTAGTTATTTTAAATAAAATTGTTTTAAATAGGTTTTGAAATTTTTCCTTCCATCTACATACTATGCAACATAATTTGCAATTGTCATATTAATAATTTAAACTATACTACAAAGTAGAAAAGGAATGAAATTCCTAAACTCTTTAGCTCGTAAAGCCACATTGTAATATTATATGAAATAAACTTGAATTGAATTGAAGTTAAATAATAATAAACAGAACTCTAAATATTCAAGTACGAGATAATCCTTGACTTTATTATATCGATTCCAACACCGAAATCTATGATGTGGTACAATGAATTAAAATCAATACACATTCTACGAATGGGTTGCGCAGAAGCGTAATTCGTACGCTGAAAATCAATATGAAGAAACTGATAGTATCTAATTGGTCTAAATGGCACGTTAAACTTAATCCTAGAAATAAGATATTCAGATGAGACATCACCATTCATAACCTTAACTACCATCACAGCGTTCAGCATAATTCGTCTACTTTTTAAGGAGGGCAAGTCAATCAACTTCAATCTACTAGTATAGGGGGGAAGAACAAAATCACTATTCCAATGTGTTTCAATGAAAACAATAAAAATTGCTTCTGGACTGACTCAATTCTGTCAATATAGATGCCATACTGAAGGTCCCATACTACAGAACCATATTCCAAAATAGGCCTAACGAGCGAAGCAAATAACTGTTTCGTCACATAGGGATCAGAAAATTCTTTAGTCCAACGTTTAATAAAGCCAATAACACCAATAATAATTAAAAAAATTGTAATAAATGTAAATGACCGAAAACGCTATTTTTAATGAATGTATGCATTGACTGTTCTACTAAAACAGATTTTTCAAAATCCATCTACATGCTTTATTGAGATTTGTTTCTCTTTCGTTATAGTGGTCCACGAAAACGGGAGAAAGAGATCAACTCAATATTATAAACTGATTAATAAAGGAGTAAAAGTAAAGAGTGATTTTTTTGAGGTTAGGATTTTCATGCATTAGTATTTGACAGATCACGTGAGATTTCAGACATGGTGTCAAAGAGAAAGATGCTCAGTATGCTTTGACATTTCATCATGAATAGACTTACTAACGAGCAACGCTTGCAAATCATTGAATTTTATTACCAAAATCAGTGTTCGGTTCGAAATGTGTTTCGCGCTTTACGTCCGATTTATGGTCTACATAATCGACCAAGTGAGCAAACAATTAATGCGATTGAGACCAAGTTTCGCACTCAGTTTACTTTATTGGACATTAAACCAACCACACGAATGCGTACAGTGCGTACAGAAGAGAATATTGCGTCTGTTTCTGAGAGTGTTGCTGAAGACCGTGAAATGTCGATTCGTCGCCGTTCGCAGCAATTGGGTTTGTGTTATTCGACCACATGGAAGATTTTACGCAAAGATCTTGGTGTAAAACCGTATAAAATACAGCTCGTGCAAGAACTGAAGCCAAACGATCTGCCACAACGTCGAATTTTCAGTGAATGGGCCCTAGAAAAGTTGGCAGAAAATCCGCTTTTTTATCGACAAATTTTGTTCAGCGATGAGGCTCATTTCTGGTTGAATGGCTACGTAAATAAACAAAATTGCCGCATTTGGAGTGAAGAGCAACCAGAAGCCGTTCAAGAACTGCCCATGCATCCCGAAAAATGCACTGTTTGGTGTGGTTTGTACGCTGGTGGAATCATTGGACCGTATTTTTTCAAAGATGCTGTTGGACGCAACGTTACGGTGAATGGCGATCGCTATCGTTCGATGCTAACAAACTTTTTGTTGCCAAAAATGGAAGAACTGAACTTGGTTGACATGTGGTTTCAACAAGATGGCGCTACATGCCACACAGCTCGCGATTCTATGGCCATTTTGAGGGAAAACTTCGGAGAACAATTCATCTCAAGAAATGGACCGGTAAGTTGGCCACCAAGATCATGCGATTTGACGCCTTTAGACTATTTTTTGTGGGGCTACGTCAAGTCTAAAGTCTACAGAAATAAGCCAGCAACTATTCCAGCTTTGGAAGACAACATTTCCGAAGAAATTCGGGCCGAAATGCTCGAAAAAGTTGCCCAAAATTGGACTTTCCGAATGGACCACCTAAGACGCAGCCGCGGTCAACATTTAAATGAAATTATCTTCAAAAAGTAAATGTCATGGACCAATCTAACGTTTCAAATAAAGAACCGATGAGATTTTTATGCGTTTTTTTTTTTAAAAAAGTTATCAAGCTCTTAAAAAATCACCCTTTATATATTTTAATGTTAATTGTTTTTTAACCAGTAATCCCTGCGATGAAAATGTATTCTGCATTATGAATTGCCTAAACTAGGTCACGGTATAAGACAATTTTTAACTTTTATTAAGAATAATAAAATTAAAAACCAATAAAATATGTTTTAATTCTTTATCATGAAATATTGAAAGTATTTAATTCGAATATAATATCTGAATTCCATAAATTTTTTACAAGAACTAAATATAAAATGGAATGTCGATTTTTCAACAAAAACTGAAGCCGTTTAAATTTGACGGTTTTTGGCGATTTCTGGCATTTGCTTTCAGTTCGATGCTGAATATCTCAGAGAACAGAAGTCTCTTCAAACAAGCGGATAGTTTTGGCTCCGGGGGCCAAAACGTTTCCTCGGAGTGTAAGAAGATCCACTATCACGAGACACATAATTTGTCTCGCCCTCTTCCACTAGACATGCTTTCGAACAAGCCATCAACCTCAAGAAATCAATACAGCGATTTAGCCGATCTCAATGACACAGACGTGGAATCTGAGTCGAACATCGTTGAGCCAAAAATAACTAAACCACCACCACTTGCATGGTCTGCGCGAAACAACACCACACTAATGAGTGCCCACTCATGAATCAACCAAATACACCAGCCGTCTTCTCTTGCTTTAACTGCAAGAAATAGGGAAAAGAACGAACCGATCACGCCGCTAACGCAATTGATTGTCCCCTGCGCTCTCATTATATGGAGACCAGAGAAAGAGCTACAAGCAACACACATCTCAGTACATTGGTACTACTTAGCCAGCAATCATGACTCCCAACAATAACAACAACAACAATAGAACCAGTAATACTATCTCATGTGCTCACCAAGCAAGAGTACGGGATGCTCTATTCAGCGTAGATGAACTGTTTAACATATTTATGTCAGCCTTCAAAGCTGCACAACAAAAATACAACAAATCCAAGTAGTTATGTCGATGGTAAAGTATGCATGTGGCTTGCGATAATTTAAACTTATTCAAAATTCTTCATTGGAATGCAAATAGCATTGCTAACTTCTCTCATGCTAGACAATTTGAGTATCTACTTGAAAAAGAAGACATACATATAGATTGTTTAAATGAAACACATTTAAAAGAAAATGAGGTGGTGGTGTTGCCTTGATCGTTCGCAGATCCATCAAACAAAAATTATTAACCATATTAAATACCCTACCGGAGGTAACAATCTTGTCGCGATGTAGAGGCTTAAGTGCAGTCGTACTAATTGGGGTGGTAGTCCGATTGTCCGTCTGCATGACTAAAGGTTACCTCTTTCCTTCCTATGCAACTGGAATAGCCGTAATTCCTTAGCTATACCAGTAAGACGGAAGGTATAATAAAAACCTTCCCTCTGTTCGATCCTCTGGTGAAGACCGTACCCCTATAGCCGGTATTTGTTCCTGTGTGCACACCGGCTGTATTTAGAATCCATCTGGTCCTAGTCACCTAGGACCTACTTACATAGTTCAAAAATAGAAATAGTTCAAAAAATAGTTCATAGAAAAAAAGTCGGAGGTGGTAATATACACTCCAACGTCGGAAGGAGCAAAGGCGGCGACTTCCGGCGGGCACGGTGGAGACGTCGGGTCTCCTCTACGTGTCGCCAGCGGCCTTACTGGAATAGGTAAATTGACTTCGGAAAGCCCGCGGATCACTCTCGACAACGAACGCCACACGACTTCCATTGAGGGAACGGACGACTCTAGCTCTCGAACAGGTAGCAAGGTGCCATTTTGGAGCAGCAGTCTGAACTCCAGCACCAACTAGAGGCTGAACGGGAGTCCTCTCTGGGATCGCTCAGTGATCTCAGCGACACCACCATAGGATGTTTCGACCAGCTCTGGATACTCTCGGAGGAGCTTGATGTCACGCTGACACAATTTCCAAAAGAATTCCAGGAAAGGCCTTCTAGTGGAGTCGCTGAGGCTGGTGAGACCCAACAGATGACTCGTTCTACCTGAGGTCAATGAGTCGGCACGAGCCGATCCGCCACGGACAGAAGCAGCGGCCACTCTGTTAAGACAAGACGCCATGGACCTAGGATCAGATGGAAAGGATCTTAGCGTAACCACCGTAGGTTCCTCTAAAGAGCCTAAAGCTCTACTACGGATGGAACCTAAAGATGGTGAAACTAAGACCAACACAGATGATGCGAAGTCCACGGGCAAGTCCGAGCAGAGCAAAACTGCAGAGAAGAAGGCCAGAAGCGGCTTAAGGCGCTCCTGCGGTATTTTACGTAAATTCGTAGGACGTGACTTTGCTCTGCTCACAGACAGTGAAAAAGCGGTACTCAGGAGACATCGTCAGTGTGTGGCTAAAATCGAAAGAATTTATCCACACATCACTGTTGATCGTCTCTTGATTAGCAGCCTTCCCTCGCACGCGACGGACAAGACCTCGACCCAATCCAGGGTTGGGGTGGACCCAACAAAGAACGCACATGGAAACGACACAAACGGCAACGAAACTGACAAAAACAGCACACATACACGAGACGACAGCAAAGAAACTGCCTCTACTCCTCCCTCCACTAGAGTGATCAAGACCTGCAGCTCAATTGTGGGACCCTCCACTAGCCAAGCGGCTCTCAAGTCCTCGGATGGCGGAGTGGCTCTCAAAAGAGCTAGATCAGGGGATGAACCTCAAGTGAAGGAAAAGAAGAGGCAGAAGAACAACCAAGCTTCCAAGTTCCATCGGAACTACAAGTAGCAGTCATCGACAGATCGGATCCTGATGGCAGGATAAACGCTGGAAGATGGCTGCTGCTGGAAAAGCTGCTTCTGCACGAGATGCTAGCGGAGAAGTGGTGCGATGACGAGGTATCCTTCAAGGGAGCCGAATGGATCAAGGGAACCAAGATTGTGAATTGTGGTAATGAAAAGTCTCTGACATTTCTAAAATCCGTGATTCACAGTCTTGTCTCCCCATGGCCAAACGCCGCCCTCGAAGTGGTACCAACGTCAGCACTGCCACTCCGTACAATAGTTGTAGTATGGTTTCCCCCGCCAGTACTGGAGGATGAAATGATACTGCGACTGTTAGCTAAACAGAACAGAGGTCTCGATACTGGGTCCTGGGAGGTTCTGCCTTCCACCAGTAAAAGAGACTTCGGCAAGGATCTCCGCCTGGTGATAAGCAAAGAATCGGCAAATTATATTAAGGAACGGAAAGGCAACATCAATTTCGGGCTTGGCTCCGTCAGAGGGGGAGTGAGGGGACTAGCGGCTAACACCAACTACACGGTCATAACACCAAGCACGGACGAAAAGATAAGAACATGCATAGTAGCTAAGAAAAGTCTTGGTTTAATCTTATCTACGAGCTTTAGTTCTGGTGATGCGACAGTGGCGTGTCTGGAGACAACCATCGGGGAGACCTTGACTTTTGCCTCCATATACATGCCCTATGAACAACAAAACCCGCCGGGAATCAACACGGAAGAACTCATAGCATACGCATCAAACAACAAATGGAAGCTGATTCTGGGTCGTGATGCCAATGCTCACCACACACAATGGGGCAGCAAAGATATAAACGACAGAGGTGAGTCAGTTTTTGAATTTATTATATTATCCTGCCTTAGATATGTAACGTAGGTAATACCCCAACCTTCAGTACTAAGGCCAGGTCAGAAGTTTTAGATTTGACTCTGACAAACATGGATAGTACCATCATTACAGATTGGCGAGTATCTAGTGATCACTCCTTTTCTGATCACAAAAGAATACAAAACCATATAGAAACCCAAAGAGAACAAACTGGTCAGCTTTTCACCATTACGTGAAAACAGATCTTACTGATCTACAAACTAGTACGTTCACAGGCAAAGATATTGACAAGTACGTCAACAACCTAACATCAGCACTGTCAAACAGTTTCACTAAGTCTTGTCCGAAAACCTTTCCAGGAAAGAGAACACAACCGTCCTGGTGGACCACTGAGCTAAGGGAACTCAGAAAGGTTACTAGGAAACTGTACAATATGGCTCATTGTACAAGGAGCAATGATGATTGGGAAAACTATAAGATTAGTTTTAACAAATACAAGGCAGATTTAAAAAAGGCAAAGAGAACGTCATGGGTTGCCTATTGCGAGACAATAGATAACGTAAATGATTGCGCGAGATTTAGAAGAGTCTTGTCGAAGGATCCGAAACCTCTAGGACACATCCAGAAAACGGATGGCACCTGGACGGCATCGGGCCTAGAGACACTTAGCCTCTTAGCAGAGACCCACTTCCCAAATTGTGAGAATATTGAAGGCGAGGTCAACATGACCACAGCATCCAATTCTTCCCTTTTTGATGAAGCTATCATAGATAACATAGTCAGTGAAGATAAAGTGAAATGGGCAATTGATACATTCCAACCCTATAAATCTCCGGGAATGGATGGTGTATTCCCAGCCATGCTACAACATACAACAGATGTAATTGCTTCATATCTAGTCCGTGTGTTCAAAGCATGTCTGCGCCTAAAATTTATACCAACGAGCTGGAGGGAGGTGCGGGTAGTCTTCATACCCAAAGCAGGCAAACCAAGTCATTCATCCACCAAGGATTTTAGACCAATTAGTCTGTCATCCTTCCTCCTTAAGACAATGGAACGAATCTTAGACATTTATCTAAGAGGAAGCATAGACAACAATCTTATAAGCGACGCTCAGCATGCCTATCTCAAAGGCAAATCTACCGAGAGCGCTCTTCATGAGGTCGTTGGTTACATAGAGGATTATGTAATTCTGCATCACCCATCTCTGGACCACTTCACAGAGATGATTGCTGCCAGGAGTGCTATAAGACTCAAAGAATCAGGATGCTGGAAAAATGGTCACGCAAGGATAGTTCAAGGAGGAATACTGGGTGTTCACGAATCGGTCATCAATGGAGGTACAGACTACATGGTGCCGGTTCTGGACTTCTCACCCTTATCACAGATGATTATACCAAAGAGATCAGACTGGGACAATGGTGAGCCCTTCAAAGGGCTTTCGGTCTACACTGATGGCTCAAAGATGGAACAAGGCACAGGTGCGGGATTCTATATTGAATCACTACAGATACGCAAGTCTCTCCGATTCGACGACAACTGTAGTGTTTTCCAAGCAGAATTACTTGCAATTGAAAGGGCAGCAAGATTTCTATCAAGCGAGAACATTCCGGTAACCACGGATATAAACTTCTACGTAGATAGTCAGGCAGCAATGAAATCAATCATGTCACACACTGTCAAATCCAGGCTTGTGCTGAGTTGTAAACGCTCACTAGATAACCTCAATGACCATGTCGTCCGTCTCTGCTGGGTTCCTGGACATAGCAATGTCAAAGGAAACGAGATAGCAGATGAAATGGCTAGAAATGGTTCGTCCTTGGAAATCGATAGAGCTGACAACTTAGTAAAACCACCGATTGGCACGTTTTATAGACTGATGGAATAGTTTGTCAACCTGTAGGATCGCCAGGGCCACATGGCCAAAGATCGATAGGGGCAAAACCAAAACTCTACTATAGCTAAACAAGGCAGAAATTCGAACTTTGATAGGTATCTACACAGGGCATTACTGCACTAGGAGTAGGATCTCAAGATGGCAGTTGGACATTGATGATCACTGTCGATTATGTGAGGATGAGGAGGATTTAGAATCTATTGAGCACATAATCTGCAGATGTCCAGCGCTTTGTGTACGTAGAAATAAATACCTAGGAAGTTATTTCATTAGTAACATAGAGGATATTGCAACCCGCACCATTTATGACCTTTTGGGATTCTCAAAAGGACTTAATCGGATCAGGGGTGGCTATTAAGGAACATGGATGTAACCGCATAGACAGTTGGCGACTAACAAAGAAAGAGAGCCATAAAGGCTTACCACCGCCATTGGTATACCGGATGACTCTCGACAAATTTTCTTACCTAGTCGTCAACCATTGGGAAACACCCATTCACAGAAATACTAAAACACAACTTCATATTCTCCTACCCACATATCCCTTTCCAATATCCTCTTACTTCCCTAACGTCCCATCTATCATCTATCACCAATCACTCCTTCCTAAATCCTATCACTCCCTATCCCTCTCCTATAAACTACAACCTTATACTTTCAGGAAACAGAAGGATTTGCACAATGGACCCAACTGGGTCTCCGAGTGTTCAGAATGCAGGAGCATTCTGGTCCTTTAAACCAAATACGCAGAAAATAGAGAGCCTGTCCGTAGGGATTTTGATCAATAACAGACCATTAATAATATCCACCGCATATTCGCCTAAATACGCACCAAGTTTTGCTAACGATATCACAATACTAACATCATTTAATAGAGAATTCATAATCATAGGAGATTTCAAGGCGAAACATCCGCCATGGAACTGTCAATCAAGTAACAATGCAGGAAATGTGCTACATAACCTGCAACAAAACTTAAATTTCTTTGTACATTACGCAAACACCCCAACATACCATCCATATCAACGAAATAGCAGGTCATCTGTAATTGACATAGCCTTAAGCAATAGCGCACTGGATATAAAACTGGATGTACTAGGCTTCGAAATTCCATCGGATCATAGCCCTGTTGTGTGTACTATTGAAAACTCATCGACAGATGAATTAGTTTCTGAATTTTACAATTATAAACTAACTGACTGGGAAACTTTTAGAAACACTATTGAAAACAGTATTAACATATGTATGGAATTTTACGGGCCATTCAACACCAAAAGAGAGTCATAGTGGAAATTTGAGCCTACTGGTAGATATAATCGAGTTAATAAAGACGGGAAGGACATACAAAAAGAAAAGTCAAAGAAATTCCGACACCAATCAAGTTAATTTCTATGAGCAGTGTATCAAAATCTTGACCATAATGATCAACAACAAAATCAATGAGGAACGCAACAATAGATGGAACAACGTGCTATCTAAATTAAAACCAGGTGATAGATCATTTTGGAAAATTAGCCGTAATTTAAAATTCCACATTTTACACCAGGCAACAGGAAAATTAACACCGATGGTGAAAAGGCAGAGATGTTGGCCGATACATTTGTGAATTCAAATAGTATTACCTCCAGCTTCAAACATTCTATAGACAGAACTGTCAACACAAGAGTCAAACGTTTCAATACCGAAGTCGTGAACGCGGAAGAAGATGTACACACCTCGTTGGAAGAGTTGTCCGAAGTAATATCGTCACTTAAGGCATCCAAATCACCTGGTCTGATAATATTTCGAAAAGGTTAATTAAAAACCTCCCTACTAGAGCAGTAGAATTTGGATTTAAAAAGGAACACAGTTCTGTTCACCAGGTCAACCGAATCAAAAATATTATTACAACAAATAAGCATAGACGACATTCAACTGGTCTTATAATATTGGATGTAGAAAAGGCCTTTGATACAATTTGGCACAATGGCCTAATATATAAACTAATTCAGGCTAACATACCCAAATATGTATGCAAGATTATTACGGAATTTTTAAATGAAAGACAACTAATAGCATCCATAAATAGATCACTATCATCGCCAAAAACAATCGTAGCAGGACTACCACAGGGTTCGATATTATCACCTATACTATATTCGATTTACACATCAGATTTTTCTGCGCCATCTTATATGAAAACGGCCTACTACGCAGACGACACGGCTCTAATAACATTGAGCAAACTCACTAAAGCTCTTCTAACCAAAATGGAAAAAGCATTTGCGGATTGCAATAAATAGTTATACAAATCGTCAGTGTGTGGCTAAAATCGAAAGAATTTATCCACACATCACTGTTGATCGTCTCTTGATTAGCAGCCTTCCCTCGCACGCGACGGACAAGACCTCGACCCAATCCAGGGTTGGGGTGGACCCAACAAAGAACGCACATGGAAACGACACAAACGGCAACGAAACTGACAAAAACAGCACACATACACGAGACGACAGCAAAGAAACTGCCTCTACTCCTCCCTCCACTAGAGTGATCAAGACCTGCAGCTCAATTGTGGGACCCTCCACTAGCCAAGCGGCTCTCAAGTCCTCGGATGGCGGAGTGGCTCTCAAAAGAGCTAGATCAGGGGATGAACCTCAAGTGAAGGAAAAGAAGAGGCAGAAGAACAACCAAGCTTCCAAGTTCCATCGGAACTACAAGTAGCAGTCATCGACAGATCGGATCCTGATGGCAGGATAAACGCTGGAAGATGGCTGCTGCTGGAAAAGCTGCTTCTGCACGAGATGCTAGCGGAGAAGTGGTGCGATGACGAGGTATCCTTCAAGGGAGCCGAATGGATCAAGGGAACCAAGATTGTGAATTGTGGTAATGAAAAGTCTCTGACATTTCTAAAATCCGTGATTCACAGTCTTGTCTCCCCATGGCCAAACGCCGCCCTCGAAGTGGTACCAACGTCAGCACTGCCACTCCGTACAATAGTTGTAGTATGGTTTCCCCCGCCAGTACTGGAGGATGAAATGATACTGCGACTGTTAGCTAAACAGAACAGAGGTCTCGATACTGGGTCCTGGGAGGTTCTGCCTTCCACCAGTAAAAGAGACTTCGGCAAGGATCTCCGCCTGGTGATAAGCAAAGAATCGGCAAATTATATTAAGGAACGGAAAGGCAACATCAATTTCGGGCTTGGCTCCGTCAGAGGGGGAGTGAGGGGACTAGCGGCTAACACCAACTACACGGTCATAACACCAAGCACGGACGAAAAGATAAGAACATGCATAGTAGCTAAGAAAAGTCTTGGTTTAATCTTATCTACGAGCTTTAGTTCTGGTGATGCGACAGTGGCGTGTCTGGAGACAACCATCGGGGAGACCTTGACTTTTGCCTCCATATACATGCCCTATGAACAACAAAACCCGCCGGGAATCAACACGGAAGAACTCATAGCATACGCATCAAACAACAAATGGAAGCTGATTCTGGGTCGTGATGCCAATGCTCACCACACACAATGGGGCAGCAAAGATATAAACGACAGAGGTGAGTCAGTTTTTGAATTTATTATATTATCCTGCCTTAGATATGTAACGTAGGTAATACCCCAACCTTCAGTACTAAGGCCAGGTCAGAAGTTTTAGATTTGACTCTGACAAACATGGATAGTACCATCATTACAGATTGGCGAGTATCTAGTGATCACTCCTTTTCTGATCACAAAAGAATACAAAACCATATAGAAACCCAAAGAGAACAAACTGGTCAGCTTTTCACCATTACGTGAAAACAGATCTTACTGATCTACAAACTAGTACGTTCACAGGCAAAGATATTGACAAGTACGTCAACAACCTAACATCAGCACTGTCAAACAGTTTCACTAAGTCTTGTCCGAAAACCTTTCCAGGAAAGAGAACACAACCGTCCTGGTGGACCACTGAGCTAAGGGAACTCAGAAAGGTTACTAGGAAACTGTACAATATGGCTCATTGTACAAGGAGCAATGATGATTGGGAAAACTATAAGATTAGTTTTAACAAATACAAGGCAGATTTAAAAAAGGCAAAGAGAACGTCATGGGTTGCCTATTGCGAGACAATAGATAACGTAAATGATTGCGCGAGATTTAGAAGAGTCTTGTCGAAGGATCCGAAACCTCTAGGACACATCCAGAAAACGGATGGCACCTGGACGGCATCGGGCCTAGAGACACTTAGCCTCTTAGCAGAGACCCACTTCCCAAATTGTGAGAATATTGAAGGCGAGGTCAACATGACCACAGCATCCAATTCTTCCCTTTTTGATGAAGCTATCATAGATAACATAGTCAGTGAAGATAAAGTCAAATGGGCAATTGATACATTCCAACCCTATAAATCTCCGGGAATGGATGGTGTATTCCCAGCCATGCTACAACATACAACAGATGTAATTGCTTCATATCTAGTCCGTGTGTTCAAAGCATGTCTGCGCCTAAAATTTATACCAACGAGCTGGAGGGAGGTGCGGGTAGTCTTCATACCCAAAGCAGGCAAACCAAGTCATTCATCCACCAAGGATTTTAGACCAATTAGTCTGTCATCCTTCCTCCTTAAGACAATGGAACGAATCTTAGACATTTATCTAAGAGGAAGCATAGACAACAATCTTATAAGCGACGCTCAGCATGCCTATCTCAAAGGCAAATCTACCGAGAGCGCTCTTCATGAGGTCGTTGGTTACATAGAGGATTATGTAATTCTGCATCACCCATCTCTGGACCACTTCACAGAGATGATTGCTGCCAGGAGTGCTATAAGACTCAAAGAATCAGGATGCTGGAAAAATGGTCACGCAAGGATAGTTCAAGGAGGAATACTGGGTGTTCACGAATCGGTCATCAATGGAGGTACAGACTACATGGTGCCGGTTCTGGACTTCTCACCCTTATCACAGATGATTATACCAAAGAGATCAGACTGGGACAATGGTGAGCCCTTCAAAGGGCTTTCGGTCTACACTGATGGCTCAAAGATGGAACAAGGCACAGGTGCGGGATTCTATATTGAATCACTACAGATACGCAAGTCTCTCCGATTCGACGACAACTGTAGTGTTTTCCAAGCAGAATTACTTGCAATTGAAAGGGCAGCAAGATTTCTATCAAGCGAGAACATTCCGGTAACCACGGATATAAACTTCTACGTAGATAGTCAGGCAGCAATGAAATCAATCATGTCACACACTGTCAAATCCAGGCTTGTGCTGAGTTGTAAACGCTCACTAGATAACCTCAATGACCATGTCGTCCGTCTCTGCTGGGTTCCTGGACATAGCAATGTCAAAGGAAACGAGATAGCAGATGAAATGGCTAGAAATGGTTCGTCCTTGGAAATCGATAGAGCTGACAACTTAGTAAAACCACCGATTGGCACGTTTTATAGACTGATGGAATAGTTTGTCAACCTGTAGGATCGCCAGGGCCACATGGCCAAAGATCGATAGGGGCAAAACCAAAACTCTACTATAGCTAAACAAGGCAGAAATTCGAACTTTGATAGGTATCTACACAGGGCATTACTGCACTAGGAGTAGGATCTCAAGATGGCAGTTGGACATTGATGATCACTGTCGATTATGTGAGGATGAGGAGGATTTAGAATCTATTGAGCACATAATCTGCAGATGTCCAGCGCTTTGTGTACGTAGAAATAAATACCTAGGAAGTTATTTCATTAGTAACATAGAGGATATTGCAACCCGCACCATTTATGACCTTTTGGGATTCTCAAAAGGACTTAATCGGATCAGGGGTGGCTATTAAGGAACATGGATGTAACCGCATAGACAGTTGGCGACTAACAAAGAAAGAGAGCCATAAAGGCTTACCACCGCCATTGGTATACCGGATGACTCTCGACAAATTTTCTTACCTAGTCGTCAACCATTGGGAAACACCCATTCACAGAAATACTAAAACACAACTTCATATTCTCCTACCCACATATCCCTTTCCAATATCCTCTTACTTCCCTAACGTCCCATCTATCATCTATCACCAATCACTCCTTCCTAAATCCTATCACTCCCTATCCCTCTCCTATAAACTACAACCTTATACTTTCAGGAAACAGAAGGATTTGCACAATGGACCCAACTGGGTCTCCGAGTGTTCAGAATGCAGGAGCATTCTGGTCCTTTAAACCAAATACGCAGAAAATAGAGAGCCTGTCCGTAGGGATTTTGATCAATAACAGACCATTAATAATATCCACCGCATATTCGCCTAAATACGCACCAAGTTTTGCTAACGATATCACAATACTAACATCATTTAATAGAGAATTCATAATCATAGGAGATTTCAAGGCGAAACATCCGCCATGGAACTGTCAATCAAGTAACAATGCAGGAAATGTGCTACATAACCTGCAACAAAACTTAAATTTCTTTGTACATTACGCAAACACCCCAACATACCATCCATATCAACGAAATAGCAGGTCATCTGTAATTGACATAGCCTTAAGCAATAGCGCACTGGATATAAAACTGGATGTACTAGGCTTCGAAATTCCATCGGATCATAGCCCTGTTGTGTGTACTATTGAAAACTCATCGACAGATGAATTAGTTTCTGAATTTTACAATTATAAACTAACTGACTGGGAAACTTTTAGAAACACTATTGAAAACAGTATTAACATATGTATGGAATTTTACGGGCCATTCAACACCAAAAGAGAGTCATAGTGGAAATTTGAGCCTACTGGTAGATATAATCGAGTTAATAAAGACGGGAAGGACATACAAAAAGAAAAGTCAAAGAAATTCCGACACCAATCAAGTTAATTTCTATGAGCAGTGTATCAAAATCTTGACCATAATGATCAACAACAAAATCAATGAGGAACGCAACAATAGATGGAACAACGTGCTATCTAAATTAAAACCAGGTGATAGATCATTTTGGAAAATTAGCCGTAATTTAAAATTCCACATTTTACACCAGGCAACAGGAAAATTAACACCGATGGTGAAAAGGCAGAGATGTTGGCCGATACATTTGTGAATTCAAATAGTATTACCTCCAGCTTCAAACATTCTATAGACAGAACTGTCAACACAAGAGTCAAACGTTTCAATACCGAAGTCGTGAACGCGGAAGAAGATGTACACACCTCGTTGGAAGAGTTGTCCGAAGTAATATCGTCACTTAAGGCATCCAAATCACCTGGTCTGATAATATTTCGAAAAGGTTAATTAAAAACCTCCCTACTAGAGCAGTAGAATTTGGATTTAAAAAGGAACACAGTTCTGTTCACCAGGTCAACCGAATCAAAAATATTATTACAACAAATAAGCATAGACGACATTCAACTGGTCTTATAATATTGGATGTAGAAAAGGCCTTTGATACAATTTGGCACAATGGCCTAATATATAAACTAATTCAGGCTAACATACCCAAATATGTATGCAAGATTATTACGGAATTTTTAAATGAAAGACAACTAATAGCATCCATAAATAGATCACTATCATCGCCAAAAACAATCGTAGCAGGACTACCACAGGGTTCGATATTATCACCTATACTATATTCGATTTACACATCAGATTTTTCTGCGCCATCTTATATGAAAACGGCCTACTACGCAGACGACACGGCTCTAATAACATTGAGCAAACTCACTAAAGCTCTTCTAACCAAAATGGAAAAAGCATTTGCGGATTGCAATAAATAGTTATACAAATGGAAGATTAAAATTAACCCAAGCATAACACAAGCCATTATATTTCCTTTCAATAAGTCGCCTAAGCGATTTCCGCATCGCCAACTCAGCATAGAGAATCAAGACATTAATATTCAAAATCATGTAAAACAAAAAGATGAACTTCGGAAAACACATTGATGAGACTTGTAAAAAATCGATGCGAACAATCAAAGCATTATGGCCAATATTGGGTAAACGATCCTCACTTTATCTTAATCTGATAAGAGAATGTAAAGAATTATCTTGAAATATGAAGTACTAACAAATTATCAACATGAAAATGATATGCTACTACTGTATTATTGAAATAATACAAATATAGGCATTTATATTTTCTAAAAATATTGTAACATTCTGTTGTTTTTATATAAAGGTTTACCTTTAATATCAAAATTTAAACTAAAGTTCAAATCTATGATAAACAATTTTACTTGCTGTAATGTCTATTCATAAAATCTGAAACCGTTTTAAATATGTAAATAAAAACTATAAATAAAGATGAATTTAAAAATAAATAAAAAATGGCAATTGCTTTGGCGATAGAGGTACAAAATAATCTACACCATCTAAACTGTAAACCCTTACGTCTACCCTTCTTCTCTAAACTCTTCTTCCACATTCCATATCCCTTTTACTTATCCTTCTTTATTTCCAGGCACAATGGATCCAAATGAGTCTCCGTGTATTCAGAATGCGGGAGCATTCAGGGCCTTATAACCTTACCTAACCATGAATAAGAATACATAAGAAATGCTTGAGAAACCTAGGATGAACGCCGGCATTTTAGACTCTAAGTTTTGTTGTATGCGAACTTTTTCTAGTTAATTAGTGCCCCCTAATATGCGGCATATTGTAATATAAAAAGTGACATAATATAGTCATCGTTGCGCCGAAAATGATCTAACTACAATATTTCTGAGGAAAACCATTTTTACAGAAAATTTCCAAAAAATTTGCTTAAATAATCTAAATATTTCGGCGTATTTTCAGTTCTTGTTAGGGTAGAATTTGTCCCTTTGTACCACTTTCAATCCCAACCGATCTACAATCATTAGACGCATTTACGGAAAATTTGACACTTCTAGCCCATCTGTTTGGAATCTAGCGTGCTTTCTGTTGGTTTGATAGTTAATAAGGAACATAAGATTTATTGAAATTCAAAATATGGCGTAACATAATGTAGTGATATAAACATACTGACTACTTTGCATAAATAGGTTATTCATGTACTCATAACACTTCTCCTGAATAAACAATTTACGCAAAATATACAAAAATTATTCCAAACCAGATTTGATACTAAACATAATTAGCTTAACAGCACTAAGAGCCTTAGGAAGATAATCAGCAATCATATTATTTGTTTCAACATATTTTAGAAGGACCTCCTGGCGTGAAGGTGAAATCTTCTACAGTTGACAATTCTTCACTAGTCTCTTCCCCTTGTTGTCGCCATCGCTGCTGCTGCCACCATCGCGGCCAAATGCGTCCTCAAACTCGCTGTCACTTTCAAAGCCCTTGAAATCTTCTACAGTTGACAATTCTTCACTAGTCTCTTCCCCTGAATTGGTAACTTCTTGACCAACACTAATTTCGACTACAGGAGAATTACGATTAATAGAAACATTTTTGGTGACACATACCTTATCATTGTTTTCTATGAAAACGACATCACGGCTGATGATAATATTGCGAGTAGTCGGATCTCTTTACCATACCCCATTAAAATTCACTCTATTGATTTGACATCTAGTTTAGTACGTTTCTGCTTGGGTATATGCACGAATGCTGTGCAGCCGAAGACACAAAGATGTTTCATGTTGGGTTTTCGTCCGCACCACATTTCCTCTGGACAACTTTCGTTATCTCGGCATGGTACAAGATTAACTAAGTAAGCTGACGTCATCGCTGCTTCTGCCCAGTACACATCACCCAAGCCTGCGTCCAACAGCATACACCTAACTCGTTCTATGATGGTACGGTTAATACGTTCAGCCACTCCGTTCTGCTCCGGGGTATACGGCGCTGTCTTGTGGTGCTGTATGCCACATTCTGCCAGATATTTTTCGAATTGCTTTCCAGTATTCTCCGTGCCATTATCGGTGCGCAAAACCTTAATTTCTGCGACACACTGCTTCTCAGCAATCGTCTTGAAGCGCTTGAACTCGTCGAATACATCTGATTTGCGTTTTATTGGCACAACGAACACCTTTCGCGAGTAATCGTTAACAAAAGTTAAAAGAAACCGATTTCCAGAGAAAGATTCCGTTCTATGGGGACCCATCACGCCCGAATGTACGATTTGTAGCAAACTTTCTCCCGATGTCCCTGCTCCTTGAACGACGCCCGTGTTTGCTTAACTTTTATACAAACCACACGTTTCTCGTTCATGTTACCGCCATCACTTCGTATGCCACTAGATGCACCAATCACCTTTTTCAAATTGTTGTCACAAATATGTGCAAGCCTCCTGTGCCACAATACAAAATCATTTGCAACCATCATAGCGCTCTCGCTTTTGTTTATATTAACTACACAATTCGGAGCAATTCTCCGCCTTCGTTAAAAATTTGACATCTGTCTTCTTTAAACACTACTTTATTGCCTTTCATAGTCATCTGCCTTACAGAGAGCAAGTTGACAGACATTTCAGGGACGTATTCAACGTCTCTAAAAAATGCATCCGTCTCTTTCCTGTCTGACTGCAAAACTATACTTACATCCCCAGCATACTCAATTGTCATTATTAATCACTCGCTTAGAGTTTCGCAAAATACTATTCATATCGTTTTTTTCGTTTGTTGTCCTTTGTGGACAATTTTTTACGATATGGACTTCTCTGTTGCACGCATAGCGCTTGATCTTACGGGTGTAGTGTTTTCTATTAGAAACCAAGGCTTTTTCTTCCACCTTCGGGCAATCAAATTTTACATCTTGCAAATTTGACTCACGTACCCTTCTACGCCATCAAAGTCCGACAACTTCAGCTGAACCAATTGCTTAAGCAGCTCCACCTTTCTAGATAGACCTTTATCCTCGAATACATTCAACAGTGCATCCCATGCTTGTTTTGTACTGTCTGCCGTGGCTATGAGCAAAATTGGCCGACTCAATCATTCGTTTACCTCAACATCCTTTTCTTCGGGACTCTTCTTGAGACCTTCTGCCACTATCTTCCAACAGCCCTTCAGCACCAAATATGACTTCGCATGTCATTTCCAAACGTAGAAGATTGCTCGCCCACGCAGTCTTTTAAATGGAAAAGACAAACTGTTCGATTTCAGCAAGTGCGCGTTCGTTTACCTCAACATCCTTTTCTTCGGGACTCACCTTGAGACCTTCTGCCACCATCTTCCAACAGCCCTTCAGCACCAAATATGACTTCGTATGTCGTTTCCAAACGTCGAAGTTTGCTCGCCCACGCAGTCTTTCAAATGGAAAAGACAAACTGTTCGATTTCATCAAGTGCGCGTTCGTTTACCTCAACATCCTTTTCTTCGGGACTCTCCTTGAGACCTTCTGCCACCATCTTCCAACAGCCCTTCAGCACCAAATACGACTTCGTACGTCGTTTCCAAACGTCGAAGTTTGCTCGCCCACGCAGTCTTTCAAATGGAAAAGACAAACTGTTCGATGCCATCGTTAAAGATTCGTGACAACTTGCAAGCAAAAAGGATCAGCAAACAAAATTTTTACTTTTAAATTAACTTGAAAGTTCCTAATTAAATTTGCGCGTCATGCGGCCCATAACCTGTCGGTTTAACAGTTAATAAGGAACAGAAGATTTATTGAAATTCAAAATATGGCGTAACATAAAGTAGTGATATAGTGACTAATTTGCATAAATAGGTTATTCATGTTCTCATAACACTTTCAAATCGTTTTAGAATTTTACCAGGATATAGAAAAGATCAGTAAATTTGATTGAAAGCGTTTTGTCGTTGGTGTTAAAGACCCTACATACAATATTTTTACGGAAGAATCAAGTTTAATGGGAAAGAGACTTAACTGTAATTTTTATGTATTTCTTAAATTTTTAGAAAGGTGATCGTAGTAGTTGTCTAAATAGACTAAATGAAAATGTATAAAATTTCGGAAATTTCCTAATATTTTTTTAAAATAGTTCATCGAAAAAGTCTAAATTAAAGGAATAAAAGTTTAAAAATATTGGGAATATATTTTTGGCTGCTTGAAAACTTTACGGTCAAAATCAGATAATCGAAGAGGAGATAACCGCTGCATGGAGAAGAGGGTGAAGCAGAAATTTTAAAGTTCGAACCTTCAAGAAATCTGGCACCGGCGATCGGCGATCTACAGAATTCCCTGACAGACCTTAACTCAAAAGGTTTCAATATTACTTTTTGATGATACAAAATTCTTTGCGTCTTTGCTAAAAGCTATGCAACAGAAAAATACTAAAATTTCATTATGGACTCAATTTTGTGAGAAAAGTTTGCGAACTGTGTGAACGATTTATCCGATTAAAAATACAATTGTAATTGTACACAGAGAGAATTATAATTACAAATTCGACCTGCATATGTAACATTTCTTCCCTCGCCTTAAGGAGAAAATAATACACGGGACTATTTCCGCCTGGTGGTACGTCTAGGGGCGATTAGTCGATCGGACATTGAAGTATTCATCTCGCATCCTCTGTGGTGGTAATTCCGGCTTCGGGTAGTACATGTTCTTTTTCGACTCGTTGTTCAGGTAATACATTTCCCACTAGTTGTTCATCCTGCTGTTGGTTTTGCGGGTTCGTTCGTTCGTAGTTGGTTCTGCCATTGGTGTTGTATACGAAGTCTTAATGTTTGAATTGCTGCTGCTACTACTACTTTATGGCAGTGATTCGGTTGATGTATTCATTTGACAGGGAGTACTCATCGAATTATATTTCCCGTTGGTTGTCGATCAACTGCTGCAGAAAGTATCTGGTCTACATGTCGTTTTATGAATTTTTCTTGATATTCAATTTTGTTTCAAATGAGCGAAAATTAGAGTTGTAGTTCATAAATTGTCTCTGTGTTACTTTTTCTTTGGTATCAAGTAAGTCGAAGCGGGAACGAAGTAAACGACCAAAGAACAGAATCGATGGTGGCTACCCCTTCGTGGCATACGGTGCATTTCGATATTGGTGCAAGAATTTGTTCAAGTTGGTTTGTGTTGTGGTTTTGATTGTGTTCATCGCCTTCAAAGCATTTTTTATGGTTTGGACACATCTTTCCGCCTGTCCGTTGGTCGCTGGATGGTACGGAGCCGACTTTTATGATATACAATCCCACTATTTTTTAAAAAATTGTCTAAATTCATCTGATGAGAAGTTTGATGCGATGTCTGATACCACAGTATTAGGGACGCCGTATGTAGAAAATATTTCATCTATAATTGCAATTGTTGCAGATGATGTTGTTAATGCCTTTATCTTAACTTCCATCCATTTACTGAACGAATTACTGAAAGAATGCGCCATCATAATCAATGTGTATGTGCTGCCAGGGACTACTACGATTCTGCCTAACTGTGAATCATTTTTAGTTTCCTGAGCAATGCAAGATGCGCTAATCGGTAACTGGTCAATCTGGCAGATAACAAATTCATCGAATTCGTCAAAAGCGTCATCTAATACCATTCTTTGTGATGGATTTCAATTTATCTGCAAAATGTTTGTAGTTTGCATTACTCGTGAGCAGTAGTCAGCATTAGCGTTGGCCTTTGTCGGTTTGCAAACTATGTCATAGTTGAAGTTACTAAGGATGTCGGCATAATTAGCCATTCGACTAATGCACAGCGCCAACCCCTTTACTGGGTGCGAAAGCGGTTTATGGTCCGTATTTTATTTCTATTGTAGTCAACGTACAGTTGGCGTACGAGATGGGCCTTTCTAGGCCATTCGGAAATCTGTGACATCACTGCACCTAGTCCTGTTTTACTTGCGTCTGTGGCTAAAATCAATGGAAGGGAGGGATCATAGGGTGTTAAAACCTGGAGCGAGATTAAATCATTTTTTTATTCCTTCATATGCCTCAGTTGCTTCTTTCGTCAATTTGAATTCGTCTTGAAGTAGCATGTCTCTCAAAGGCCTTGACTTGGTTGTTATGTCTGTAGTGAAGGAATCGTAGTATGTAGCTTTACCTAAGAAAAGTTGAAGTTCCACTGGTGTTGAAGGTTTTGGAGCATTTTTGATTACATCGATATGCTTATTTGATTTGTGGATAACATGACGATCAATTTTATGTCCTCGATTGTCTGTGTGGCGAATACACATTTATCACTGTTCAAATGGAGACCATTCTCTTTAATTGATTCAAGGCTTGAAATCGTAGTCTGAAAAGAATCAGCATATACTAATACGTCGTTGAAAAAACTTAGTCGTTTGGCACGTCTCTCAGTATGTTTTCCATACGTCTCTGACATATGGCCGGAATATTTGCTGCTCCATAAACGGCTTTTTAGACGAATTAACCCATGAGTGGGCGTGTTCAAAGTTAACACGTGTGAAATTTCGTCGTCAATTTCCAGTTGAGAGTACGCATCAGTTACATCCAGGTGGCAGAAGATCGTCGATCCTCGCATCTTGTTCAGAGGTTCTTCAATCTTTGGAATCGGGTGTTAATCCGGTTATGCAGATACTCCCTCCTTTCTTCGTTACCACATGTGACCTATACAATTTACTTTATGGCAATTTACTTTATCGCCTGTTTGTCGGAAGTAATTTAAAACAGTATTTAATTAAATGCAGATTATTGAAAAAGGGGACCCTGTGACTAATTACATTTTAACCAACTTGTCATCTATAGATGTTGTTATAAATTTCCTTTCACTTGTTCTAATCGAATTTATTAGTTCTACTCCATTCAGCTTTTCAATTTCGTCTGCTGGACTTTCATTCTCCAACTCTGAAAGCTGCCATGTTATGCTTCTGCACATTTTCGAATGTGACCCATTTTACCACATCGAAAACATTTGGCCCGCATAAATTTGCACACGTTCCTTAAATGTTGCCCACCACATCCATGTCAAGAGTTATGCATTTCTGTGTCCTTTACTGGTATTCTTACTTTGTGCCTTGTATACTTTGCTGATGTTTCCCCGTGAACTGGTTCTTCCTTTACAATTTCCGTTGTTTGTGCCATAAATGTGTCCGGCTTCCTACTAATAATTTCGTCACATGGCTCTAAGCCATGTAGCAATTGTTCGATTAGCGTGCGGTCCAGGAACTCTGAAGACCTCTTTATTTCAAACGCAGTGCAATGTTCGCAATTGATTCCTCATCCTGGACATTTTTTCTAAACTTGATACTTTCCGCATACTAGTTTCTTTTGTTGTCAAAATGATTTACCAATACTTCTTTAATTTCATCAAACTGTAGACTACGGGTTTTTAGGGCTAACCAACGTTTAAAGCGTTGTTTAATTCGATTTCCATGTAGACACGAGCATATTTGTGGTATTCAGCTGTGCTCACCTTGCTTAAGGTTAATGCCCACTGAAATCGCTGGAAGTAGTCGTTTACCGTTTAATTTTGTTCCGTTTTATATTCCGACATTGGAAATGTTGGCCCTCTTGTTAGAACTGGATGTGTGCACTTGAAACAGCAGCCTGTGTTTCATTCAACAATTCAATTCACGTGTTGTTACATCAGATTGAACTCGAATAGAAACTTCAAAAAGTTTAGAATGGCCAAGGTTGTCATATCATATTAAAAATACAACAAAAAGCTTTAATGACAAAAATTTAATTCTTCAACAAGATTCTTGTTTTTAAAATGGAGATTTTTACGTTCGCTTTCAATGCCGGCGTCACTAAAATAGACCAATTACCAAAGAATCATCTTTAGTAAATCTCCTAATGACCCTGTAGAAGACTTTGAGTTTTTGGAGTTAACTGCTTCCCTTCTCTCGCCATTCGGAAACTTATTTAACTATCTGAAGACGTGAAGGACACATATCCCCTAGCAGCAGATATAATTCAACAGCGGGAGGCCACACAATAGAAGAGGCCGTTACTTCAAGTGTCAGATGGAACATATCAAGTGACTCTTTTACATTCACTTCACCGCCGATTTACGAAAAAATAACTCATATGAAAAGAGCAGGCTGTCCACAAGTGTTTTAACCCTTGCTCATGGCTTCTAATGCATGCAATCTTCAACAATCGATATTGTTGATGTTTGAAGATGAATTCACTTCAGACCCTCTAGCTCCATTGAGAGAGCGTATGCAGCCACATTAAATGTACGGCTACAGCATTACAAGAAATCTGCACTACCCCAACTAGAACAGTGCGGTGCTGTAGTTAATGCAATAATTCCTCAGCTTTCAACTTCAACACAATATTGGACGGAATCTTCAAGGTGACTGATGAAATTTGTTACATTAAGAAACTCAAAGAACTTTTTTAATTCATATACATTTATTTATCTTTATTAATTTGACAACTAATACATTTTTATTAAATCTTTTTAATTGTTTTTTTTTTAATAATGGAATTTATATGAACTCCGCGCTCGGTTGCGCATACACGACATCTTATCAAAAAGTTATTCATTACTGCCTGGAGAGTTGCAGCGGTTAAAATGCATTTCTTTAAATCATTCAAAATAGTAGGTTTTGTTTTGTAAACATAAACATTGTCCACACAAGAAAAAATATGGTGCATTAAGGTCGGGAGACCTTGGGGCAACGAAATTTGAAGTTTCTTGTAATCAGCTTTTTGGGGAAATTTCGCTGCAATTCTGTCATGAAAGTACTGGTAATGTGACAAGTTGCACCATCTTGTTAAAACTACACAGTGTCCTTCGTCGCAGTTCTGTAAAGAAAAACTCTTCGACATCTTTAAGTCACAGTCTCCATTGTCCGTTTTCTTTGAAAAACACGACCACACCACCACACTTTTACTAGAACTAGATGCAATGGTGTGGATTAGAGTCACTCCATTTTTGACAATTTTGTTTGTTGACATTGCCGTTTAGATCAAAAGTGGACATAAAAATGCAGTTTAACATGTCTTTGTACTCAACCACTATTTGAATTATATAATTGCAAAGTTCCAAACGAATCAACCGTTCTTCAGCATTCAGTTTGCTTGTTATTTGCAACAATAGATTCCTGTGTCCGAACTGAGGGACCTCGATGATAAGACTTCTTGTAACTTTCACACGTTCGGAGGAATTGTTTACGAACCTCATTGTAGACCATCTGCTAGGAGGAGTGCCGCCAAACGTTCGTCTAAACTCTCTTTGGACGGATATGACAGACTCCGATGTGTGATAACGATGCTCAATCCAAATTCTTGTTTCATCATCCTAATCACCCATTTTCTTTACATTTAAAGAGCACTCTCTGAAATAAGAAAATAATGGAACCGATTGATTACATAGATAAAAAATAACGTTTACTTTAGGCAACAGCATTCATCAGCCAGCCTCTACTTTAGCCATCTAATAATTGTCACCCAAAAACGCTACTTTGCCCTTGAACACCACACCCTATTAAAAAAGCTCCTTTTACACCTGATCCCTTAATCCATTTTGGATTCATCATCCGAATTTCATGCCATACGATGCAATATTAACGCAACTTCTGGCAGAATTCATGCACAGTCACAATTCATGGATGAAACCACGTCATGTTTCGCGTATTGAGGGCTTGATTTTGGATATTCATATTGAAAACGTGTATGTCGTAATTTCCTCCAGAACGTACAATGCCTTCTAGACAATGGAGAAGTTGATTTTGCTGCACTCTTCAGCATCGAAAATTTCACTAGCTCTATTCAACAGAATGAGCATCAAGAACTTGAATGGGCGACATGGGTACTGCAAATCACTGTTTTTATACCCTACACCACAGGAAACGAGAAAGACCCATTGTTTATTTTACCGATCGACTTAGAATCACTTTTTGAGTCGATTTAGCGATGTCCGTCCGTCAATCTATTCTTGTAATCAAAGTCCAGGTCGCAATTGTTGTAAGAACTAAATGAAACACCGTTACCGGAGATAATAATCTTGTCGCGATGTAGGGGTTAAATGTAGTCGTATTAATTGGGGTGGTAGTCCGATTGTCCGTCTGCATGACCAAAGGTTAGCTAATTCCTTCCTATGCAACTGGAATAGCCATAACTCCTTAGCTATCCCAGTAAGGCGGAAGGTGTAATAAAAACCTTCCCTCTGTCCGATCCTCTGGAGAAGACCGTATAATCCTGCGAGGGTATTCCTATAGCCGGTGTTTGTTCCTGTGTGCACACCGACTGTACTTGAATCTATCTAGTCCTAGTCACCTAGGATTTACTTACATAGTTCAAATACACACAATAAAAGCATACAATGGGTCTATTTATGGGATGAATAAAAATAAAGAACAAAAGTCGTAGGTGGTAATATACACCCCAACGTCGGAAGGAGCAAAGGCGGCGACATCCGGCGGGCACGGTGGAGACGTCGAGTCTCCTCTACGTGTCGCCAGCGTCCTTACTGATTTAGGAAATTTGACAGTGACATCATAGGAGGTTTCGACCAGCACTGGATACTCTCGGAGGAGCTTGATGTCACTTTGACAAAATCTCCAAGAGACTTTCAGGACAGGCCGGAACCTTCTGATGGAGTCGCTGGTATTGATGAGACCCCACAGACGACTCTTGTTCTACCTGAGGTTGTTTGAGGAAGCAGCGGCCACTCTGCTACGACAAAACGCCATGGACCTAGGATCAGATAAGAAGGATCTTAGCGTAACCACCGGAGATTCCTCCAAAGAGTCTAAGGCTCTACTACGGACGGAACCTAAAGGTGGTGAAACTAAGACCACTACAGACGATGCGAAGTCCACGGGCAAGTCTGAGCAGAGCAAAGCTGCAGAACAGAAGGCCAAAAGCAGCTTAAGGCGCTCCTGCGGTATTTTGCGAAAATTCGTAGGACGTGACTTTGCTCTGCTCACTGATAGGGAAAGGGCGGTACTCAAGAGATATCGTCAGTGCGTGGCTAAAATCAAAAGAATTTATCCGCACAGCACTGTTGATCGTCTCTTGATTAGCAGCCTTCCCTCGTACGCGACGGACAAGACCTCGACCCAGTCAAAAGTCGAGATGGACACCAAGAAGAACGTACACAGAAACGATACAAACATTAACGAAACTGACAAAAACAGCACATACATACAAAATAACACAGAACCAGCTTCTCCTCCTCCCTCCACTGGAGCGATCAAGACCTGCAGCTCAATTCTGGGACCCTCTACCAGCCAAGCGGCTCTGAAGTCCTCTGCTGGTGGACGAGTGGATCAAGGAAACCAAGATTGTGAATTGCGGTAATGAAAAGTCTCTGACCTTTCTAAAATCCGTAATTCGCAATCTTTTCTCCCCATGGCCAAACGCCGCCCTTGAAGTGGTACCAACGTAAGCACTGCCACTCCGTAGTATGGTTTCCCCGCCAGTGCTGGAGGAGGAAAAGATACTACGACTTATAGCAAAACAAAACAGAGGCAAACAGCAAAAGATACTTCGGAAAGGATCTCCGCCCGGTTATAAGCAAGGAATCGGCAAACTACATTAGGGACAGGAAAGGCAACATCAATTTCGGGCTTAGCTCCATTAGGTTTCGTATACCTGATGCTGAGGGCACAAAACCCAAAAAAAAAGAAAATCAGCGTGGTACAGATTAATCTGCATCACTGCCAAGCCGCTGCTGCCGACCTGTTACTTAATCTAGCCGAACACAACATAGACGTAGCCCTAGTCCAAGAGCCATGGATCGTCCACAACAAAGTGAGGGGTCTAGCGGCTAACAACAACTACACGGTCATAACACCAAGCACGGATGAAAAGGTAAGAACATGCATAGTAGCTAAGAAAAGTCTTGGTCTAATCTTATCTACGAGCTTTAGTTCTGGTGATGGCTACAGTGGCGTGTTTGGAGACAACCATCGGGGAAACCTTGACTTTTGCCTTCATATTGCCCAACAAACAACAAAACCCATCGGGAACCAACACAGAAGAACTCACAGCATATGCATCAAACAACAAATGGAAGGGTTGTGATGCCAAGGCTCACCACACACAATGGGGCAGCAATCATATAAACGACAGAAGTGAGTCAGTTTTCGAATTTATCACATTATCCTGCCTTAGAATATGTAAGGTAGGTAATACCCCAACCTTCAGAACTAAAGTCAGGGCAGAAGTTTTAGGTTTAACTCTGACAAACATGGATAGTACCTTCATTACAGATTGGCGAGTATCTAGCGACCACTCCATATAGCCATATAGAAACCCAAAGTGAACTAAAATTGAAATATTGTTAAAAGTTAAAGTAAAATTAAAAAATTCTATAAATCAAAAACACAAAAGAAATTGAACTCATAACAAACACACACAAAATATTGTTCATTTTCCCTACGGCTGCTGAAATGCCACAGGACACAATTAATGGTTTAATAGATTAATGGACTAATTTATGGTGATTGTCATTCCATAACATTAAAATTTAGTTTTTTACCACATTTTAGGCGTGTCTGGGGATCATCATTGCTCCAAAATCTGGAATCATCTTGATAAGCTCCAAAATAACCACAAGAAGGCCATTCAATGGTAATTTGCTTGTGGTCCTTGCAAATAAAAAAATAGGTAGCTAATAATCATGTGTATGGACGAGTTCTTAAAGGACTTCCTTGGCACTTGCATTACCAAAATTGGTGAAGCATGTAATGGATTAAGCCTAGCGCTAATTCCTGTTGGGGATATTCCAATGAGACCTCGCTTCAGAATTTCATTACCGAAGACGGAAAGTACTGTTAGAAATGGAGCAGAGAAGAATTACCGGGTCGTCGGCCGCTCGCTATATTCCTGCTGGTCGAATACCTAACGTAAGACCAAACTTCCCAGCAGAGGCAGCGGGACTCGCAGACAAGCGTGACTTCATTCGCAGGGCTAACCCTGGAGATCCCAGAATCAGGGAACTGATTCTTGAGATTAACAGAGTAGTCAGCGACTACAAGCGGAATAAATGGTTAGAACATCTGAAGCAGTGTAACTCAAGTTCCGGAGTTGGTAAATTGTGGACAACGGTTAAATCACTTTCGAATCCCACCAAGCGCGATGGTCAGATCGCTGTTATTTTTGGTGATAGGACGCTAAATGATCCTAAGAGGTGCGCGAGTTATTTTAACCGACAGCACCCCGAAAGTGATAAGAGGAGGACCATGCGCCATATACATGGTTTCGAGTCGAGGATGCACCACCACAATTTGCCGTTGGCGAAGTTGCACAAGTCATCCGTAGCGCTAAACCATGTATAAAGCGATGGGCTCTGACGGAATATCTATGTTGATCCTGGAACAGTTAGATGAACCTGGAGTCGAATACCTGACAAAAGTCCTCAAACTGTCGATGGCCACTCCAGTAGTTCCCGAAGCCTAGAAAATGGGCAGGGTGATACCGCTATTGAAGCCAGGCAAGGATGCGAGTATGGGAGAATCGTAATCTCTTCTCTCACCACTTGAGACACTTCTCCTCCCGAGCCATATTGGAAATTTCCCAACTGGGACACATCACATTGGATTCCGTAAGCAGCACATTAGGACTGCTCTACACGCTATATTCACACCTTAATATAAAAGCCGCTCCTCGTGGCTCTTGACCTCTCGAAGGCATTCGACACGGTCAATATCACTGTTTAACCTCTACCTTTCTGGTATTCCACAACCTCCTGACTGCATCGATATCGTGACATACGCCGATGATTGCGCGATTCCAACATCTGACCCAACTACGGATGACATTTGCAAAAGGCAGAATAATTATCTCATCGATCTTAACAACTTTTCACTGCGAGGAATATGAAAATATCCGCCTCCAAATCATCTGCCACTCTGTTTACCACATGGTCTGCAGTGGTCAGGATGGCATGTGAGATGCGAAGACAAATAAGGTCCTTAAGTCACTTACCGGCAGTACATGGGGCACAGGCAAGGAAACCTTACATACAAAGCGATATGCCGGTTAGTGGCAAACTATGCGGCGCCAGCGTGGTCTGCGAACCGAATAACCATTTCTAGTAAGTAGTAGTTTTTAGTGTTGTATATAATGGTAGTTTTAATTCATAGAATAGTATGCATTAAATAAAACTTTTTAGCCCCTTACAAACCTTCGAACCATCAACCAAAATGGCGACCTGAGAACAGCAACAGACTGTCTCCTCATGTCATCAATAGACCACCTACATGAGGAGTCAAAGGTCATTTCCGTACTTAGGCGCAACTTTATATTGTCTACGCAGTAGAGGTCCAGAGATACAAGAGAGAACGTCTAGAACGGAGCGCTTTAAGGATATTCATCGAGACGCAGTCGCAGCAGCCGTCAACAACTACGTTCTCGGATATCTCATCAGAAGAAGGCGACGAACAAGATCGGTACTGGCACAGCTGAGGTCAGGATGGTGTAAACGCCTCAATTCCTACTGGGCACGGATTGATGGCAACGTGCAGAACGTCTGCCTTGCATATAACTAGGGCCCTCACGATACGCTACACCTCTTCAACTGCCCAGCCAGGTCTCTTTGTACGCAGCCGAAGCAGGTGGCCATCTTACTAACCTGTTAACTGTTACAACAACTGTTGGAATACGGCTAGTTCTGAAACAGGTGCCGCTGCGCTGGAGAGACATTGTTTATTGTAAAAATACGTACAGATGATGTATCAATTACGGAAAAATATAGACATTTCTATAGTAGTAGTGACATTGTTTCTAAAATACAAAAAAAATACAATTGTCGTGAGTGTTTATTTGTGTCGTGGGAGAGCTAGCTCACAAATTATGAAGACACAAAAATATGTAGAAATTAAATAACATAGAAAAGATTTTTATAAGAAACTTTACCCTTTGCCCTATCATGGCCTAGTATATCCAGAACATCCCCTGCCCAGAAGTTAGCTACAGTAAAATTTGCAAGAGATTCGGTCCACCGGTTTGGCGTCCTGTAAGGAAAATACAGACTTTGCATTTTCCCGTACTTTTTATTTCTTAGGAAAAGGGAATTATTTTTTCGATTTCGTGGGATACACATAAAAACTATTTTTTTCTTTTTTTTTTCGAATAAAACATTTGAACTTTAACCCACTCACTCGTGTAAGAAATGTTACCATCATACAATGCTACGTCCCAACAGAGGTAACCGATTTTGAAGAAAAAGAGCAATTCTATAGCAGTCTTTCGAAAGTACTAGGCAATGTAAGGAGAGGTGATATTGAAAAATAAATAAAGAAAAATTAAAAAGCCTTCAATCAAAAACAGATCGTATTAAATAACGATACCTTAGGGATTCATCGAAACCACTGAGCCTTTTTTAATTTAATATTTTTAATGAATAAAGAATTTAAAGAAAACATACTAAATTTTATATATACATAGTTTATATGTATTTAACATTTATTTTAAACAAAATACACGAGATCACTTTTGGTTCATCATGGTTTGTGAATGTGAACGACAATCCCCAAATTTGCTAGTCTTTGTTAACTTTAGAACACCGATTTTGCGATTTCAAATCACTTCGCTAATTGTAATCCAAAAGTGATTGACAGAACATGCACGTATATCACCGGAACTGTTAAAAGCGAATCCCATCTTTAGTGCTGAATTTCTACTTCCACTAATAGTTGAATATTGGACAAGTGAGAAACTGCAATTCCAAACTAAATTCTTTTCGATATATACATATTTGGAAAGGTTAAAGGGTTCCCCGTTTTTTCGGGGTAACTTTTGCCCATCCGAAATTGCCCACTTGGAAGATAGGATACATTTAGTGCAAAAAGTCCAATTTTTGAGTTCCGAAATTCAATTTCCTCCTTTTTATCCCAATAACAATCGGAGAAATTAATGAGACGAAAATGACTAAATTGCGTTTTGGAACTAAAAAATCTAACTTTTTGCACTAAATGTATCCTATCTTGCAATGGTGCAATTTCGTGCAGGCAAAAGTTACCCTACAAAAGCGGGGAACCATTCCGCCTTTCCAAATATGTATATATTTCTTTAAAGGCTTTTGAAGGAAAAAAGTTTTGTTGGTCCAAATTCAGACATTTTTTCAAAAACGACATTTTTCTAGATGGTCTGGCTCGAGGTCAGGAACAAATCAAAATACCGTTGTTTTTAGTTTTTCCCTAAAAAGCTATTGTTTGCGTCCGTGCTCAAATGTAATTATTTTAGTATAAAAATAACTTCGAGAAAGAGAAGTTCATTGTTTTTGCTCAAATGTAATTATTGTGATATTTTGTCTTGTCTTTTTGTATATCTAATGTTATTTATATTTTTAAGTGAATATCCCTGAGGATGATGATAAAAAGAAAACAATCTGAGAAAAACTAAAAACAACGGTTTTTTGATTTGTTCCTGACCTCGAGCTATACACAAAACTAACAAAAACGATATTTTTAAAATATTTATTACAAACGAACTATATTTGGCACACACATAGTTTTAGACGTCATAACAAAGCTAAGAAACCACAATTTCAAATAAAAAATATCTGAGTGCAAAATCTCTTAAAATGTGTGAGAAACAGTTCGACAAAGTAAAAAAATACGTTTTTTCAATTTTCAAAATGTGAAACACGTGAAAATTTGTAATACAAAAAAATTAAAAAATGTTCTTCGCATTATGAACATATACGTAAAAATATGCTAAAAAAAACATGAACACAAAAAAATAAAAATTTAAATTTTCTTTAAAATCGAAAAATACAAAAAGTAGTCATCTTTGGGTCGATTTCTAAAATATATCCGATTTCCCGATTTTTAATTTTGTCTAATTTTACATCAGAACTGAAAAATGTCTACTAGAACAAAAGTTATTGACTGATACTGTGCGGCGTGGTTGAAGTCGATTTGAGCGGATGAAATCGGTCGGCTTGTATCTCTGGACCAAAGTATGATCTTCTCCAGATTGAATATGTCCTCTAATCGGGAGTTTTCGTGATTTAGAAGTCGTTCCACAAACTCCCTTAGGTGGTTGAGTGGATATTTGCAGAAAGGTTGGATTCCCGTTGTGTCATATATGTAAGTATTAGAGTGTTTTTTGTGGAACTTACATAGTGTTTGTTTATAGATATTCTAGTGATTTTTCTTCCGAAAATTCAATTTATTTAGCCACTGTTGGCGAAATTGAGAACCAAATTGGGATTATCTCATATTTTGATGTCACGTTAGACATGGAAAAACAACATTTGTTGCTACTGTGTCCAAAGTACATGCAGAAAGATCATAAAATTTTTTGTACAAACAGATATTTTTATACAATTTAAATAAAAAAAACATTACTGGAAAATAAGAAAATTTGTGTCCTTGGTACTTCATTAAAGTTTGTCACGAGCGACATCTATGTGTGAAAATTAAAAATTTGAAAAAAATCTTACTTTTATAAATTATTTTGGTAAAAAATACTTTATAATTTATTTATTAGCAAAAACGGAGGCGAAAAAAATAAAGAGAGCTGAAAACAGCAGTGAGAAAGTCAAAACGGAGGCGAAAAAAATAAAGAGAGCTGAAAACAGCAGTGTGAAAGTCAAAAGAAGATCAGCTAAAATTTCAAAACAATAAATTGAAAAACAAAATTTTGTTCTTTGCTGTTATTATTTGAGAATCAATACATTGAATACTTCTGTGGATTACAATAAATATATATTATCTATAATTTCGTAAAAAGTGCAACTGAAACTACATAAATACCATGATGGATAAAAATGTCACGTTCGAAATTAAAATTAAATTACAAAAAAAGTATTAATCATTTTTGGATAAAATCAAAGCCATTTTTAAAAGATATCGGTACACAGCGTTCTAAAATTGGCCACATTGAAATATTGCCACAGGTTTCGCTGAAATCGGCGTTTAAATTGTTGGTCGCGAAAACGACTTCTGTTTTGGTCACACGCGAATGCCTTTAGAATTCATAAATGAACTTCCGGAGTCTATCATTAATTCTCGACTTCTAATGTATGCAGATGATGTAAAAATATTTTTTTCTTATAATTGGCCAGAATTTTCGAATCCATTGCAGGATGACTTAGATAGTTTTGGACGCTGGTGTGACATGAATTGTATGGAACTCAACCTAAGGAAATGCAGACACATGCGTTTCTTTAGATCGAATCCAAGATTTGTCAGATATAATATTAGAGGAACTGAGCTAGAGTTAGTTGATTCTTTTGTAGACCTTGGTATTCTAATGGATCCAAACTGAATTTCAAAATCATATTATTACTATGGTTAACAAAGCATATGGTGTTCTTGGTTTCATTAAGCTATGGGCTAAGGAGTTCTCTGATCCTTACGTGACGAAGCAGCTATTTTATAGGCTTGTCAGGCCTATTCTGGAATATGGAATTGAGAATTGAGTCAGTTCAGAAACAATTTTTAATATTTTCATTAAGACACTTGCATTGGAATTGTGATTTTATTCTTCCCCCTTATACTAGTAGATTGAAGCTGATCGACTTGCCTTCCTTGAAAAGCAGGCGTGTTATGTTGAACACCGTGATGGTTTATAAGGTTATAAATGGTGATTTCTCTTCTGACTATATTATTTCTAGGATTAAGTTTTACGTGCCATTTAGACCTTCTAGATACTATCAATTTATCCATATTGACTTTCAGCGTACGAATTACGCTTCCGAAGAGCCCATTCGCAGAATGTGTATTGATTTCAATTCATTGTGTCACATCAAGATTTCGGATTAGGAGTCGATATAATAAAGTCGAGGATTTTCTCCTGCTTGGATGTTTAGTTTGTTGTGACATGTTTACTTTACTTTAATATATTTACTTACTAACTTTAAGAATAACTTTTATTTGCATTTGATACTAATATTTTGTTTAATATATTTGTTATGCCGGCTGTTGATATTTGATCTGTAGCCGGTGTCCACCCTCTACTGCTTAGTCGCCATGGTTCGGACTATGGTGTGTACGCTGTCCCTACGTTATGGGGACGTGGCCCTCTCGGTCGGAAGGGGCGGGTGTGAGAGGCGTTGGGACCGTTCGTAAAAAATACTTAAATAGTTGAAAATCTCATCATAATAGAGGTTATTATATATTGGGATGTATCTCGGAAACCATGTATCGCATTGATATTTCGTTTAGTTCGTAGAAAATAGGAGTACTCGAGGTGTTCTTTTGCATTTAAAAAACGGTTATTACGTTTTTGCTTTCCTTTTTCGACAGTGGTTTACCTGAAGGTTGTATTTATTTAGCATTATTCATTTTCTAAAGTGTAAAACTATATTCGCGAGGTTGACCGATGCCTCGGCATTTACAAATATTTTTAAACTATTCATGTCGATTATGCACGCCGACGGATTTGCTGCGGATCGGATTGACTCGATCCGCACTCGACTCACTTTGTGAGGAAAATTGTATTATGTAATCCGTCGGATGACTGCATTACCAACATAAAGTCGATATTACATTACAGCTGTCAAATTGACATTTATGAGCAAATGACAAACAAAAGTAACCAATAAAGTGTGCTGACATATTCTTAGATTTGAAATTAAATAAAATAATTGAAATTCTAACATTTTATAATGTATTCATCAATTGGTTTTTTATAAATTTGGAAGAAAAAAGTGGCAATACAAAAAAAAACAAATCATTTAACATTTACATTTAATTTTTTCTCATCTTACCTCTTAGCTTCCATTAGAAATTAAAACAAATAAAAAAACAACCAAAAAGTACTTTATCCGCATCAAATCAGCGATGATTTTCTGTCGGATATTTTTGTATGTGAAGTGAGTCGCATGAGGAATACATAATACGAATTTTTCCGCAACGGCATTACCATCGGCTTATACAATACCAAAATACTCAACTGCGGAAAAAATCCGATCCGCAGCCATCCGTCGGCGTGCATAATCGACATGATTGTCTTATAAATTCATTTTTTTTATCGAACGGTCCCAACGCCTCTCACTCCCGCCCCATCCGACCGAGAGGGCCTCGTCCCCATAACGTAAGGACAACGTCCACACCACAGTCTAAACTGTGGTGGACAAGCAGTAGAGGGTGGAATACCGGCTACAGATTAAATATCTTCAGCTGGCAAAAACAAACTACACTAAAGGTTAATGCTAACATTTGACAAAGAAGCAATACATTACATTTAATAATACTAAAACAGAACACTAAACATTCAAGTAAGTACACCGAAATCTATGATGTGGTACAATGAATTAAAATCAATACACATTCTACGAATGGGTTGCGCAGAAGCGTAATTCGTACGCTGAAAATCAATATGAAGAAACTGATAGTATCTAGTTGGTCTAAATGGCACGTTAAACTTAATCCTAGAAATAAGATATTCAGATGAGACATCACCATTCATAACCTTAAATACCATCACGGTGTTCAGCATAATTCGTCTACTTTTTAAGGAGGGCAAGTCAATCAACTTCAATCTACTAGTATAGGGGGGGAAGAACAAAATCACTATTCCAATGTAAGTGTCTCAATGAAAACAAAAAAATTGCTTATGAACTGACTCAATTCTGTCAATATAGATGCCATACTGAGGGTCCCATACTACAGAACCATATTCCAAAATAGGCCTAACGAGCGAAGTTAATAACTGTTTCGTCACATAGGGATCAGAAAATTCTTTAGCCCAACGTTTAATAAAGCCAAGAACACCATACGCCCCGTTAACCATGGCCATAATATGATTGTTGAAATCAAGTTTCGAATCCATCAGAATACCAAGATCTACAAAAGAATCAACTGTCTCTAACTCAGCTCCAATAAGATTATGTCTGACAAAATTTCGGATTCGATCTAAAGAAACGCATATGCTTGCATTTCCGTAAATTAAGTTCCATGCAGTTTATGTCATACCAATATCCAAAATTATCTAAATCGTCCTGCAAATAATGAGAATATTCTGGCTGTTTATGAGAAAAAAATATTTTCACATCATCCGCATACATCAAAATCCTAGATTGACTTTATCAAACGCCTTGCTAAAATCCGTGTAAATGACGTCAGTCTGATTACCCAGAACAAACCCATCAATAACGTGTGAGGTAAACTGAGTCAAATTCGTCGTGGTCGCCCAGCCCATGTTGGCTGGGACTCAAAATAGAAGAAACGCTGTGAGACACAACATTAGTCACCAGTTTCTCAAAAAGCTTAGGGATAGCACTTAATTTAGCTATCCCTCTATAATTCGAAACGTCAATTAGACTGCCAGATTTATGTAGGGGATCAATGAACGACTGCCTCCAAGCCGAAGTGAAATATCCAAATCTCAACGATGTATTAAACAATAACGTCAGAGGAATAGCCAAACCACTAGCACAGAATTTTAAAATTATACTTGGCACCCCATCGGGGCCGACACTATTTGTTGATTCTAGATCATTCAAACTTGACAAGACCAAGGGCAAGTCAATAATTGGTATTTCTAATTGATTCAAAGCAGGAATATCATAGGGATAAGTGCTGTCGGATCGATAAGATCTATTTGAATATGTGGTCACAAAAAAATTCGCAAAACAATCAGCAATATCCTGGTCCTCACTATATTCCAAGCCATACATTCTAATCGTAGACGTTTCAAATTAACAAAATCGTAAAAAGCTCTAGGGTTATTTCGAAAATCATTCTTCACCTTTTCCAAGTATATTCTATAACATTTCTGAGATTCGATGTTATATCTCGACCTAGCAATAGAGTATCTTACATAATCGGAATTCAATCCAGATTTCTTAAACTTCTTAAAAAGCCTACTTCTCGAATTTTTCATTCTGGACAATTTATGAGAAGACCAAGGTAGCCTTTCAGATTGCCCAACTCGAATTTTCGGTACAGATTGTGACAGGAAGTCCCTAAGAATTTGATAAAATTTATCCACAACAGCGTCAATATCTGCATAGTGGCTACAAGTACAGACGGAATTCTAATCAACTTCACGGAGAACAGAGTTAAGCAGTATAAACTATGTCCTTCTGTAACAGAAAACGGTGAGGTCATCATGAGAGGTAGAAGAATGACATTCATTGGAGTACAACATCGATAAACCTAAGGTAGGATGGTAATTGTCCTCTGGGAGAGATATGGGGAGAACCCTATTGATCTCAAAGTAATGAGGATCATTAACAAATACTAGGTCAAGTTGTCTTTCACTTATATTTTTCACGTAATTAATCTGGAATAAATTAAGGTCAGCAAAAAGCCTGACTATATTCGAGGCAGAATCATCCGTATCAAACGATGAAGGCAGTGCGGTTAAAGCCTCCGTGTCCGGCACGGCAAGCCAAGATACGGAAGGTAAATTAAAATCTCCTAAGATTAATGTACGGTCTAACTCACCTGACATTGAAACAATCCTACCAATCGCGGCCAAGTGACTTTCGTAGACACATAATTCAGACGATGGAGGAATAACTATTTATTGCGCCCTAAATTAATAAGAACTGCAATAAATTCAATGTCATCAAGTCCGTGGAGGATAATACGTTCCGATGGGAAAGAATTAGTAACAGCAATAAGTACACCGCCACCAATCCTCCCTAAACGATAATTTCTAAAGATAATTATAATAAATCTACTACAAAAAATCTCAGAATATAAAACTGACTCTTTTAACCAAGTCTCAGTAAATACAAGAGCAGAGAAATTAAAATCAAAGCTATCAACAAATAATTGATTCAATTTCGTATTCAAACCACTTACATTCTGATACCCGATATAAAAAGAACCAATTAGTTTTTTGGGACAGTAGCTGACCTCAAAGGCAGACGAGCCAAATTGTCCACCCTATCCACAAATTCCGTAACAAATGCCCTAGGTGGCCAGAAGTCAGGGATCACCAATCTGTCAAAGATTTCTCTCGTCGTAATAATCTTAAAAGAAGCCCGACTTTGAGAAAATGACGACTTCAATTTAAAAGACCTAAGGAAATAACTGATTTTCTTGACATACCATGTCAAATGTATCGCCCAATAAAAGATTTCACAGTACAAGAGTTACACAAAGAAATTAAACAGCTGAATAACTCCAAATCTCATTCCTCTGTTATGAAGTCGCTGCATAAAAAAGGAATTATTTTCTAACAACAATTTTTAACTCTATTATAAGATTGAACCACTTTCCTTCGCAGTGGAAATTTGGCAAGATCGTGATGATACCAAAACCCGAAAACTTGGTTACGTCATATATACCAATAAGTTTATAAAAAACTTTTTAAAAACGCTTAGTACCTATATTGGAAAATAAGAACGTAATTCCTGACCTCCAGTTTAGATTCAGACATAATCATGGAACAGCTGAGCAATGCCACCGTATTATAAATGTTATAAGATATTCCTTTGAAAAAAGTTGTACTGTTCTGCCGTATTTTTAAACGTCAGCCTTTGATTGGGTGTGGCATGATGGATTACTATTTAAATTAAAACATCTGTTACCAACACCGTTTTTCCTACTTCTTAAATCATACTTGAATGAAAGAAAGTTTTACGTAAACATCAATGACGTCGATTCTGAGATTGGTTTTGTTAAATCAGGGAAGTGTCTTAGGACCAATATTGTACACAATACAGTCGCTAAATATGGTAAATCACATATCACGGCATCTGCCATAGTTAAAGGACAGCTGAACTGTATTCAAGAATGGTTGAATAAGTGGAATATAAAAGTGAATACAGACAAATCCGCTCACATAACATTCACGCTTAGAAAGGAAGACTGTCCAGAGTTATCATTAAACGGAGATATTATTCCACAATCTGACAGTATCAAATACCTGGGACTTCATCTTGACAGAAGGCTAACTTGGAAAAGTCATATAATTGTAAAGCGAAAACAGTTAAACATGCAATTAAAGAAAATGTACTGGCTTGTACGCCCAACATCACAATTGTATCTAGAGAATAAGATACTTCTATATAAAGCAATATTGAAACCAGTCTGGACGTATGGAATCCAACTTTGGGGAACTACAAGTAATTCCAATATTAAAATAATACAGAGTTTCCAGTCTAAAACTTTGAGATTACTAGTTGATGCGCCTTGGTTTGTAAACAACAACAACAATATCCACAGAGATCTTAAAATTCCATTAGTTAAAGAAAAAATAAATCGATTCAATAAAAACTATCTTAACAGACTAAGTAATCATACCAACACACTAGCTATTTGTTTGTTAGATGACTGAAGAAATGCGAAGATTGGAAAGGCCCCATATCCTTATCTACCATTTAGAAAATAAGCTTGGTATATACTAATCCCTAAAGTAATATAAAAAATTATAAATAAAATATTGTATAGATTTATTGAGTTCGCTGGAACTCAGTAACACCGTAAATTTTAAATAATTATAAGATTTGCTTTTAAGAAAATAGATTGCAAATAAAGAAATTAAAAAAAAATAATAAATGGTGATTTCTCTTCTGACTATATTATTTCTAGGATTAAGTTTAACGTGCCATTTAGACCTTCTACATAGATACTATCAATTCCTCCATATTGACTTTCAGCGTACGAATTATGCTTCCGCAGACCCTATTCGCAGAATGTGTATTGATTTCAATTCATTGTGTCACATCATAGATTTCGAATTAGGAATCGATATAATAAAGTCGAGGATTTTCAACTGGTTGGATGTTTAGTTTGTTATGACATGTTACTTTAATACATTTAGCTACTAACTTTAAGAATAACTTTTATTTGCATGTGATACTAATATTTTGTTTAATATTTTTGTTATGCCGGGTGGACACCTTTAGCCGGTGTCCACCCTCTACTGCTTAGCCGTCATGGTTCGGACTGTGGTGTGTACGCTGTACCTACGTTATGGGGACGTGGCCCTCTCGGTCGGAAGGGGCGGGTGTGAGAGGCGTTGGGAACGTTGGGAGGATCCCACACTACGGAACCATATTCCAGAATAGGCCTCACAAGCGACGTAAATAGCTGCTTCGTAAGGATCAGATAACTCCTTAACCCATCGCTTAATGAAACCAAGAACACCATATGCTTTGTTAACCATAATAATAATATGATTGTTGAAATTCAGTTTGGAATCCATTAGAATACCAATATCTACGAAAGAATCAATTACCTCTAACTCAGCTCCTCTAATATTATACCTGACAAATCTTGGGTCCCCTAAAATCATAATATTTTCGAAATCACCTACCCTCGAAGCAACCATACCAATTGCAATCAAGTGTCTCTCATAAACACAACTCGGACGATGGAGGAATTTAAGAACATGTGACAAACAACATACTACGTCCCATATTAATAAGGACTCCAAAAAATGCAATGTCATCAAACCCTTGTAGAATAAAGCGTTCAGATGAGAACTCATTTGCAACCGCGATAAGAACACCGCCACCAATTCATCAGATTGTCAACCCTATCCACAAATTCTTTGACAAAAGCCCAGATGGTCAGAACGAAGGGATAATTAACATCTCGAAAAATTCCCTTGAAACTAAAATTTTAAACGAAGCCCGATTTTGGGCAAATGATGACTTCAATTTAAAAGATTTCAAATAGAAGACGGCCTCAATTTTTGACCTAATGTAAAAATTTAAATCATCTACGGAGGTGTCCGACGCGTCTTCATTTCCGGAGCCATGGACAATCCACCGGAATTTCCACCAGAACGATATGGCGGACACCACCGGCAACAGTAACTGGGTCCGGCAGACCGACCAGTCGCATTCACACGGGCCAGAGAAGGACCCGCTATGGCGCCTGATTACACCGCGGCTGATCGGCAACATTAGGCACCGGCCCAGCAACCGAAGCATAAGTCGGGATATCACACAGTGACTAACCCGCCGACTACAGTAGCCGTAGTCTCAGAAACAGCCGGGGCCACCGAAATAACACCATCCGATCTATTTGTGCTAGGTGCCCCAGTATTCACAGCCGAGAGCTTAGTAGACGCCATCCTCGACGTTCTCTTACGTTTCCGGCCTGAAACTACCGGCGACATAGTAAACTCATCCAATTCTGAGTATTTATCCAGATTGGATGCATATTTGTTAAATCTAGTATAGATCGCCCAGAGGTCCTTCCCCATTTCAGCAACCTCGGACATAGAAGTCTTATTGAATTTGTTCAGGGTAATCAGACTGATGTCATCTATACAGATTTTAGTAAGGCATTTTTTTCCGAACGGTCCCGGCGCCTCTTACTCCCGCCCCTTCCGACCGAGAGGGCCTCGTCCCCATAACGTAGGGACAACGTACACACCACAGTCCGAACTGGGGCGGACATGCAGTAGAGGGTGGAATACCGGCTACAGATTAAATATCATCAGCCGACCAAAATCTAACAAAATCAATATTACCTTACAAACTACTATAAAGGTTAATTTGACATAGAAGCAATACATTACTTTTAATAATACTAAACCGAACACTAAACATTCAAATACGAGAGAAGAATCCTTGACTTTATTGAAACGATTCCGACACCGAAATCTATGATGTGGTAAAATTAATTAAAATCAATACACATTCTACGAATGGGCTGCATAATTCGTACGCTAAAAATCAATATGAAGAAACTGATAGTATCTAGTTGGTCTAAATGGCACGTTAAACTTAATCCTGAGATAATATATTCTGATGGGACATCACCATTCATAACCTTAAATACCGTCACGGTGTTCAGCACAATGCGTCATCTTTCAATCAACTTCAATCTACTAGTATAGGGGGGAAGAACAAAATCAATGTAAGTAAGTAATGTAAGTGTCTCAATGAAAGCTTGCATTTCCCTAAATTAAGTTCCATGCAGTTATTGTCACAGCAATATCCAAAATTATCTAAGACGCCCTGCAAATAATGAGAATATTCTGGCTGTCTATAAGAAAATAATATTCTAAGCCATCCATTCTAATCCTCGTTGGTTTAGATGTGGATTTACGTTTCAAATTAACAAAAAAAAGCCCTAGGGTTATCTCGAAAATCATTCTTCACCTTTTCCAAGTATAGTCTATAACATCTCTTAGATTCGACGTTATATCTCGACATAACAATAGAGTATCTCACATAATCGGAATTCAATCCAGATTTCTTAAGGAGTACAACATCGATAAACCTAAGGTAGGATGGTAATTGTCCTCTGGGAAAGATATGGGGAGAACCCTATTGATCTCAAAGTAATGGGGATCATTAACAAATGATAGGTCAAGTTGTCTTTCACTTATATTCTTTACGTAATTAATATGGAAAAAATTAAGGTCAGCGAAAAGCCTGACTATATTCGCGGCAGAATCATCCGTATTAAACGATGATGGCAGTGCGGTTAAAGCCTCCGTGTCCGACAAGGCAAGCCAAGATACGGAAGTCACCTGGCATTGAAACAATCTTACTAATCGCGGCCAAGTGACTTTCATAAACACATAATTCAGACGATGGGGGAATATAAGAGCAAGTAATGAACAATTTATCCGTGGAGGATAATACGTTCCGATGGGAAAGAATTAGTAACAGCAATAAGTACACCGCCACCAATCCTCCCTAAACGATCATTTCTAAAGATAATAAGTCTACTACAAAAAATCTCAGAATCTAAAACTGACTCTTATGGGTTGTGGGCGGATTTAAACAAAAAATTGGGTTTGATCTAATTTGACGATATAAGGTACTAGCTCTATTCCACTGTGCTCATTTATAGGACAATGCATGATCGAGCAGCATCGAAACATCCAAAGACTCAAGGAATGATTACTGTACTGGCGCACCATGATATATTAGAAACAAAAATATTCTGAGACCTGAATATACCTCTCGGCAAAAATTTAAATTCAAAACATCAAACTGATGCTTCAACGTTACGTGAACTTCCTTGCAAGAAATGTTCCCCATGCTTCTCGCTTACGAAGAGGTTGCTAACAAACTGGCTGAGTTTAAACTGAAAATACATTCATTTCATATTCTACCTCTCATGGTGGAAAATGACACTTCTTCGAAAACTCGAGAGGAAATAAATGATCTTGAACTCCTAGCAAACCGCTAACAGTTGAATATGTAGACCATCGATTCTACACAGTGATGCCTTAATGGGGCGTGGCCACTTGTCTTCTTTAATTCAACAGAACAGAGGATCGTGGATCATTTCAAATCCAAAACGGAATTTATGATTATATTATATATATATATTTATTATATATATATTTAACTTCACGGTCATCGTATATTACATTCTTATTATCGTCACTAAATTTTCCACGGCAATGTCATTTCCTTAGGGGATGAGTCTCGAAAAATTGTGTTAATGTAGCGTTGACATTCGTCTAAATTGGTCATTATGTGTAACACGTAAAAAAAAAACACGTAGTATCCTTTTTGCAATTTAATTGCAATGGCCTCCGTGGTAAGATCTTTGAAATTGTAGACTTTATGAATCGGAAGAAGATCAAGGTCGCTGCGATCCAGGAGACACACATGCAGCTTGCACAGTTGTCAAGGATACAATGTGCTACGTAAGGATCGCACCAGAAGTGGAGGTGGGGGTCTTGCTTTCCTAATGCACCATTCTGTGCAATACAGACCTATCTCGCCTGAGCTTGACTCTAGAGACCCATACATGGAATGTATGGGGGTAGCAGTCAAGTCTGGGACTGCCGAGATAGAGCTGTATAACGTATATATACCGCCGATTGCTAGCTGTGCGCCGCGTTATTTGCCGGACATTAGTACTCTACTACAAGGCAATAACCGCGTGGTCGTAGGAGACTTCAATGCCCACCACGAACTATGGCATTCTCTCCTACCTAATGACCAGCGGGGCATAGCTTTGGCTGAGCAAATAGATGGCTCTACGTTCTGCACAGTGAATGAGGACGCCCCCACACGGATTATGGGTGACTGCAGCAGCTCGCCAGACATCACTATAGTGTCGCCTGGTCTGATAAATGACGTTACCTGGCAGCCCGTCATATCACTGGGTTCAGACCACCTCCCCATAATCATCTCCATTGACAGACGGGTGCTTCATAACATCTGAACGCCGTACTTTCCTTAACCAGAGGAAAGCGGACTGGAACGGGTTCAGAGAATTTACCAACCGCAGCTTCAGTGAGCTACCCATTTCCTCAGATATTCGGGTAGCTGAGAAAACATTCCGAGGCATCATCAACGCAGCAGCCGCTCGCTTTATTCCTGCTGGTCGAATACCCGAAATACGACCAAATTTCCCAGCAGAGGCAGCGGGACTCGCAGACGAGCGTGATGTTATTCGTCGATCTAATCCTGGCGATCCTAGAATCAGGGAATTGAATCTAGAGATTGGTAGGAGGGTCAACGAATATAAACGGAATAAATGGCTGGAACACTTGAAGCAATGCAACTTAAGTTCCGGAATCAGTAAATTGTGGGCAACGGTTAAGTCACTCTCGAACCCCGGCAAGAGAGATGACCGGACGGCAATCACATTTGGTGCTACCACTGTGACAGACCCGAAGAGGTGCGCGTGTTATTTTAACCGGCAATTTATAGAGCACCCCGAGAGTGATAAGGCGAAAAGGAGTATCATGCGTCGTATTCACGATCTCCGAGCCGAGGAGGAACCACCACAATTTACAGTTGGCGAAGTTGCAGATGTCATCCGTAGCGCAAAGGCATCAAAAGCGCTAGGCCCCGACGGAATTTCCATGTTGATGCTGAAGCAATTGGACATACCGGGAGTAGAGTTCCTGACGAAAGTCCTCAACTTGTCCCTGACCACTCTAGTAGTACCCGAAGTCTGGAAAATGGGCAGAGTGGTCCCGCTACTGAAACCAGGCAAGGACTCGAGCAAGGGAGAATCGTACAGGCCGATTTCCCTTCTCTCGCCAGTAGCGAAGACACTTGAGGCTTTACTCCTCCCGAGCCTGATTGGACATTTTCCAATTGCTGATCATCAGCACGGATTCCGTAAGCAGCATAGTACGACTACTGCTTTGCACGCCATCACCACACACATAAGCCGCGGCCTTAACCAGAACAAGCCCGGTGATAGGACAGTCCTCGTGGCGCTTGACTTATCGAAGGCTTTCGATACAGTCAGTCACGCAGCGTTATTTGAGGACATCGCCAACACGTCCCTCCCGAATAGTTTGAAACGTTGGATCGCGAATTACATGTGTGGGCGCCAGTCGTATGTTGAATTCCGGAATAAGAAGTCCAAACCCCGTAGAGTGAAACAGGGAGTTCCCCAAGGAGGGGTGATATCTCCGGCACTGTTCAACCTCTACCTTTCCGGAATTCCAGCACCACCTGACGGCGTTGAAATCGTATCTTACGCTGATGATTGTACGATTCTGGCGTCGGGCCCCTCAATCGATGACATATGCGGAAGGTTAAATGTCTACCTCGCTGATCTTGCCAATTTTTTCACTGCGAGGAAGCTGAAAATTTCCGCCACCAAATCAACGGCCACACTCTTCACTGCATGGACAGCGCAGGTGAAGGAGCAATTGAACGTGATAGTCGATGACACCATAATTCCGACCACCAATTACCCCAAAGTTCTTGGTGTCACGTTCGATAGCCTCTTCAGATCTAGCGCGCATGCCACAGCTATCTGCAACAAGATGAGAAGTAGGAACAAGGTCCTCAAGTCGCTCGCCGGCAGCACTTGGGGAGCTGACAAAGAAACCTTGTTGACCTCTTATAAAGCGATAGGCCGGTCAGTGGCCAACTATGCAGCACCAGTGTGGTCACCGAATGTGAGCGAGACGCAGTGGAAAAATCTACAGACCTGCCAAAACGCCGCCCTGCGAACTGCAACAGGGTGCCTCCTCATGTCTCATGTGGACCACCTACATGAGGAGGCGAAGATCATACCCGTGCGACGACACAATTTCCTGTTGTCGAAGCAGTATCTGCTTGGATGTTACCGCCGTAGCCACCCCAATCACCACCTCGTGGACAGGCTACCTCCCCCCAGGCAGATAAGGAAGGATCTTCATGATCTAGAGCGCGAGGTCCAACGTTATAAAAGGGAACCTCTAGATCAAAGTGCATACCAGGCAGGTCTTAATGGCATTCACTCTGATGCAGTCGTCGAAGCCGTTAACAATTACAGAGTGAATGTCGTGCTAGGAGAGCATCCCCCATCAGTGGCTTCGGAAGAGATGGATCTGCCACGACAGACAAGAGTGGTTTTGGCACAATTGAGATCAGGCTGGTGTAGCAGGCTCAATTCGTATTGGGCGCGAATTGACGCAAATACGTCGAATTCCTGTCCCGCATGCAGCCAGGGACCACACGACACCCTACACCTGTTCAACTGCCCGGCCAAACCCACTCAACTCGTTCCCAGGTCTCTTTGGACTCATCCAGTCGAAGTAGCCACCTTCCTTGGCCTGGAAACCAACACAACAGAACACACAACACAGGACGAATCAAACAACACCTAAATGGACAACATATTCGCCAGTGCTGCTACAACAACAACAACATTATGTGTAACAAACGACGCACAGAGGGTTGAAATCGCCAAAAGTGGAAATTAATTCGGGGAAGCCGTCTGGTCAGGTAATGTTCATATGTTTCAATATTTATATCATAATCAGAAAAAGAAAACACAATTTGAGTACAGTTTAATGGCGGACGATGATATTTTCGGTACTGATGTAGAATTAGTATAATAAAAACTTTCGACTCGATTCAGCAACAGGGACGTGGAAGAAACCATTTTTCAGATCTATCGGTCTGACATATTAAAGACGATCCACAGCGCTGCTATATTCTGATTTGGGCAATGATGCCATCTTACAGCCACTGATCCACCAAATGTCTTTCCGTCAAAGCGGATACGTCGATATCGGAGTGTCTCTACAAAACTATATTCATTTCGACTCCAACTGGGTTAAAGTTTTCGGGTTTATAGTTACCTATAATTTCCACTACGGACCCTCGTGCTGCAATCTCTTTAATATTGAAGAAATATTCAAATACACTCTCATTCTTTTTAATTTTTCTCTCAGATAATTGTTCATGTATTTGTGCACTATTTGATCTTCACGAAAATTCATCGATAAGAGCAGTCCTCTTCGCTGTCTTTGTCGTGTGTGTTTCCAATAACTAGTAACAGCCACACAAAACACACTTTTCAGCAGCCACACAAAACAAAATTGTCAACGTTTAAATTAACTGAAATGTTCCTTTTTTGCAAGTCGCATTCGATTGCCTGCTTCTCTATTGAACTTGATGTGTTTCCTTTTGCGTTTCGCGTTCTTTTATCTTTCGTTTGTTATAAATTGTATTACATTCAAATTTGTCGAGAATCTTGGTTGATGCCTCCAAATTGTAAGGGTTCTTTGTAATTTGATTTGAACTGGGATATTGTCCTGGCTCAAGACCATTTTGCATCTATATTTAATAGAATGCAAATTTATTTACAAATGGCATGGTGACATTTATTACTTGGCTGCATACTACCACGATCATGATTTCGACCATGTCAAAAGTCTTTTCAAGTGGCTTCGCAGCGACTTTTCAACATCAAACCCGGCCTCTATAAGGAGATAATTCACACAAACGAACGAGAATCACAACTCACTTGCCGAATTTGCGTTTAAAAAATCGCACCGCATCGCATAAAGTACACATGCCATCTTACAAGCATCTCATTGAGTTGCATATGTAAGTATGTGTATATGCAGGTATAGTTACCCAGCAATACTTCTGCCGTGCCAACGCTCATTTGTTTTAGTTTTTTCGTTTGTATTTTTTTGGTCTGTAATTTTAAATAAAAGAATAGTTTATTCATGTATTAATAAGTTTACAAGAAATATGATGTAGTTGAAATAAGGGATATTTACTTGATATAGTCGCGAATAAAAGTAACAAATTCGTTGTATCATGTAGGAAGTTGCATCTTCTCTTCCGTCAAAAGGGGTCGAGAAAACTCATTCCCACATTCATGTTTTACTTTGTAGGGAAAACTGTACAGAAAACTAAACTATTACAAGTAGAGCATGAAATTTGAGATATTCTTAACAGATATTCATTTGATATATATCGCTATTATATTATTAAAACATCTATATTCTTTGGAAATTATAAGTCCTGTAAAAAGGACGAACGGCCAGAGTACAGTTTTGCTACTGGTTATAGTTTCAGATCTATGTTTTGATTCTTTCTATATCGGGTATCAAAATGCAAGAGGTTTGAATACGAAATTGAATCAATTATTTATTGATAGCTTTGATTTTAATTTCTATGCTCTAGCATTTACTGAAACTTGGTTAAAAGAGACAGTTTTAGATTCTGAGATTTTTGTAATAGATTTATTATCTTCAGGAAGGATTGGTGGCAGTGTACTTATTGTTGTTACTAATTCTTTCCCATCAGAACGCATTATCATCCACAGACATGATATCGTTCTTATTAATTTAGGGCGCAATAGATTGTTCATTACTTGCTCTTATATTCCTCCATCGTCTGAATTATGTGTCTATGAAAGTCACTTGGCCGCGATAGGTAAAATTGTTTCAATGTCAGGTGACTTAGTCCGTACATTAATCTTAGCGGATTTTAATTTACCTTCCGTATCTTGGCTTGCCTTGACGGAAACGGATGCTTTAACCGCACTACCTTCATCGTTTGATACGGATGATTCTGCCTCGAATATAGCCAGGCTTTTTGCTGACCTTAATTTATTCCAGATTAATTACGTGAAGAATATAAGTGCAAGACAACTTGACCTAGCATTTGTTAATGATCCTCATTACTTTAAGATTAGTAGGCTTGTCCCCATATCTCTCCCAGAGGACAATTATCATCCTACCCTAGGTTTATCGATGTTGTACTCCAATGAATCTCATTCTTCTACCTCTCATGATGATCTCACCATTTTATGTTACAGATGGATAAATTTTATACTGTTTAATAACTCCCTTCTCCGAGAAGTTGATTGGAGTTCTGTCTGTAGTTGTATTGACGATGTTTTATCGAATTCTTAGGGACTTTCTGACACTATATGTACCGAAAGTTCGGGTTGGGCAATCTGAAAGACTATCTTGGTCTTCTCGAGAATTGTCCAGAATGAAGAATTCGATGAGTAGCCTTTTTAAGAAGTCTAACAAATCTGGTTTGAATTCCGATTATGTGAGACACTGCATTGCTAGGTCGAGATATGACGTCGAATCTGAGAGATGTTAGAGACTATACTTGGAAAAGGTGAAGAATGATTTTCGAGATAACCCTAGAGCTTTTTACGATTTTGTTAACTTGAAACGTAAATCCACATCTAAACCAACTAGGATTAAAATGGATGACGTAGAATATTGTGAGGATCAGGCTATTGCTGATTGTTTTGCGAATTTCTTTTCGACCACATATTCTAATAGACGTATTTGCGTCAATTCGCGCCCAATACGAATTGAGCCTGCTACACCAGCCTGATCTCAATTGTGCCAAAACCACTCTTGTCTGTCGTGGCAGATCCATTTCTTCCGAAGCCACTGATGGGGGATGCTCTCCTAGCACGACATTCACTCTGTAGTTGTTAACGGCTTCGACGACTGCATCAGAGTGAATGTCATTATGCACTTTGATCTAGAGGTTCCCTTTTAAAGAGTGATTTTTTTGAGGTTAGGATTTTCATGCATTAGTATTTGACAGATCACGTGGGATTTCAGACATGGTGTCAAATAGAAAGATGCTCAGTATGCTTTGACATTTCATCATGAATCGTCTTACAAACGAACAACGCTTGCAAATTATTGAATTTTATTATCAAAATGCGTGCTCTGTTAAGAAAGTTCATTGCGCGCTTCCATTTTATGGTCAGTTTAATCGACCCACTGAAGCGGCTATTCGGGCTATTGTGACTAAATTTCGCACCAAATTTACATTGTTGGACATTAAGCCACCAACACGCTTACGTAGAGTGCGAACTGAAGAAAATATCGCAGCTGTATCGGCCAGTGTTAATGATGACCACCAATTTTCGATTCGTCGCCGTTCGCACCAATTGGGTCTCTGTTACTCAAAAACGTGGAAATGCCAAAATTGGACTAAGCGGATGGACCACCTAAGACGCAGCCGCGGTCAACATTTAAATGAAATTATCTTCAAAAAGTAAATGTCATGGACCAATCTAACGTTTCAAATAAAGAACCGATGAGATTTTGCAAATTTTATGCGTTTTTTTTAAAAAAAAAAGTTATCAAGCTCTTAAAAAATCACCCTTTATAACGATGGACCTTGCGCTCTAGACCATGAAGATCCTTCCTTATCCGCCTGGGGGGAGGTAGCCTGTCCACGAGGTGGTGATTGGGGTGGCTACGGCGGTAACATCCAAGCCGATACTGCTTCAACAACAGGAAATTGTGTCGTCGCACGGGTATGGTCTTCGCCTCCTCATGTAGGTGGTCCACATGAGACATGAGGAGGCACCCTGTTGCAGTTCGCAGGGCAGCGTTTTGGCAGGTCTGTAGATTTTTCCACTGCGTCTCGCTCACATTCGGTGACCACACTGGTGCTGCATAGTTGGCCACTGACCGGCCTATCGCTTTATAAGAGGTCAACAAGGTTTCTTTGTCTGCTCCCCAAGTGCTGCCGGCGAGCGACTTGAGGACCTTGTTCCTACTTCTCATCTTATTGCAGATAGCTGTGGCCTGCGCGCTAAATCTGAAGAGGCTGTCGAACGTGACACCAAGAACTTTGGGGAAATTGGTGGTCGGAATTATGTTGTCATCGACTATCACGTTCAATTGCTCCTTCACCTGCGCTGTCCATGCAGTGAAGAGTGTGGCGGTTGATTTGGTGGCGGAAATTTTCAGCTTCATCGCAGTGAAAAAATTGGCAAGATCAGCGAGGTAGACATTTATCCTTCCGCATATGTCATCGATTGTGGGGCCCGACGCCAGAATCGTACAATCATCAGCGTAAGATACGATTTCAACGCCGTCAGGTGGTGCTGGAATTCCGGAAAGGTAGGGATTGAACAGTGCCGGAGATATCACCCCTCCTTGGGGAACTCCCTGTTTCACTCTACGGGGTTTGGACTTCTTATTCCGGAATTCAACATACAACTGGCGCCCACACATGTAATTCGCGATCCAACGTTTCACACTATTCGGTAGGGACGTGTTGGCGATGTCCTCAAATAGCGCTGCGTGACTGACTGTATAAGTCAGCGCCACGAGGACTGTCCTATCACCGGGTTTGTTCTGGTTAAGGCCGCGGCTTATGTGTGTGGTGATGGCGTGCAAAACAGTAGTCGTACTATGCTGCTTACGGAATCCGTGCTGATGATCAGCAATTGGAAAATGTCCAATCAGGCTCGGGAGGAGTAAAGCCTCAAGTGTCTTCGCTACTGGCGAGAGAAGGAATTCGGCCTGTACGATTCTCCCTTGCTCGAGTCTTTGCCTGGTTTCAGTAGGGGGACCACTCTGCCCATTTTCCAGACTTCGGGTACTACTAGAGTGGTCAGGGACAAGATGAGGACTTTTGTCAGGAACTCTACTCCCGGTATGTCCAATTGCTTCAGCATCAACATTGAGATTCTATCGGGGCCTAGCGCTTTTGATGCCTTTGCGCTACGGATGACATCTGGAACCTCGCCAACTGTGAATTGTGGTGGTTCCTCCTCGGCTCGGAGAACATGAATACGACGCATGATACTCCTTTTTGCCTTATCACTCTCGGGGTGCTCTATAAATTGCCGGTTAAAATAACACGCGCACCTCTTCGGGTCTGTCACAGTGGTAGCACCAAATGTGATTGCCGTCCGGTCATCTCTCTTGCCGGGTTTCGAGAGTGACTTAACCGTTGCCCACAATTTACTGATTCCGGAACTTAAGTTGCATTGCTTCAAGTGTTCCAGCCATTTATTTCGCTTATACTCGTTGACCCTCCTACCAATCTCTAGATTCAATTCCCTGATTCTATGATCGCCAGGATTAGATCGACGAATAACATCACGCTCGTCTGCGAGTCCCGCTGCCTCTGCTGGGAAATTTCTGCTGGCGCACAGCTAGCAATCGGCGGTATATATACGTTATACAACTCTATCTCGGCAGTCCCAGACTTGACTGCTACCCCATACATTCCATGTATGTGTCTGTATTGCACAGAATGGTGCATTAGGAAAGCAAGACCCCCACCTCCACTTCTGGTGCGATCCTTACGTAGCACATTGTATCCTTGACAACTGTGCAAGCTGCATGTGTCGCTCTGCTTTGTCTCCTGGATCGCAGCGACCTTGATCTTCTTCCGATTCATAAAGTCTACAATTTCATAGATCTTACCACGGAGGCCATTGCAATTAAATTGCAAAAAGGATACATTCTCAGGGGTTGGTACAGCAATATGTGGTGTTAGATGCTGTGCTTGTTGATATTGCTGAGGGGGAGATTGCGGTGGCGTCCCATAAACCGATGCCGATGAAGACGTCGACGACGACAATGACGGCAGCGACTCCTGTGACGCACTGCGGGATACGGAGGCACAGCATGCTGCAACGTAGTACGTTTCGCTGTACTCCCTGATGGCGTTAAGTCCGGATCAACCCCTGAGATGTAACCACTCCATACATCGGTTACACCTTACTGATGTTGAGCGGTGATGAATGCGGTTCCGACAGACAGAACAGAACCATGGTCCGGGATTTTGTTCGGTTCCGGGACGGACCAGAAGAATACGGAGCAGACACTCCGGGATGTGCCTCTCCCAGGACGAAAAAATGGACGAACATAAAACACGTAGTACTGAGGTGGCAGCCCTTGACCGAAGATGTACTGCTTCGGGTCAATCCGGTACGAAGTACCAGCAGCCAGGGCTTATCGACCACGACGAATTTGACTGTTTACCTCTCACGTTACTGATGAGTTTGTTCTGGGTAATCAGACTGACCTCATCTACACGGATTTTAGCATGGCGTTTGATAAAGTCAATCACGAACTTTTGTTATATAAATTAGATAGAATTGGTTTTAGCTGTTATTTTTTTAAATAGATAACTTCTTATTTGAATAACCGTACGCAGATTGTCAAATTCGGAAATTCTTGTTCTAGACCAATTCTGGTTTCATCGGGAGTTCCCCAAGGTAGTCATCTTGGGTCTATACTATTTTTTATTATTTATAAATGATCTCGCGGGGTCTATTATAAACTCTAGGATTTTGATGTATGCGGATGATGTGAAATAATTTTTTTCTTATTAACAGTCAGAATATTCTCATTATTTGCAGGACGACTTAGATAATTTTGGATATTGATATGACATTAAATGCATGGAACTTAATTTACGGAAATGCAAGCATATGCGTTTCTTTAGATCGAATCCGATATTTCTCATACATAATCTTATTGGGGCTGAGTTGGAGACAGTTGATTCTTTTGTAGATCTTGGTATTCTGATGGATTCGAAACTTGATTTCAACAATCATATTATGGCCATGGTTAACAGGGCTTATGGTGTTATTGGCTTTATTAAACGTTGGGCTAAAAAATTTTCTGATCCCTTTGTGACGAAACAGTTATTTACTTTGCTCGTTAGGCGTATTTTAGAATATGGTTCTGTTGTATGGGACCCTCAGTATAGCATCTATATTGACAGAATTGAGTCAGTTCAGAAGCAATTTTTATTGTTTTCATTGAAACACATTGGAATAGTGATTTTGTTCTTCCCCCTAGTAGATTGACATGCCCTCCTTAAAAAGTAGACGAATTATGCTGAACATCGTGATGGTATTTAAGGTTATGAATGGTGATGTCTCATCTGAATATCTTATTTCTAGGTTTAAGTTTTTACGTGCCATTTAGACCAACTAGATACTATCAGTTTCTTCATATTGATTTTCAGCGTACGAATTACGCTTCTGCGCAGCCCATTCGTAGAATGTGTATTGATTTTAATTCATTGTACCACATCATAGATTTCGGTGTCGGTTATTCGCACCTTTAAATAAACAATAAGCGGGCGTCGGTTTAGAGAACAGAAATCCTGTACTGACCATAAACAGTTTACGAATTATAGTCGAGCAATCGGTGGAGTGGCGATCTTCACTGTGCCTGGTCTTCGTAGACTTTGGAAATCCCTTGTGAAAATAGATATATGTATTTAATTTTTGCTCAAATATACATTACTCTACGGCTGCGAAACTTGGAATGCGGAGTCTAAGAATGTAAATATCATTCATTGATTGAAATTTTCTACTACACAACAGCGACGGAATTGAAAAACATCCACCACCTGTATTTTCGAAAACAAGAATATTGCCGCTAATAGAGAGAGTAGCAATCGACCAGAGGTTGAAAGACAGCATTATTGAAGCCGCCACGAAATTTCCAATTCCAAGTAACGAGAGGCAGCAGTGTAGTTTTTTGGCTCTCGCAAGTTATTTTAGGAAATTTATTCCACAGTTTTCGAAGATTGCATGAGGTTGAAGATGAACGATCAACAAATTCTCGCCTTTAACACGCTGAAGAAGATTTCAACAAAGATCACACGGCGACAACAACTGGTTTACTATATGAATAAAAAACGGCGGAAACGAAGTATTCCAACTATGAGTTGGAAATACTCTCTGTGCTTTTTGTGGCTTCAAAGAAATGCAGTTTACTTGTTGGGTCTACATTTTAAACGGACTGCAACGCATTCGCTAAAATCAGGGGTACGAGGGTAGACAGATGGATCTTACTTCTACAGGAATACGACTATGAGGTGGAACACCAAGCTGGAACTCGGATGAGGCACGTCGATTCTCTCAGCAGATAATGACAATAAGAGAGGATGATCACTCCCCAAGAAAACACCCACTGCATACTTACCACATAGACATTCTGGTTTTACATTTATATGTGGGATATTTTACTCGTTTGCCTCTGTGAGTGGGATTTTGCTTTCATCGTGGACCTCTATTTTTTCTAATCTGCTAATGAGATTAGACTAGGAGAGATATTTATTTGTCATTGTGACGTTATTCTTTCTTTTTATTTTTTTTTTAATGTAGCAAGCGCTCTTTAAATTAAATACACCTTCATATAATGTCGAAATGAAAGACTAAAATAATAAAATTAGCGATAAGTTGCAAAGTGGATTATTGGGAAAAATTTGTAAGTGGGAATAAACGACCAGTCGCTTGAGCTCCCACTTAATCCAGGTTCGACTGTATTTCACCATATACTTAAAATATCAAAACTTTCTATGCATTGAATTAAACAAAATGAATAAAATCCCACATCTTATTTTCATTTTGTGTTTTTGATGAAATTGGATGAGTCCATCACTTCTTTATTTTTTTCGTCCAATCCGTATTGAACTGTTTCACCACAACGTAACTTCTGAATTATTGTCACCTCATGAGGTTTCGTAATTTTTAATTTAAGTACTATTATTTTGTTTTGTTCATTCTCGATCTCTGGTTCAGTAATCAAGTATTGCATTCAATTGAAAATTGTCAAAAAACACGAAAACTCGCCTCGAAATAGTACAAGGACGTGAACAGTGGGCGTTAGTGGGTAATAACAATTCGCAAAGAGAACTCATCGCAATCTACGATAAATTATTATATATTATCCCGGTGAATTCGATATTACATAGAATACAATTTTATTTACTGATGCCATGGTGAACACTTATTACATGGCTACATCAAAAACTGAAAATCTGCACCCTATGTGAAACATAACGTACTTTAGCAAATTGCACCTGAATTAGTTGTAAGAGCCATAAGAGTCAACTAATGAGGGACATTTATATGTAAGGCGATCATCCATCCCGTTTTTCCTCTTACATTATTTTTGGAACTTTGCAATATTTCAATAAGTGTCCTTTTTCTAAACTTCGGTTTTAGTTTTAAAAGGAGCAGGCAATATTATCAATAGCAATTTCGTGTGGAAAACATTGTTTGTGTTAATGGTTTGTCATCGTGTGTTTTGTCTGTAAAAAGTGGAGTTCCTCAGTGGTCTGTGATTAGGCCAATTCTATTCACATTATGCTTGAATGACCTTTTTAGTAGCCTGCACCCCATATGCTTTCTTTGATGATGTGCGAACTTTACTTACTGGTGAGCATCAGTTTGTGGATGTACTTGTGGTAAAGGTGTACTTGTGTACTTGTCACTAGGTCTGTCTGATGTGCCCATAGCATGAGTTGCTTGGGGGTAGTAGTTGAAGCTAGCCGACCTACGTTTACGTAAACCTTAAAATTGTGACTTATTTCTACCGCGCCAAGTTAACTCTAGGATTCGCAATGGGGTCTGGCCATGCCAAATTTTTTTGGTTGTTGTGTTTTGATTACAAAAAAAGTATTTAGTGTCGATTAAAGTAATTTAGTAGAGCAAAGTTTTTTTCAAAAACTTCTAAATACACGATGTGGCTGGACCACTGATGTCGTGGAATCGTTTCTGTGTGCTAAATCGTTTCATCCCCTAAGAGATCAGGAAAAGCTATTGATGGTAATCGTGAAGTTTACCAAGGAGTGTAGTCATGGATTTAGCTAGAAACTATTTTCCTACAGGGCGTACCAAATATTGTGACATTTTTTTTACAACCTTGACTATCGCAGAGAATTTGATCAATGAACGTATTGCACTTGTTGGTACTGTTCCCTCAAACAAAGGGTTTGTGCCCCCTCAATTTAAAAAATAAAAAACCGTGAGGTATTTGATAAAACGTTATTTGGACCATTTATAATTATAATAAATAACTCAAAGTAAAAATTAGCTTTTAATTGTGTTTTCCTTTTTACTAAATTTCCTCCCTTTTTCTTTTCTCCTTTCCTTTCTCACGTTATATACGTAACACTCTAACGCATTGAAGCACATTAGTACTTTGAACGATATTCATCGAGACGCAATCACAGCAGCACTCAACAACTACTAGACATCTCATCAGAAGAAGAGGAGCTGTCGCGACGAACAAGATCGGCACTGGCACAGCTGAGATGATGATGTAGCCGCCTCAATTCGTACTGGGCACGGATTGATGGCAACGTGCAGAACATCTGCCCCGCATGTAACCAGGGGCCTCACGATACGATACACCTCTTCAACTGCCCAGCCAAACCAACTCAGCTGGTCCCCAGGTCACTTTGGACGCAACCGAAGCAGGTGGTCATCTTCCTAAACCTGGAGACAGACGTAGCAGATCTACAATAAGACGAATAAACGGACAACTCAACACAAACACTTAAAAAGCTGTTACAACAACAATTTAAGTTTAAGTTTATTTAAGTTTTTTCTGAATGTACAGCCGGTATAAAAAAAAATATTATTAAAAAAATATTAGTATCACATGCAAATAATGGTTATTCTTATAGTAACTAAAAATATTAAAGTAAACATATCATAACAAACTAAACATCCAAGCTAGAGAAAATCCTGGACTTTATTATATCGATTCCTAATCCGAAATCTATGATGTGACACAATGAATTGAAATCAATACTCATTCTACGAATGGGCTCCGCGGAAGCATAATTCGTACGCTGAAAATCAATATGAAGGAATTGATAGTATCTAGAAGGTCTAAATGGCACGTTAAACTTAATCCTACAAAATAATATAGTCAGAAGAGAAATCACAATTTATAACCTTATAAACCATAACGGTGTTTAACATAACACGTCTGCTTTTTAAGGAAGGCAAGTCGATCAACTTCAATCTACTATTTAGTATAAGGGGGAAGAACAAAATTACTATTCCAATGTCAGTCTTCATTTGACTGTGCTCAGTGAAACACGTACATTGTGCTGAAACAAGTGTTTTCGTTCAAAATAAAATTACAACAACAACAATTTTTAATTCTTTCATAAACAAAAGTGTTCAGCGAACACAAGTACAAACAGTCTATAAACATCGTTTGAAACATCAAACAGGTTTTCATATCAGCATGCCTACTGGTGGTGTAAATTTAAGTGATGAAAGCGATACTGATGATGATGACTGGCAGCAGGTACCATTGAAAAGAAAAAATACAGGGTCACCTACAATGTTTCGCCAAAAACGCCCACATCATGACACAGACCCAACAACGTCTAGTAACCGATTTAATAGTCTTGCCGCAGATGGGAGAGTAGAAGATGATAATAAAAAACTGGAGAAAACCAACCTGATGATCCCAAGCCGCCACCAATATTCATCCCTGACGTGGAAAACATAGCAAAAATGGTGACTAACATAAGTAAAGTTATAGATAATAGAGATTTTAAAACTGTTGGAGCTTATCGTAAAGTTCCTAGAAACCTCTAAAAAAACTTTTCATACTTACCAAATCAAACTAGAAAGAGCATATAGAATTGTGATAAAGGGCCTTCACCATTCTACGTCTATTACAGATATTAAAGCTCATTTACTACATTTTGGTCATCAAGTACGAAGTGTTAGGAATGTCATTATCCGCGTAACGAAAAAGCCACTACCAATGTTCTTTGTTGACTTAGACCCCAATCCCAATAATCACGAAATTTATAATTTGCGATCATTTCATAATGCAATCATTGTGATTGTACCACCTACGCATGTCGATGAAATCGTTCAATGCTTCAGATGCCAAGAATACAGGCACACGAAATCATATTGTAAAAAATAATTTAGATGTGTAAAATGCGGCCTCGGACATGCTACGACTGAATGCCCAAAAACTCGCGATGCACCACCTAAGTGTGTTCACTGCAAAGGATGTAAAGTGTATCAGGATATTATATCCAAGAGATCGAATAGAGGAAACAGAAGAAATAATATGCAACCAAGCTACAATGCTGTAAGTAACAACGATATTCAGCATCAAAATATTTATAATATGTCTTACTCCGAGGCAATATGAGGTACTGAACCTAGCCAAAACAATATTTTACAAAAGCTAGAAGCAATGCTCAATAAACAAATTGAGCTAACCCACACTTTAATTAATATGATGTCCATGATGATGAACAAGTTATGCAATTAGACCTTATAGTTGCTGTATGGAATGCCAATGGGATATCAAATAATTTAAACGAAATTGATATATTTCTTAAACTCATATTTCTTAAATCTCATAGATATACTATTAGTATCTGAAACGCATTTTAATAGTAAATCATTTTTTCGCATACGCGGGTTCGATATAATAAAAGGCAATCATCCGGATAATACAGAGCGTGGTGGTGCAACAGTTATAATAAAAAATATCATAAAATATGAAATAGCAGAACCAGTTTCAGAAAAATTCTTACAGGCCGCAGGCGTTAAGATAAAATGTGCCAATAGCATCGCGTCAATATATGCGATATATTTACCACCAAGGTATAGTTTAACATGTGAGCAGTACGAGAGGTTTTTTGGGAAACTTGGTAACAAATTTATAGTCGGTGGCGATTATAATGCCAAACATCCTTGGTGGGAATCGCGTATGTCGAATCCCAAGGGAAAATAATTGTACAAATGCATTATAAAGAACAACTACAAAACTTTATCTACAGGACGACCAACCTATTGGCCCAGCGACCCCACAAAAATCCCTGATTTGTTGGATTTCGTAGTATATTCTGGCATACCCGACACATATTTTGACGTTGCTACTTGTGAAGATCTTAGCTCAGACCATAGTCCTTTTATAGTTAACTATAGAACTACTCCTTGCTAACGGGAAAAACCACATAAACTGCTTATAAGTCGCATTAATGTTCTATATTTCAAAGATTGGATTGAAAATAATTTGAATCTAAATACCTCAATCAAGACTGGCGTTGAATTGGATGAAGCTGTTGAGTCCTTCATAAATTTAATTCACGAAGCCGCTTTTGTATCTACTCCTCAGGAAGAGAGTTCTTCTTCCAATGTACGAGTTACAACTTAAATTAAATATCTCATACGAACCAAGAGACGGTTAAGAAAAATTTGGCAAAGAACCAGACATCCAGAAGATAAAACCAATTTTAATCAAGCGGTCAGATTATTAAAACAACGTCTTAGCGATTTTAAAAATGAATCAATTGGTGTATATTTAAGAAACCTGACACCATCTGGCAACAATGAACATAACTTGTGAAATGCCACAAGGTATCTTAAAAGGTCTACAAAAAGGAATATTCCAATTAAAAACATGAATGGATCTTGGTGTAGATCGGGCAGGAGTAAGACTGAGTCTTATAAACTATACCTGGAAGATACGTTCACCCCATTTTCGTTTTGTAGTGACTCGGAGGTGATGTAAATGATTTTCTTGATGTCGCGTGTCAAATGTCTAGACCAATTAAACCATTCAGAATCAGTGAGATTGAAAATGAAATAAAAAAACTGAATTGCAAAAAGTCACCCGGATACGATAACATAGACTTCGAGTAATAGAATCACTACCGAAAAAGGCAATTATATATACTACAGTGCTATTTAACGCTGTACTGAGATTGAGTTATTTCCCTACCCAATGGAAGTATAGTAAAATTATAATGGTATTAAAACCCAATAAACCCGAGAACGTCTTAACCTCATACCGGCCTATTAGCTTTTTACCAATCTTTTCCAAATTATTCGAGAGAATATTTCAGAAACGGCTTCTTCCTATCATGAAAACTCAAAACATATTGCCAGAACATCAATTCGGTTTTCGACATTGTCATGGTACACCAGAGTAATGTCACAGAGTTGTTTAGGAAATAAGAGAGGCTTTGGAAAATAAGTGTTACTGCTCAGCTGTATTCTTAGATGTAAAACAAGCTTTTGACCGTGTTTGGCACGAAGGCCTATTATTCAAGCTGAAACAATTACTGCCAGCAAATTTCTATTTGATTTTCAAATCCTATCTGCATGAAAGAAGATTTTATGTAAATGTGAATGATGAAGATTCCGATATTGGAGTTATAAAATCTGGAGTCCCACAAGGGAGTGTTTTGGGTCCAGTATTATATACCCTATTTACATCTGACATGCCGACAAATAATGATGTGACAATTGCAACGTACGCTGACACAGCAATTTTAGCTTACAATACGTCAAATATCGAAGCATCAGTTGTTGTACAAAGACAACTCAATCGAATGCAAAACTGGTTAACGAAGTGGAATATAAAGGTCAATGCTGAAAATTCAACACATGTTACATACACCCTAAGAAAGGAGGATTGCCCGCCCGTAGCCTTGTCTACTAATTGGGGTGGTAGTCCGATTGGCCGTCTGCATGGCCTATACAACTGGAGTAGCCGTAATTCCTTAGCTATACCAGTAAAACGGAAGGTATAATAAAAACCTTCCCTCTGTTCGATCCCCTGGAGAAGACCGTATAAGCCCACGAGGGTACCCCTATAGCCGGTGTTTGTTCCTGTGTGCACACCGGCTGTATTTGAATCTATCTAGTCCTAGTCACCTAGGATTTACTTACATAGTTCAAATACGCAAAATAAAAGCATACAATGGGATGAATAATGGGATGAATAACAATAATGGAAAAAAGTCGAAGGTGGTAATATACACCCCAACGTCGGAAGGAGCAAAGGCGGCGACTACCGGCGGGCACGGTGGAGACGTCGGGTCTCCTCTACGTGTCGGCAGCGGCCTTACTGGATTAGGAAAATTGACTACGGAATGCCCACGGACCACTCTCGGCGACAACGAACGAAACACGACTTCCATTGAAGGAACGGACGACTCTAGCTCTCGAACAGGAAGCAGGTGCCATTTTGGAGCAGCAGTCTGAACTCTAGCACCAACTAGAGGCTGAACGGGAGTCCTCTCTGGGATCGCTCAGTGATGAGACCCTGAGGTCAATGAGTCGGCACGAGCCGACCCGCCACGGACAGAAGCAGCGGCCACTCTGCTACGACAAGACGCCATGGACCTAGGATCAGATGGAAAGGATCTTAGCGTAACCACCGGAGGTTCCTCTAAAGAGCCTAAAGCTCTACTACGGATGTAACCTAAAGATGATGAAACTAAGATGATGCGAAGTCCACGGGCAAGTCTGAGCAGAGCAAAGCTGCAGAGCAGAAGGCCAAAAGCGGCTTAAGGCGCTCCTGCGGTATTTTACGTAAATTCGTAGGACGTGACTTTGCTCTGCTCACTGACAGGGAAAAAGCGGTACTCAGGAGACATCGTCAGTGCGTGGCTAAAATCGAAAGAATTTATCCACACATCACTGTTGATCGTCTCTTGATTAACAGCCTTCCCTCGCACGCGACGGACAAGACCTCGACCCAAAATAACGCACATGGAAACGACACAAACGACAACGAAACTGACAAAAACAGCAGTGGCCTTCATAGCTCAGTGGAAGTGTGTGCGTCTTGCAATCGGAAGGTGCTGGGTTCGATTCCCGGCCGGCGCACTGGTAAAATTCAACATCAACAAATTTTCACTTTTCATCATAAAATAAGAGTTTCTGCAGTCAATTTTTTCATCCGAACACCCTTTCACATAAAAATAGTCATTTCGATTGCTCCAAGGTCCAGGGAAGAAACTAATAGCCGTTAGTGATACATAACATGGCTGTTAACATAAAAAATGCAGCGCCCCTAGTTGAGGATAGGGGTACAACTCGATTAACACCCCATTCACTTAACATTAACACCAACCTTGAAGAAGATGCAAATAACAGCCGGACAACATGAGAACGATGATGAACAAAGGTTTCCGCGATAATCGGATACATGCCGGAACGAAGTCTAGTACAATTCAGACTTAAGGATTATCACCTCAGCTCCCTCTAAAGCTGCTACGACAACAAAAACAGCACACACATACGAGACAATGACAAAGAACCTGCCTCGACTCCTCCCTCCACTGGAGTGATCAAGACCTGCAGCTCAATTGTGGGACCCTACACCAGCGGCTTTTAAGTCCTCTGATGGTGGAGTGGCTCTCAAAAGAGCTAGATCAGGGGATGAACCTCAAGTGAAGGAAAAGAAGAGGCAGAAGAACACGGGCAGCTTCCAAATTCCGTCGGAACTACAAGTAGCAGTCATCGACAGATCGGATCCTGATGGCAGGATAAACGCTGAAAGATGGCTGCTGCTGGAAAAGCTGCTTCTGCACGAGATGCTAGCGGAGAAGTGGTGCGATGACGAGGTATCCTTCAAGGGAGCCGAATGGATCAAGGGAATCAAGATTGTGAATTGTGGTAATGAAAAGTCTCTGACATTTCTAAAATCCGTGATTCACAGTCTTGTTTCCCCATGGCCAAACGCCGCCCTCGAAGTGGTACCAACGTCAGCACTGCCACTCCGTACAATAGTCGTAGTATGGTTTCCCCCACCAGTACTGGAGGAGGAAATGATACTGCGACTTATAGCTAAACAGAACAGAGGTCTCGATACTGGGTCCTGGGAGGTTCTGCCTTCCACCAGTAAAAGAGACTTCGGCAAAGATCTTCTCCTGGTGATAAGCAAAGAATCGGCAAACTATAATAAGGAAAGGAAAGGCAACATTAATTTCGGGCTTGGCTCCGTCAGGTTTCCGCATACCTGACGCTGAGGGCCAAAAAGCCGAAAAGGAAGAGGATCAGCGTGGTGCAGATTAATCTGCATCACTGCCAAGCCGCTGCTGCCGACCTACTACTTAATATAGCCGAACACAACACAGACGTAGCCCTAGTCCAGGAACCGTGGATCGTTCACAACAAAGTGAGGGGACTAGCGGCTAACTACAACTACACGGTCATAACACCAAGCACGGATGAACATGCATAGTAGCTAAGAAAAGTCTTGGTCTAATCTTATCTACGAGCTTTAGTTCTGGTGATGCGACAGTGGCGTGTTTGGAGACAACCATCGGGGAGACCTTGACTTTTGCCTACATATACATGTCATATGAACAACAAAACCCGCCGGGAATCAATACAGAAGAACTCATAGCATACGCATCAAACAACAAATGGAAGCTGATTCTGGGCTGTGATGCCAATGCTCACCACACACAATGGGGCAGCAAAGATATAAACGACAGAGGTGAGTCAGTTTTTGAATTTATTACATTATCCTGCCTTAGAATATGTAACGTAGGTAATACCCCAACCTTCAGAACCAAGGTCAGGACAGAAGTTTTAGATTTGACTCTGACAAACGTGGATAGCACCTTCATTACAGATTGGCGAGTATCTAGTGATCACTCCTTTTCTGACCACAAAAGAATACTCTTCACAGTTAATGTAGAACAAAGTAATACAAAACCATATAGAAACCCAAAGAGAACAAACTGGTCAGCTTTTCACCATTACGTGGAAACAGATCTTACTGATCTACAAACTAGTACGTCCACAGGCAAAGATATTGACAAGTATGTCAACAACCAAACGTCAGCTCTGTCAAACAGTTTCACTAAGTCTTGTTCGAAAACCTTTCCAGGAAAAAGAACACAACCGTCCTGGTGGACCACTGAGCTAAGGGAGCTAAGAAAGGTTACTAGGAAACTGTACAATAGGGCTCAATGTACAAGGAGCAATGAAATGGGAAAACTATAAGATTAGTTATAACAAATACAAGGCAGAATTAAAAAAGGCAAAGAGAACGTCATGGGTTGCTTATTGCGAGACAATTGCGCGAGATTTAGAAGAGTCTTGTCGAAGGATCCGTAATCTCTAGGACACATCCAGAAAACGGATGGCACCTGGACGGCATCGGGCCTAGAGACACTTAGCCTCTTAGCAGAGACCCACTTCCCAAATTGTGAGGATATTGAAGGCGAGGTCAATATGACCACAGCATCCAATTCTTCCCTTTTTGATGAAGCTATCATAGATAATATAGTCAGTGAAGATAAAGTCAAATGGGCAATTGATACATTCCAACCCTATAAATCTCCGGGAATGGATGGTGTATTCCCAGCCATGCTACAACATACAACAGATGTAATTGTTGCACATCTAGTCTGTGTGTTCAAAGCATGTCTGCGCCTAAAATTTATACCAACGAGCTGGAGGGAGGTGCGGGTAGTCTTCATACCCAAAGCAGACAAACCAAGTCATTCATCCACCAAGGATTTTAGACCAATTAGTCTGTCATCCTTCCTCCTTAAGACAATGGAACGAATCTTAGACATTTATCTAAGAGGAAGCATAGACAACAATCATATATGCGATGTTCAGCATGCCTATCTCAAAGGCAAATCTACCGAGAGCGCTCTTCATAAGGTCGTTGGTTACATAGAGAGGAACCTGGAAAGTAAGGATTATACTCTTGCAACGTTTCTGGACATAGAAGGAGCATTCAATAACATTGAGGCCAACGCAATTAGTAATTCATTAAGGGATCTACATTATCTATTAAGGAAGTTTGGAACACTTCCTGACTGACTGGATTGACTCGATGCTACGAGTCGAGCTGGGAGCTGGAACTACAAGGTGGCGCAAAAATAACCTTCCGATGTTTTCCGATGTAAATGGCCGCCGCCACAGTTGAGCCCTTTTTATGGCATTTTCCATTACTTTGGCCAAAACTTCCGGCGGTAGTTCCTCACATTCTTGACGGATATTGTCTTTAAGAGCTGCAAGAGTCTGAGGCTTGTTGACATAAACCCGCGACTTCAAAAAGCCCCACAAAAAGAAGTCTGGAGCGGTCAAATCAGGCGGTCTTGCTAGCCAGTGCAAATCGTCAAAACGGGAGATTAGGCGCCCGGGAAATTCATCCTTCAGCATATCGGTTGTGGCACGTGCAGTGTGTGCCGTTGCACCGTCCTGTTGGAACCACATGTTTTCCAATCCCAATTCATCAAGTGACGGCAAAAAGAACTCGTTGATCATTACACTGTAGCGCTCACCATTCACAGTAACCGTTTGGCCCGCGACGAAAAAAGGTCCGATGACTTCTTTGTGACTTTGAGCGGGTGTAATGGCTCTTCGTGGGTTACACGCGGATTTTCAGATCCCCAGAAGCGTAAATTTTGCTTATTTACGTACCCGCTAAGATGGAAAGGGGCCTCATCACTCACGATTATTTTTGATGAAAAATCATCTTCCTGTTGGTGGTGATTAAGGATGGCTTGAGCGTATGTTAGACGCGATTGGCGGTCAGCAGCTAACAGCTGATGCACCGTATGGACTTTGTACGGAAACATCTTGTACCAAAATTCGCTGTAAAGACCGTCGACTGATACCCATTTGCGTGGCACGTCGTCTGGTCGATGTCGACGGCGCTTCCATAACATCCTCGGCTATAGCAGCAATATTCTCTGCAGAACGACTATTCCGGGGTCTGCCACGCCTGGCAGCATCTCGTGTTGTGCCAGTCTCTTCGAGGCGAGCGGCTAAACGTCGCAGTGTTTCACCAGTAGGCGTTGGACGGCTAGGAAATCTGCGACGAAATTCACGTTGTGCCAAAGTCACCGACCGATTATTGGTCAAATAAATAGTCACCAATATTCCGCGTTCTGGAGCAGTGTAGCGTAACATTGTTTATTAACGTGTATTTCGTCTACAACCAAAAGTTGTAGACTGGATCTACCGATCGGTTGTTAGACCCATTACTACTTATGGATGTCTGGTATGGTGGGGCGCAATGAGAGTGAGTAAACTCCGGGCAAAATTAATGAAAACGCAATGGCTAGCAGGACTGAGCATTACGGGAGCCATAAAAAGCACTCCACTAGCAGCAATGGATGTAATTCTGCATCACCCATCTCTGGACCACTTTATAGAGATGATTGCTGCCAGGAGTGCTATAAGACTCAAAGATTCAGGATGCTGGAAAAATAGACCATATGGTCACGCAAGGATAGTTCAAGGAGGAATACTGGGTGTTCACGAATCGGTCATCAATGGAGGTACAGACTACATGGTGCCGGTTCTGGACTTCTCACCCTTACCACAGATGATTATACCAAAGAGATCAGACTGGGACAATGGTGAGCCCTTCAAAGGGCATTCGGTCTACACTGATGGCTCAAAGATGGAACAAGGCACATGTGCGGGATTCTATATTGAATCACTACAGATACGCAAGTCTCTCCGACTTGACTACAACTGTAGTGTTTTCCAAGTAGAATTACTAGCAATTGAATGGGCAGCAAGATTTCTATCAAGTGAGAACATTCCGGTGACCACGGATATAAACTTCTACGTAGATAGTCAGGCAGCAATGAAATCAATCATGTCACACACTGTCAAATCCAGGCTTGTGCTGAGTTGTAAACGCTCACTAGACAACCTCAACGACCATGTCGTCCGTCTCTGCAGGGTTCCCGAACATAGCAATGTCAAAGGAAACGAGATAGCAGATGAACTGGCTAGAAATGGTTCGACCTTGGAAATCGATAGAGCTGACAACTTAGTAAAACCACCGATTGACACGTTTTATTGACTGATTGAATCAAGAAAATGGTCACAGATGAACGTAGCATGAAATAGTTTGTCAACCTGTAGGATCGCCAGGGCCACATGGCCAAAGATCGATAGGGGCAAAACCAGAACTCTATTAGAGCTAAACAAGGCAGAAATTCGAACTTTGATTGGTATCTACACAGGGCATTACTGCACTAGGAGTAGGATCTCAAGATGGCAGTTGGATATTGAAGATCACTGTCGATTATGTGAGGATGAGGAGGAGATAGAATCTACTGAACACATAATCTGCAGATGTCCAGCGCTTTGTGTACGCAGAAATAAATATCTAGGAAGTTATTTCATCAGTAACATAGAGGATATTGCAACCCGCACCAGTTACGACCTTTTGGGATTCTCAAAAGGACTAAATCGGATCAGGGGTGGCTAATAAGGAACATGGATGTAACCGCATAGACAGTTGACGACTAACAAAGAAAGAGAGCCATAAAGGCATACCACCATCGGTATACCGGATGACTCTCGACAAATTTTCTTACCTACTCTTCAACCATTGGAAAACACCCACACACAGAAATACTAAAACACACCTTCATATTCTCCTACCCCCATATCCCTTTCCAATATCCCATTACTTCCCTCACGTCTCATCTATCATCTATCACCAATCACTCCTTCCTAAATCCCATCACTCCCTATCCCTCTCCTTTAATCTACAACCTTATACTTTCAGGAAACAAAAGGATTTGCACAATGGACCCAACTGGGTCTCCGAGTGTTCAGAATGCAGGAGCATTCTGGTCCTTTAAACCAAACCAAACCAAACCAAACCAAATGACCTTGGTATTCCTTCAATTAAAGAAGAAATAAATAGATATAGCACCAATTATCTAATTAGACTTAGTAATCATCCAAATGTACTAGCAATAACCTTGTTATACGATAGTGAAGAATTAAGGAGGCTCAAAAGACCTCATGTTCTTGATCTTCCTTTTCGATAAGATTTAATTTAAGTAGATTTAAGATTCTTTTGTTACTGATGTAAATTATTAGTTTGCACTTATGTATGAAATATTATCTTTGGTTAAGTTCAATGGAACCTTAGCCCATCGCTTAATGAAACCAAGAACACCATACCATAGTAATAACATGATTGTTGAAATTCAGTTTGGAATCCATTAGAATACCAAGGTCTACGAAAGAATCAACTACCTCTAACTCAGCTCCTCTAATATTATACCTGACAAATCGCGGGTTCGATCTAAAGAAACGCATATGTTTGCATTTCCTTATATTCAATTCCATGCAATTTATGTCACACCAGCGTCCAAAACTATCCAAGTCATTCTGCAATGGATGAGAAAATTGTGGCCAATCATAAGAAAAAAATATGTTTACATCATCTGCCTATTAGAAGTTTAGAGTTAATAATAGACTCTGGAAGGTCATTTATGAATAATAAGAATAAAACAGGTCCTAGATGACTACACTGAGGGACTCCCGATGGAATCAGAATTCGTTTACAATAAGAATTTCCAAATTTAACAATCTGTGAGCGATTCGAAAGATACGAAGATATCCACTTCTAGAAGTCAGAGCTGAAACCAATGCGATCTAATTTATATACCAAAAGTTCATGGTTCACTTTATCAAATGCTTTACTAAAATCCGTATATATGACATCAGTCTGATTACCCTGAACAAATTCATCAATAACGTGAGAAGTAAACTGAACCAAATTTGTAACAGTAGAAAAGCCCTTACGAAATCCATGTTGGTATGGACTCAATATAGTAGAAACCCTATGAGATACCACCTCAGTAACCAATTTCTCAAATAGCTTCGGAATAGCACTCAACGTAGCTATCCCTCCATAGTTTGACACTTCAATTAGACTGCCAGACTTATGGAGGGGGTCAATGAATGAACTCCTCCAAGCCAAATCTCAATGAAGTATTAAATAATAATGTTAGCGGAATAGCCAAACCACTAGCACAGAATTTCAAAATTATGCTTGGCACTCCATCTGGGCCAACACTATTCGTGGATCTGAGATTATTCAAATTGGACAAAGCCAAGGGTAAATCCATTACAGGGATTTCCAGTTGACTCAATGCAGAGTTCAGAATAAGTCGTCGCAAAAAACTTCGCAAAACAATCAGCAATCGCCTGATCTTCACAAAATTCTAAGCCATCCATTCTAATCCTAGTTGGCTTAGTTGCGGATCTACGCTTAAGATTCACGAAGTCATAAAATGATCTGGTTCTTCCTAAAATCATTCTTTAGTTTCTCCAAGTAGATCCTACGGAGTATTTGATATAGTCAGAATTTAAACCAGTCCTCTTAAATTTCCTAAAAAGTCTACTTCTCGAATTCTTCATACTAACGTGATAACTCACGTGAAATCCAAGGTAGTCTTCTAGAGTGCCCAACACGAATTTTCAGTACTGATCGTGACATGAAGTCATTTAAAATTTGATAAAATCTATCCACAACAATGTCAAGATCAGTATAGTGACAACAACTACAGACAGAATTCCAATCAACATCTTGGATAAGAGAATTTAGCATAACAAAGTTGGTTCTCTTGAAACAATAAATGGTACGATTATCTTGTGAAGTAGAGGGAGAAGAATCACTAGAATACATCATTGATATACTCAAGGTAGGATGATAGTCGTCCTCCGGGATAGATATGGGAGGAAACCTACTGATCTCGAAGAAATGGGGATCATTGACAAATACTAGGTCAAGTTCCCTAGCATTTACATTTCCCACATAATTGATCTGAAACAAACTATATGCGAAGGCCAATCATCCGAATTAAAAGTCGACGTCAACGGTGTTAAAGCCTCCGCATCAGGCAAGGTAAGCCAAGATACTGTGGGTAAATTAAAATCTCCTAAAATCATAATATGGCCAAAATCACCTGTTTTCGAAGCAACCATACCAATCGCAGTCAAGTGCCTCTCATATACACATAACTCGGACGATGGAGGAATATAAGAGCATGTGACAAAGAACTTACTACGTCCCATATTAATAAGGACTGCAATAAATTCAATGTCATCAAACCCTTGTAGAATAAAGCGTTCGGATGAGAACTCATTAGCAACAGCGATAAGAACACCGCCACCATTTTTCCCTTCGCGATCCTTCCTAAATACAACATATCTTCCACATAAAACTCAGAGTCCAAAATCGAAACTTTCAGCCAGGTCTCAGTAAAGGCGAGAAAACAGACGACTTAACTTAGACTAGTAGATTAAAGCTGATCGACTTGCCTTCCTTGAAAAGCAGACGTGTTATGTTGAACACCGTGATGGTTTATAAGGTTATAAATGGTGATTTCTCTTCTGACTATATTATTTCTAGGATTAAGTTTAACGTGCCATTTAGACCTTCTAGATACTATCAATTCATCCATATTGACTTTCAGCGTACGAATTACGCTTCCGCAGAGCCCATTCGCAGAATGTGTATTGATTTCAATTCATTGTGTCACATCATAGATTTCGGATTAGGAATCGATATAATAAAGTCGAGGATTTTCTCCTGCTTGGATGTTTAGTTTGTTGTAACATGTTTACTTTACTTTAATATATTTAATTACTAACTTTAAGAATAACTTTTATTTGCATGTGATACTAATATTTTGTTTAATATTTTTGTTATGCCGGCTGTTTTTGTTAGCCGCCATGGTTCGGACTATGGTGTGTACGCTGTCCCTACGTTATGGGGACGTGGCCCTCTCGGTCGGAAGAGGCGTTGGGACCGTTCGTGTAACTTCGTATTCAAACCTCTAACATTCTGATACCCAACACAAAAAGACTGCTTAGTTTTTTGGAATAGTAGCTGACATTGCTGGGAGACGCGCCAGATTGTCAACCCTATCCACAAGCTCTTTGACAAAAGCCCTAGATGGCCAGAATGAGGGGACAATTAGCTTCTCGAAAATTTCCTTCGGTACAACAATTTTAAACGATGCCCGACTTTGGGCAAAAGATGACTTCAGTTTAAACGTTTTCATGTGGAAGTCACCCTCAATTTTCGACTTGATAAAAAAATCAAATCGTCTACGGACGTATCCGGAGCGATACGGGAAACGAAAACCATTTTCATTTCCGGAACCATGGACAATCCACCGGAATTTCCACCAGATGTGGAACAGTAACTGGGTTCTGCAGACCAGTCGCATTCTCACGGGTCTGAGAAGGACCCGCTACAACTGGAGCCTGATTTTGCCGCGGCTGATCGGCTACATCAGGCACCGGCCCAGCAACTGAAGCATAAGTCGGGATATCACCGTCCACAGTGACTGACCCGCCGACTACAGTAGCCGTAGCCTCAGGAACAGCCGGGCCACCGAAATAACACCATCCGATCTAATGGTGCTAAGTGTCCCAGATTTTACAGCCGAGGGCTTAGTAGACGCCGTCCTCGCAGTTCTCTTGCGTTTCTGGCCTGAAACTTCCGGAGACTTTGTAAACTCATCCAATTGTGGGTATTTATCCAGATTGGATGCACACTTGTTAAATATTGAATAAATCGCCCAGAGGTCCTTTCCCATTTCAGCAACCTCGGACATAGAAGTCTTGAAAAAGTTATAAAAATCTACACTAATGTTTCTACAATTGGTGCAATTGGCTGCTCTGTTGCAACGTGTGAAAGTTTTGTGCTCCGTTCTAATTTGAATAAATATTTGTTATATTGTATCCATAGCTATTTTAGTGCATCAAATTCATTACTAATACACAGATAGTATTTTGTGATTTAGTTTTACTTGTGATGTTGTATTTGTGTGTTTATTTTTTGATAAAAAATCGTGTCTTTGGCTAAGAAATACTTATTGACCAAACAACAACAATTATTTTGTGATTTCTGTGCACTTTTTTGTTATTGCTTGTAACGTTATTCTTGTTGTGCGTTCTGTCCATTTCGTTTATTTTGTTTTTCTGACTGAACAGTGTTGCCATCTATCGTTTTTTAAACTTATTATAGAGATTTTTTTACGCGATTTTACTTTTTATTTTAACACAGTAAAGGGTGGTATTTTAGAAAAATGTCGTGCTCGTATGATAACACTGTGCAACATTTTTGAAGTCATTTCAAAATAACCATATACGGACACCGCTACATGATAAAAGACCAAAAAAAAAAACCCGTGTTTTTTTTCCCCCCCAAAGTCATGCACTTTTTTTTTATGGGCCCCCAGAGATTTGAGGCCTCGGTGTAATTTTTGGAAAAAAGTGATCATATTCTCAGGCTCATATCTTGCAAACCGTTCGGAATTTTGATTTACTCTCTGAGGCAAAGTTCTAGCTCTTGTCATAAAGAACAAAAATTGTGAACATATAAAATCAAAAAAACTTCATCTTCAAGGTCAAAATCGCAAAAAAACTAAAAAAAATTCGATTTTTTTAACCTTTTTTCCCCTGTTCAGGTCCATAGGTAGCAAACCGCTGAAAATTCAGGGAAACAATCAACTACAAAAATGTACCTAAGATCTCAATAAACAACTTTCTAGAACATATGAACTTCCTAGGAATTATTCTTAACACCGTTTAGGTAGCGCTTAGGTAGCCGCAAAATTGAAAAATTTCCCAATTTTTTTTGATTTTATATGTTCACAAGAGCTAGAACTTTGCCTCAGAGAGTAAATCAAAATTCCGAACGGTTTGCAAGATATGAGCCTGAGAATATGATCACTTTTTTCCAAAAATTACACGGAGGCCTCAAATCTCTGGGGGCCCATAAAAAAAAAGTGCATGACTTTGGGGAAAAAAAACACGGGTCTTTTTTTTTTGGTCTTTTATCATGTAGCGGTGTCCGTATATGGTTATTTTTTTTCGTGTTGCACTGTGTAATTGTAAAATTGTTTCGGACAGTGAGCGTTCCATTGAATACTGGTTGTATACCAGTCAATGGCATGCTAAATGTGCCGGTATAAGTGCAAGGGTCGTGGACGCATTGTACGGGGAGAACAATGGTCTAAGTTGGTGTTGCACCAAGTGTAGAAAATTTGGTGTAGATTTTAACAATTTTTTCAGGACTTCTATGTCCGAGGTTGCTGAAATGGGAAAGGACCTCTGGGCGATTTATGCAAGATTTAGCAAGTGTGCGTCCAATCTGAATAAATACCCACAATTGGATGAGCTTTCTGAGTCTCCGGAAGTTTCAGGCCAGAAACGTAAGAGAACGGCGAGGACGGGGGAGGACGGTGATACCCCGACTTATGCTTCGGTTGCTGGGCCGGTGCCTGATGTGGCTGATCAACCGCAAAATCAGACGCCAGTTGTAGCGGGTACTTTTCTGGCCCGTGTGAATGCGACTGGTCGGCCGGACCCAGTTGCTGTTGCCGGTGGTGTCCGTCCACATCGTTCTGGAGGGAATTCCGGTGGATTGTCCAAGGCACCGGAAATGAAAATGGTTTTCGTTTCCCGTTTCGCTCCGGATACGACCGTGGAAGATTTAAATTGTTTCATTAAGTCAAAAATTGAGGGTGACTTCCGTATAAAGACGTTTAAATTGAAGTCATCCTTTGCCCAAAGTCGGGCATCGTTTAAAATTGTTGTGTCGAGGGAAATTTTCGACAAGCTAATTGTCCCCTCATTCTGGTCATCTAGGGCTTTTGTCAAAGTTTGTGGATAGGGTTGACAATCTGGCGCGTCTCCCATCAATGTCATCCACTATTCCAAAAAACTAAGCAGCTCTTTTAGTGTTGGGTATCAGAATGTTAGAGGCAGAAATACAAAGTTAAATCGTCTATTTGTTGATAGTTTCGATTTTGACTTCTCGGCTCTAGCTTTTTCTGAGACCTGGTTGAAAGATTCAATTTTGGACTCCTAGGTTTTATGTGGGAAATATGTTGTCTTCAGGAAGGATCGAGTAGGGAGAATAGGTGGCGGTGTTCTTATCGCGGTTGCTAATGCATTCTCATCTGAACGTTTTATTCTGCAAGGGTTTGATGACATTGAATTTATTGCAGTCCTTATTAACATGGGACGTAGTAAGTTGTTTGTTACATGCTCTTACATTCCTCCATCATCCGAGTTATGTGTTTACGAGAGTCATTTGACTACAATTGGTATGGTTGTCTCCAGGGCGAGTGATTTAGACCATACAATGATTTTAGGAAATTTTAATTTACCCTCTGTATCTTGGCTTACCTTGCCAGATGCTGAGGCTTTAACACCGTTGACGTCAACTTTTGATAGGGATGATTGGTCCTCGCAAATAGCTAGACTTTTTACTGATCTTAACTTGTCGCAGATAAATTATGTGGGAAATGTAAATGCTAGGCAACTAGACTTAGTATTTGTCGATGATCCCCATTACTTCGAAATCAGTAGAGTTCCTCCCATATCACTCCTGGAGGATAACTATCATCCTTCCTTGAATATATCGATGTTGTACTCTGGTGAATCTTCTCCCTCTAGTTCGCAAGGTAATCGAACCTCTTTCTGTTTCAAGAGAACCAATTTCGAAAAGCTTGATTCACTTATTCAGGATGTTGACTGGAATTCTGTTTGTAGCTGTCGTCACTATACTGATCTTGACATTGTCGTAGATAGATTTTATCACATTTTGAATGACTTTTTGTCACAATCAGTACCGAAAACTCGTGTTCGGCACTCTAGAAGACTACCTTGGCTTTCACGTGAGTAGTCTAGCATGAAGAATTCGAGAAGTAGACTTTTTAAGAAATTTAAGAGGACCGGTTTGAATTCAGATTATGTCAAATATTCCGTTGCTAGGTCGAAATATAGCATTGTCTCAGAGATGTTATAGGATCTACTTGGAAAAACTAAAGAATGATTTTAGGAAGAACCCTAGATATTTTTATGACTTTGTGAATTTGAAACGTAGATCCTCAACTAAGCCGACAAGGATTAGAATGGATGGCTTAGAGTTTGGTGATGATCAGGCGATTGCTGATTGTTTTGCAAAATTTTTTGCGACGACATACTCAGAGCGATCTTATGGGTCGAGTGACGCCTACCCTTATAATATTTCTGCATTGAGTCAATTAGAAATTCCTGTTATTGATTTAACCTTAGTTTTGTCGAGTTTGAATAATCTCAAATCCACAAATAGTGTTGGCCCTGATGGGGTGCCAAGTATAATTTTGAAATTCTGTGCTAGTGGTTTGGCTATTCCGCTAACATTATTATTTAATACTTCATTGAGTTTTGCCAAGTATAATTTTGAAATTCTGTGCTAGTGGTTTGGCTATTCCGCTAACATTATTATTTAATACTTCATTGAGTTTTGGATATTTCCCTTTGGCTTGGAGGAGTTCATTCATTGATCCCCTCCATAAGTCTGGCAGTCTAATTGATGTTTCAAACTATAGAGGGATCGCTAAGTTGAGTGCTATTCCGAAGCTATTTGAGAAATTGGTTACTGAGGTTGTATCTTATAGTGTTTCTTCTATATTTGTTCAGGGTAATCAGACTGATGTCATCTATACAGATTTTAGTAAGGCATTTGATAAAGTGAACCACGAACTTTTGTTATATAAATTAGATCGTATAGGTTTTAGCTCTAACTTCTTGAAGTGGATATCTTCGTATCTTTCAAATCGCTCTCAGATTGTAAAATTTGGTAATTCTTATTCTAGACCAATTCTGATTCCATCAGGCGTTCCTCAGGGTAGTCATCTAGGGCCGCTTCTTTTCTTATTATTCATAAATGACCTTCCGGGGTCTATCATTAATTCTCGACTTCTAATGTATGCAGATGATGTAAAAATATTTTTTTCTTATAATTGGCCAGAATTTTCGAATCCATTGCAGGATGACTTAGATAGTTTTGGAAGCTGGTGTGACATGAATTGTATGGAACTCAACCTAAGGAAATGCAGACACATGCGCTTCTTTAGATCGAATCCAAGATTTGTCAGATATAATATTAGAGGAACTGAGCTAGAGTTAGTTGATTCTTTTGTAGACCTTGGTATTCTAATGGATTCCAAACTGAATTTCAAAATCATATTATTACTATGGTTAACAAAGCATATGGTGTTCTTGGCTTCCTTAAGCGATGGGCTAAGGAGTTCTCCGATCCTTACGTAACGAAGCAGCTATTTACATCACTTGTCAGACCTATTCTGGAATATGGTTCCGTAGTGTGGGATCCTCAGTATGGTATCTATATTGACAGAATTGAGTCAGTTCAGAAACAATTTTTAATATTTTCATTAAGACACTTGCATTGGAATTGTGATTTTATTCTTCCCCCTTATACTAGTAGATTGAAGCTGATCGACTGCCTTCCTTGAAAAGCAGTTATGTTGAACACCGTGATGGTTTATAAGGTTATAAATGGTGATTTCTCTTCTGACTATATTATTTCTAGGATTAAGTTTAACGTGCCATTTAGACCTTCTAGATACTATCAATTCATCCATATTGACTTTCAGCGTACGAATTACGCTTCCGCAGAGCCCATTCGCAGAATGTGTATTGATTTCAATTCATTGTGTCACATCATTGATTTCGGATTAGGAGTCGATATAATAAAGTCAAGGATTTTCTCCTGCTTGGATGTTTAGTTTGTTGTGACATGTTTACTTTACTTTAATATATTTACTTACTAACTTTAAGAATAACTTTTATTTGCATGTGTTACTAATATTTTGTTTAATAATATTTTTGTTATACCGGCTGTTGATATTTGATCTGTAGCCGGTGTCCACCCTCTACTGCTTAGCCGCCATGGTTCGGACTGTGGTGTGTACGCTGTCCCTACGTTATGGGGACGTGGCCCTCTCGGTCGGAAGGGGCGGGTGTGAGAGGCGTTGGGTAATTTTTGGTTAAGATTTTTTCTTCACCAAACAACAGCAATTACTGCTGCTCCATAACCATAATTTTGGTTATTGTGATTAACACTGAGTTTTGTTTGTTTGTTTTAACATTATCTTTGTTTTGTCTATTCTGACTGTGTTGCCACTGATTCGATTTTTCTAATTTTTTAGTGATTTTTTTTCACGCGTTTATTTTCTATTAGTATCTCTCTACAGTAAAGGGTGGAATTATAATTATTTGTGTTTGTTATAAGATGTCTTGTTCGTCCGAAAATTGTCTATGATATAGATATCACAATTGAGTGTTGGCTTTGCACTGGTGCCGGAATTGCTGCAAGTATTGTGGATGCTCTATACGGAGACAACAATGGTCTTAGGTGGTGCTGCACAAAATGTCGGAAAGTTAGCGTGAACTTTTATAACTTTTTTAATGGCTCTATGACTGAGGTTACCGAGATGCCTAGGGATCTTTGGGTTCCTCCCATATCACTCCCGGAGGACAACTATCATCCTACCTTGAATATATCGATGTTGTACTCTGGTGAATCTTCTCCCTCTAGTTCGCAAGGTAATCGAACCTCTTTCTGTTTCAAGAGAACCAATTTCGAAAAGCTTAATTCACTTATTCAGGATGTTGACTGGAATTCTGTTTGTAGCTGTCGTCACTATACTGATCTTGACATTGTCGTAGATAGATTTTATCACATTTTGAATGACTTTTTGTCACAATCAGTACCGAAAACTCGTGTTCGGCACTCTAGAAGACTACCTTGGCTTTCACGTGAGTAGTCTAGCATGAAGAATTCGAGAAGTAGACTTTTTAAGAAATTTAAGAGGACCGGTTTGAATTCAGATTATGTCAAATATTCCGTTGCTAGGTCGAAATATAGCATTGTCTCAGAGATGTTATAGGATCTACTTGGAAAAACTAAAGAATGATTTTAGGAAGAACCCTAGATATTTTTATGACTTTGTGAATTTGAAACGTAGATCCTCAACTAAGCCGACAAGGATTAGAATGGATGGCTTAGAGTTTGGTGATGATCAGGCGATTGCTGATTGTTTTGCAAAATTTTTTGCGACGACATACTCAGAGCGATCTTATGGGTCGAGTGACGCCTACCCTTATAATATTTCTGCATTGAGTCAATTAGAAATTCCTGTTATTGATTTAACCTTAGTTTTGTCGAGTTTGAATAATCTCAAATCCACAAATAGTGTTGGCCCTGATGGGGTGCCAAGTATAATTTTGAAATTCTGTGCTAGTGGTTTGGCTATTCCGCTAACATTATTATTTAATACTTCATTGAGTTTTGGATATTTCCCTTTGGCTTGGAGGAGTTCATTCATTGATCCCCTCCATAAGTCTGGCAGTCTAATTGATGTTTCAAACTATAGAGGGATCGCTAAGTTGAGTGCTATTCCGAAGCTATTTGAGAAATTGGTTACTGAGGTTGTATCTTATAGTGTTTCTTCTATATTTGTTCAGGGTAATCAGACTGATGTCATCTATACAGATTTTAGTAAGGCATTTGATAAAGTGAACCACGAACTTTTGTTATATAAATTAGATCGTATAGGTTTTAGCTCTAACTTCTTGAAGTGGATATCTTCGTATCTTTCAAATCGCTCTCAGATTGTAAAATTTGGTAATTCTTATTCTAGACCAATTCTGATTCCATCAGGCGTTCCTCAGGGTAGTCATCTAGGGCCGCTTCTTTTCTTATTATTCATAAATGACCTTCCGGGGTCTATCATTAATTCTCGACTTCTAATGTATGCAGATGATGTAAAAATATTTTTTTCTTATAATTGGCCAGAATTTTCGAATCCATTGCAGGATGACTTAGATAGTTTTGGAAGCTGGTGTGACATGAATTGTATGGAACTCAACCTAAGGAAATGCAGACACATGCGCTTCTTTAGATCGAATCCAAGATTTGTCAGATATAATATTAGAGGAACTGAGCTAGAGTTAGTTGATTCTTTTGTAGACCTTGGTATTCTAATGGATTCCAAACTGAATTTCAAAATCATATTATTACTATGGTTAACAAAGCATATGGTGTTCTTGGCTTCCTTAAGCGATGGGCTAAGGAGTTCTCCGATCCTTACGTAACGAAGCAGCTATTTACATCACTTGTCAGACCTATTCTGGAATATGGTTCCGTAGTGTGGGATCCTCAGTATGGTATCTATATTGACAGAATTGAGTCAGTTCAGAAACAATTTTTAATATTTTCATTAAGACACTTGCATTGGAATTGTGATTTTATTTTTCCCCCTTATACTAGTAGATTGAAGCTGATCGACTGCCTTCCTTGAAAAGCAGTTATGTTGAACACCGTGATGGTTTATAAGGTTATAAATGGTGATTTCTCTTCTGACTATATTATTTCTAGGATTAAGTTTAACGTGCCATTTAGACCTTCCAGATACTATCAATTCATCCATATTGACTTTCAGCGTACGAATTACGCTTCCGCAGAGCCCATTCGCAGAATGTGTATTGATTTCAATTCATTGTGTCACATCATAGATTTCGGATTAGGAGTCGATATAATAAAGTCAAGGATTTTCTCCTGCTTGGATGTTTAGTTTGTTGTGACATGTTTACTTTACTTTAATATATTTACTTACTAACTTTAAGAATAACTTTTATTTGCATGTGTTACTAATATTTTGTTTAATAGTATTTTTGTTATACCGGCTGTTGATATTTGATCTGTAGCCGGTGTCCACCCTCTACTGCTTAGCCGCCATGGTTCGGACTGTGGTGTGTACGCTGTCCCTACGTTATGGGGACGTGGCCCTCTCGGTCGGAAGGGGCGGGTGTGAGAGGCGTTGGGTAATTTTTGGTTAAGATTTTTTCTTCACCAAACAACAGCAATTACTGCTGCTCCATAACCATAATTTTGGTTATTGTGATTAACACTGAGTTTTGTTTGTTTGTTTTAACATTATCTTTGTTTTGTCTATTCTGACTGTGTTGCCACTGATTCGATTTTTCTAATTTTTTAGTGATTTTTTTTCACGCGTTTATTTTCTATTAGTATCTCTCTACAGTAAAGGGTGGAATTATAATTATTTGTGTTTGTTATAAGATGTCTTGTTCGTCCGAAAATTGTCTATGATATAGATATCACAATTGAGTGTTGGCTTTGCACTGGTGCCGGAATTACTGCAAGTATTGTGGATGCTCTATACGGAGACAACAATGGTCTTAGGTGGTGCTGCACAAAATGTCGGAAAGTTAGCGTGAACTTTTAACTTTTTTAATGGCTCTATGACTGAGGTTACCGAGATGCCTAGGGATCTTTGGTCGATTTACACGCGGTTCTAAATTCGGTGATATTTTTGACAAATATCCTGAATTAGATAAGATTGCGAAATCACCGGTTGTTTCGGGACAGAAACGTAAAAGAACGGTGAAGAAATCATCAAAATCAGTGACGTCGATGATTGAGCATTTGGATGTTCCTGAAGTTGCGGCTGCAAATGTTGATGGGTTGTCGAATGATATAAATCCGACCTATGCTGCAGTTGCTGGACCACTGCTTTGTGATGGAACTGTCACAGATCCTCCGCAGACCATCGTGGAAGGCGACAATCCCACTCGTCCTACGGCTGCAACAGGTGTGTGTCCACAAACCAGTGTGGTAGGCGGGAAGTTACTTCCGTCTATGCCTGTTGCTGACGTGCGTCCACAGAGGTCTAGTGCTACTTCTGGTGGATTGGCCATGGACCCGGAGATGAAAATGTTCTTTGTCTCGAGGTTCGCACCAGATACCACAGCTGATGACTTGAATGGCGGTATAAGAGGGAATCGTTAAATCAGCAGTCCTTCCAGACAGCCTTAAACTGCATTCATAGGGATACGGTGCAAACTGCGAAAAACTCGTACCGTCCAAATGTTGTAATAGAAGACCATCCCCCAGATTTGGCAGACACAGAAGAAAGTGTCTGCCCAGCAAGACAAGAGTCGTGCTTTGCAACTGAGATCCGGATGGCGCAGTCGTCTCAATTCCTATTGGGCTCGAATTGAGACAAACATGCCGAACATCTGTTCAGCGTGTGGCGAAGAGCCACATGACACCTATTCAGCAGTCCGGCAAAGCCCAGGTCTTTATGGACGCACCCAGTGGAGATGGCCAGATTCCTGCACCTGGACCTTGATGAGACGCAAGAACCACACACGAGTAAAGACGAAGAAGAATGATGAACACAAATATATATATGCTGCTACAACAACTGCTTCATAAGATCCAAGATTGTGGGTGATTTTTACCTTACGTCGCACAGTGGGGCCTTTTGACTTTTTTCGTTGTAAAAACCATAAGTGAAATATGGAATATAATTACAAAAGTAAAATTTTGTTGTAAAGAAGACATCATAGGCTTTAAAATGAGACCACGAATTTCATCCTATAATTACTTGGAGCTTTAAAATCAGACGTTGAATATGGATTTTCTTTATTTTCAAAAAAATATATTTCGTGTTATTTTACTGAATATGGATTTTCTTTCTTTTCAAAAAAAATATATATTTCGTGTTATTTGACTTTTACTTTTTTGTTGCCACACTAAACATTTTTCATTTATTTTTTATCTAACATAACATATATTCACATATTTAGTAATATAATTATAGTTTACTAACTGAAACCCGCCCGCTTCTCCAGACAAAAACACTTACCGAAAAATCAAAATTCGAGTTTATATTGTTTTTGTCGTGCTCAGTAATGTATATGCACTAATTTTTATAAAGTTATTATCAAAAACAATTTTGCCACGCCCTATGTTTCTTTTTAAAATGCGAAAAAAAAAATAAATTTGTGCTGGAGGTGCCACATTTTTATTGTAATAACAAGCGAATAGGCAAGTATCGACAGCCAACTTTAATTGAATACGGCAGTGTAATGTGTACTAAATCACATAATAGTAATGTCTTCCAAAACTTATCAAATTTTTGTTTTACTCCATTTCATTTAACGTACCTTTCAAACGAGACCAAAAACGTAAAAATTGGGTAGATAGTTAGTCTGTAACTCAATTATGAATCTTACAAATTTTTTACTTTTTGTTTTTTCTTGAGTTCTGACGAAATTAATCAACTTAGAGGTTGGTTTCTGATTTTTGATTCCTGGCAGAGGCCCCACAGTGCGTCGTTTAAATTGAAGTCGTCATTTTCTCAAAGTCGAGCTTCGTTCAAGATTATTACGACGAGTGAAATCTTTGTCAGATTGATGATACCTGACTTCTGGCCACCTATGGCAGTTGTTAAGGAATTTGTGGATAGGGTGGAAAATTTGGCTTGTCTGCCTTTGAGGTCAACTGCTGTCCCAAAAAACTAAGTGATTATTTTTATATCGGGTATCAGAATGTAAGGGGTTTGAATACGAAATTGAATCAATTATTTGTTTATAGCTTTGATTTTGATTTCTCTGCTCTAGCATTTACTGAAACTTGGTTAAAAGAGTCAGTTTTTAGATTCTGAGATTTTTTGTAGTAGATTTATTATCTTCAGGAAGGATCGATTATGAAGGATTGGTGACTGTGTACTTATTGCTGTTACCAATTCTTTCCCATCGGAACGTATTATCCTCCACGGGCTTGATGACATTGAATTTATTGCAGTTCTTATTAATTTAGTGCGCAATAAATTGTTCATTACTTGTTCTTATATTCCCCGTCTGAATTATGTGTTTATGAAAGTCACTTGGCCGCGATTAGTAATATTGTTTCAATGCCAGGTGACTTCCGTATCATGGCTTGCCTTGCCGGACACGGAGGCTTTAACCGCACTGCCTTCATCGTTTGATACGGATGATTCTTCCTCGAATATAGTCAGACTTTTCGCTGACCTTAATTTCTTCCAGATTAATTACGTGAAGAATATAAGTGAAAGACAACTAGCATTTGTTAATGATCCCCATTACTTTGAGATCAATAGGGTTCTCCCCATATCTTTACCAGAGGACAATTACCATCCTACCTTAGGTTTATCGATGTTGTACCCCTTAAGAAATCTGGATTGAATTCCGATTATGTGAGATACTCTAGGGCTTTTTTTGTTAATTTGAAACGTAAATCCACATATAAACCAACGAGGATTAGAATGGATGGCTTAGAATATTATTGATGTATGCGGATGATGTGAAAATATTTTTTTTTCTTATAGACAGCCAGAATATTCTCATTATTTGCAGGACGACTTAGATAATTTTGAACCCCTACCGGAGGTAACAATCTTGTCGCGATGTAGGGGCTTAAGTGCAGTCGAACTAATTGGGGTGGTAGTCCGATTGTCCGTCTGCATGACTAAAGGTTGCCTCTTTCCTTCCTATGCAACTGGAATAGCCGTAATTTCCTTAGCTATACGAGTAAGACGGAAGGTATAATAAATAACTTCCCTCTGTTCGATCCTCTGGTGAAGACCGTATAAGCCCACGAGGGTACCCCTATAGCCGGTGTTTGTTCCTGTGTGCACACCGGCTGTATTTTGAATCTCTCTGGTCCTAGTCACCTAGGACCTACTTACATAGTTCAAGTACGAAAAATAAAAGCATACAATGGGATATTAATGGGATGAGCAACTGTAATGATAAAAAGTCGGAGGTGGTAATATACACTAGGGCGTACCTCAAAAAAAAAGTTCGCCGTACACCTTCGAATATGAAGTATTATTGAAAGGTAGTTTCAAAAAAAAAAATTTTTATTTTTTTATGCCGAACGTAGGGGTCGCGCTTTTACATTTTTCTATATAACTTGTATTTATAAACGGATTTTAAAGTGTGATACATCGATGTTTTTGTCTCGACTAGGCCGATTTGTTTGTCTTTGAAGTCATTGAGCTCAAGCACCCCCTTCTGGTACTTACCCATCATTTCTCAGTTGCTACTACCCTAATGTACCACTCTAATAATCGAAAATTAAAGCTCGCATAAAATCATGAATCATGTTTGAGCTCAATGACTTCAAAGACAAAAAAATCGGACAAAAACATCGATGTATCACACTTTAAAATCCGTTTATAAATGCAGAAGTTATATAGAAAAATGTAAAAGCGCGACCCCTACGTTCGGCATAAAAAAATAAAAAAAAATTTTTTGAAACTACCTTTCAATAATACTTCATATTCGAAGGTGTACGGCGAACTTTTTTTTTTTACTTGTAACCTGGTACGCTCTAATATACACCCCAACGTCGGAAGGAGCAAAGGCGGCGACTTCCGGCGGGAACGGTGAAGACGTCGGGTCTCCTCTACGTGTCGCCAGCGGCCTTACTGGTTTAGGTAAATTGACTACGGAATGCCCACGGATCACTCTTGACAACGAACGCAACATGACTTCCATTGAGGGAACGGACGAACGGACGACTCTAGCTTTCGAACAGTTAGCAGGTGCCATTTTGGAGCAGCAGTCTGAACTCCAGCACCAACTAGAGGCTGAACTCTCTCTGGGATCGCTCAGTGATCTCAGCGACACCACCATAGGGGTTTTCGACCAGCTCTGGATACTCTCGGAGGAGCTTGATGTCACGCTGACACAATCTCCAAAAGAGTTCCAGGAAAGGCCGGAACCTTCTGGCGAAGTCGTTGAGGCCAGTGAGATCCAACAGACGACTCTCATTCTACCGGAGGTCAATGAGTCGGCACGAGCCGACCCGCCACAGACAGAAGCAGTGGCCACTCTGCTAAGACAAGACGCCATGGACCTAGGATCAGATGGAAAGGATCTTAGCGTAACCACCGGAGGTTCCTCTAAAGAGCCAAAAGCTCTACTACGGTTGGAACCTGAAGATGGTGAAACTAAGACCAACACAGATGATGCGAAGTCCACGGGCAAGTCCGAGCAGAGCAAAACTGCAGATCAGAAGGCCAGAAGCGGCTTAAGGCGCTCCTGCGGTATTTTACGTAAATTCGTAGGACGTGACTTTTCTCTGCTCATAGACAGGGAAAAAGCGGTACTCAGGAGACATCGTCAGTGTGTGACTAAGATCGAAAGAAGTTATCCACACATCACTGTTGATCGTCTCTTGATTAGCAGCCTTCCCTCGCACGCGACGGACAAGACCACGACACAATCCAGGGTTGGGGTGGACCCAACAAAAAACGCACATGGAAACGACACAAACGGCAACGAAACTGACAAAAACAGCACTAATACACGAAACGACAGCAAAGAACCTGCCTCTACTCCTTCCTCCACTGGAGTGATCAAGGCCTGCAGCTCAGTTGTGGGACCCTCCACCAGCCAAGCGGCTCTCAAGTCCTCGGATGCTGGAGTGGCTCTCAAAAGAGCTAGATCAGGGGATGAACCTCAAGTGAAGGAAAAGAAGAGGCAGAAGAACACGGGCAGCTTCCAAGTTCCGTCGGAACTACAAGTAGCAGTCATCGACAGATCGGATCCTGATGGCAGGATAATCGCTGAGAGATGGCTGCTGCTGGAAAGGCTGCTTCTGATCGAGATGCTAGCGGAGAAGTGGTGTGATGACGAGATATCCTTCAAGGGAGCCGAATGGATCAAGGGAACCAAGATTGTGAATTGCGGAAATGAAAAGTCTCTGACATTTCTAAAATCTGTGATTCACAGTCTTGTCTCCCCATGGCCGAACGCCGCCCTCGAAGTGGTACCAACGTCAGCACTGCCACTCCGTACAATAGTCGTAGTATGGTTTCCCCCGCCAGTACTGGAGGATGAGATGATACTGCGACTATTAGCCAAACAAAACAGAGGTCTCGATACTGGGTCCTGGGAGGTTCTGCCTTCCACCAGTAAAAGAGACTTCGGCAAAGATCTCCTCCTGGTGATTAGCAAAGAATCGGCGAACTATATTAAGGAAAAGAAAGGCAACATCAATTTCGGGCTTGGCTCCGTCAGATTCCGTATACCTGACGCTGAGGGCAAAAAAGCCGAAAAGGAAGAGGATCAGCGTGGTGCAGATTAATCTGCATCACTGCCAAGCCGCTGCTGCCGACCTTTTAATTAATATAGCCGAACACGACACAGACATAGCCCTAGTCCAGGAACCGTGGATCGTTCACAATAAAGTGAGGGGCCTAGCGGCTAACACCAACTACACGGTCATAACACCAAGCACGGATGAAAAGGTAAGAACATGCATAGTAGCTAAGAAAAGTCTTGGTTTAATCTTATCTACGAGCTTTAGTACTGGTGGTGCGACAGTGGCGTGTCTGGAGACAACCATCGGGGAAACCTTGGCTTTTGCCTCCATTTACATGCCCTATGAACGACAAAACCCGCCGGGAATCAATACGGAAGAACTCATAGCATACGCATCAAGCAACAAATGGAAGCTGATTCTGGGTTGTGATGCCAATGCTCACCACACACAATGGGGCAGCAAAGATATAAACGACATAGGTGAGTCAGTTTTTGAATTTATTACATTATCCTGCCTTAGAATATGTAACGTAGGTAATACCCCAACCTTCAGTACTAAGGCCAGGTCAGAAGTTTTAGATTCGACTCTGACAAACATGGATAGTACCTTCATTACAGATTGGCGAGTATCTAGTGATCACTCCTTTTCTGATCACAAAAGAATACTCTTCACAGTTAATGTAGAACACAGTAATACAAAACCATATAGGAACCCAAAGAGAACAAACTGGTCAGCTTTCCACCATCAAGTGGAAACAGATCTTACTGATCTACAAACTAGTACGTTCACAGGCAAAGATATTGACAAGTACGTCAACAACCTAACATCAGCACTGTCAAACAGTTTCACTAAGTCTTGTCCGAAAACCTTTCCAGGAAAAAGAACACAACCTTCCTGGTGGACAAATGAGCTAAGGGAACTCAGAAAGGTTACTAGGAAACTGTACAATAGGGCTCATTGTACTAGGAGCAATGATGATTGGGAAAACTATAAGATTAGTTTTAACAAATACAAAGCAGATTTAAAAAAGGCAAAGAGAACGTCATGGGTTGCCTATTGCGAGACAATAGATAACGTAAATGATTGCGCCAGATTTAGAAGAGTCTTGTCGAAGGATCCGAAACCTCTAGGACACATCCAGAAAACGGATGGCACCTGGACGGCATCGGGCCTAGAGACACTTAGCCTCTTAGCAGAGACCCACTTCCCAAATTGTGAGGATATTGAAGGCGAGGTCAACATGACCACAGCATCCAATTCTTCCCTTTTTGATGAAGTTAGCATAGATAACATAGTCAGTGAAGATAAAGTTAAATGGGCAATTGATACATTCCAATCCTACAAATCTCCGGGAATGGATGGTGTATTCCCAGCCATGCTACAACATACAAAAGATGTAATTGCTTCACATCTAGTACGTGTGTTCAAAGCATGTCTGCGCCTAAAATTTATACCAACGAGCTGGAGGGAGGTGCGGGTAGTCTTCATACCCAAAGCAGGCAAACCAAGTCATTCATCCACCAAGGATTTTAGACCAATCAGTCTGTCATCCTTCCTCCATAAGACAATGGAACGAATCTTAGACATTTATCTAAGAGGAAGCATAGACAACAATCTCATAAGCGACGCTCAGCATGCCTATCTCAAAGGCAAATCTACTGAGAGCGCTCTTCATGAGGTCGTTGGTTACATAGAGAGAAACCTAGAAAGTAAGGATTACACTCTTGCAGCGTTTCTAGATATACATGTCGCGATTTGCTGCGGATCGGATTGACTCGATCCGGCATGCATAATCGACATGATACATGTCGATTATGCACGCCGACGGAGGAGCATTCTGTAGTGTAATCGATTGTTATAAAGAGTGATTTTTTTGAGGTTAGGATTTTCATGCATTAGTATTTGACAGATCACGTGGGATTTCAGACATGGTGTCAAAGAGAAAGATGCTCAGTATGCTTTGACATTTCATCATGAATAGACTTACTAACGAGCAACGCTTGCAAATCATTGAATTTTATTATCAAAATGCGTGCTCTGTTAAGAAAGTTCAGAAAGAAAGAAATTGTGTTCAGCGACGAAGCTCATTTTTGGCTCAATGGGTACGTAAATAGGCAGAATTGTCGATTTTGGAGTGAATATCAGCCAGAAGCATTGCAAGAGCTACCAATGCATCCAGAAAAAGTCACAGTTTGGTGCGGTTTATGGGCTGGTGGCATCATTGGACCGTACTTCTTCAAAGATGATGCGAATCGTAACGTAACTGTGAATGGTGAGCGCTACCGTGAGATGATATCCAACTTTTTTTTTGCCCAAAATGGAAGAACTGAACTTGGTTGACATGTGGTTTCAACAAGATGGCGCTACATGCCACACAGCTCGCGATTCTATGGCCATTTTGAGGGAAAACTTCGGAGAACAATTCATCTCAAGAAATGGACCGGTAAGTTGGCCACCAAGATCATGCGATTTGACGCCTTTAGACTATTTTTTGTGGGGCTACGTCAAGTCTAAAGTCTACAGAAATAAGCCAGCAACTATTCCAGCTTTGGAAGACAACATTTCCGAAGAAATTCGGGCTATTCCGGCCGAAATGCTCGAAAAAGTTGCCCAAAATTGGACTTTCCGAATGGACCACCTAAGACGCAGCCGCGGTCAACATTTAAATGAAATTATCTTCAAAAAGTAAATGTCATGGACCAATCTAACGTTTCAAATAAAGAACCGATGAGATTTTGCAAATTTTATGCGTTTTTTTAAAAAAAAAGTTATCAAGCTCTTAAAAAATCACCCTTTAGATTTTATGTCATACCTAGTTTTATATTTGTTTGTTCAAACAGCTGTTTAGTTCTAAAAATTGTTTTGTTTAATTTTGAAAGGATGAAAATGTGAAGAGAATTAGGATTAAGAAATTACCGTTAAGTTAGTTTATAAGGATTGAAATTATGCTAATAAAGATTCATTCAAAACTGACTAGCCGAATCATTGGCATTGTCTACCTTTTTATTTGCTTAGGCGCTTTTTAGTGCCAGCAGAAAACAACTCATTTTTGCCAGTGGCGTTTTTAAGCGCCGGCACACACTTAGGCAGGCCTCGAAACAAAACAAACAAAAATAAACATTACATGGCGATCCTGCCAAACAAAGCCAACATTCCAGTGGAACCGGCAGTGCCCACCAGTGGACAGCAACCAAAACCCATCACAGTTGAGCAGTATTTCGAGCGTCAACAGAGAAAGAAGGAAGACCGTTTGACAGCTATACCCCCTACACAAAAGCCTAAACACAAAAGAGGCGGTCGGATAGTGCGGCTTCGAAAACAATTGGCGGCATTGATGCGCCGTGTGAACAGCGACCCACCACCAGCATGGACACTTGCGCATGAGATGTGGGTGGAAATAAGCAAAATTGAGGCACAGCTGAAGAAATAAAAAGAAAAAACGACAACACACAACACAGCGATAAATGTGTTTTATTTGTAAAATAAATATTTTAATATAAAATAAAATATATATATAATAGGCTAATGAATTTTTATAATTAAATAAAACAAAAAGCATAAAAATATTTAAATTTTACACAAAGCGAAGGAAAAGAAAAAAACGATACAAATCACAAGTTACAAATATCACAAAACACAGCAGAGCAAAATGAATACAATGTAAATGGACAGACAGACTCAGCTGTAAACTTGGTACCAGGTACAGAGTAATCGGGTACCCGTTTAGCAACCGATAACAGTGTTGTTTTTATCGAAAAATACAACTCTGCAACTTATTTTAAAGAAAATTGTTAAGGGTGCATTACACCATGTGGATTATCTTCTTATTTGATGTCACTAATGAATTTGTAGTATAAATGGAAGAAATTGAAGAATGTATAAATGAATTGGAAAAGTTGAAAGTAAATTTAAAGAAAAGCATAAATAGGATTTATGAGAAAAAAAGTGTATAAGTTAGAAAGGTTGGAAATTTTGCAGGATACTGTGGATAAAGTTCTTGATACTAGTGAGGGGAAAGATTATCTTGCTGCCAAGTCGAGATTCACGGATCTTCGTGTTGAAATAGAGGAAATTTTAAGTAATTTGAAAATTAAAGAAGACGGCAGGATATAAATTTACCAAATATGGCTCAATTTGATATTTCAATGGTGAGTAAGAACCTACAGGTGTTCAAGGGTACATACGAATATTTGGAGGATTTCGTAACGCAGACAGAATTGCTCCATGATTTATTGAAGGATGAAGATAAAGAAATATTCATTAAGTACGTTTACAATTTCAAGCTTTCATCTCAAGTGCGGAGCATTCTAGGTCGATCCAACAAGCCGACTACATTTAATGAATTAAAGAAAGGTCTGGAGGAGGCTTACCCAAATCCAAGTACGCTACAACAAGTTTTGACAGAGTTAGGAACAACGAAGCAGGGCAGTTCAAACATAACGGAATTCAGGGAGAGGATTTCTAAACTCTCCGATCAGTTGAGTACTTTTGAGATAGGTAGTTTGACAAGCCCATCGCGAGAGGCCAAGGATGCTATTTATAAAGTTAGCGATAGTATGGCTTTGAATGTTTTCATGAATGGGGTAAACGTGGAATACCAGCCACATTTATTGGCAAACATGCCGAAGACTTTGAATGAGGCTGCGCAAAGATGCGTAACTGCCGAAAAGAATTTGGATATGCGAAACAGGAGTTTGTTTCCGATTAATAGATCGGAAACACATAAAAAAGGTAATAGATATTACAATGGTAGCGGGTACGGTAACGGAAATAGGTTCAACAATAGAAACAGTAACAGATACGATGACTGTAACGGCGACAATACTAACAGACGCAATAACAACAGAACCAATTATGATAATGGCAATAGAAACTTTGGTAACAATAGCAATGGCCATATAAACGGAAATTTCCGGAACAATAATTACAACACAAATACGAATTATACACAAAGAAACAACGGTAACAATACCAGTTTCTCGAATCGTGGCGATTTTCGCGACGACAGATACGGTAGGAATCAAACTGGGGAAACACAGCGTACAACAACCGGCAGAGAAATCGAAATTTTAGTGCTTTCCCTTGTACATGCCAGCAAGGAGACTCCGATCAGCCGGGAAACTCCGACGGCCGGATGACGGAAGACGTTGTCCAGGAGGGCCAAAGCTAAGAATATTCAACATAACAGCGAAATCTAACGCATTTATTACACTGAACTACAGAAATGCGAATAGAAGATTAAAATTTTTAATTGATACAGGAGCAGACATTTCTATTGGCAAGATACAAAATTTTACAAATATAAATACAAACGATACAGCAAAGTTAACGGGGATAAGTCGAGAAACTGTGCAGTGCATTTGAACTTCATGTGTGGAATTAGAGGTTGAATCTGTTACAATAGCACAAATCTTTTACATGGTAGATAATGATTTTCCAATCCCGACTGATGGAATAATAGGACGGGACATTTTAACTAAATACATGTGCAGAATAGATTTTGAAACGTTCACTATAACGTTTAATATTGATGAGAGTGAAGTGGTGATTCCAATGGATTCGAGACTAGGGCCCCAAACAAGTATAACCATTCCAGCGAGGTCTGAGATGATATTACCTCTAGGTATTTGTGTGGCCGAGGAAAGTATAGTATTAAATAAAGAGCTTACAGATGGAATTTTCCTCGCTAATTGCTTGATACCAGCGCATGGAGTAGCCCATGTCAAGTTGTTAAACACCACTGAGGAAGTGGTAGTAATGCCAAAATTAGATTGTGAAATACGTCCGTTAAGACAGTATTACGTATGAACCCGACGCGAGAAGTTCGATCATCGAAATTTTTAAAGAGTTCCAAAATGTTTTCCATCTACCCGGTGAAGAATTAAGCATGAATAACTTTTATACACAGCGAATTCAAACAGTCGATACGACACCGGTATATATCAAGAACTACAGATTGCCTCAAACACAAACAGAGGAAATAAATAGCCAAGTGGAGCGGCTGCTGGAGGATGACATAATCGAACCCTCCGTTAGTCCTTATAATTCGCCATTATTGGTGGTACCTAAAAAATCAACGGATGATAAGAAAAACTGGCGTCTGGTTGTGGATTTCAGAAAGTTGAATGATAAAATTGTCAATGACAAATTTCCGTTAACGCGAATCGAGGATGTTTTAGACAGGCTGGGCAGAGCCAAATACTTTTCAACATTGGATATGACTAGCTCTTTCCACCAAATAAATCTACACGAGGACTCGCGTCCACTCACAGCTTTTTCAACAGGTAATGGACACTACCAATTTAAACGACTACCTTTCGGGCTGAAGATTTCGTCAAATAGCTTCCAGAGGATGTTGACGATTGCATTAAGTGGCTTAGATGCAGCCGCGTTTCTTTACGTTGATGATATAATAGTATTTGGATGCAGTTTACGACACCACAACAATAACTTGTGCAATGTTTTTCAAAGATTGCGCAAATTTAATTTAAAGTTGAATGCAGAGAAGTGCAGTTTTCTTAAAGCAGAAGTTGTCTATCTTGGACATCTGATAACTGACAAAGGAGTAAAAACAGACCCAGCCAAAGATAATGCTACAAAGGAATACCCAGTACCAAAGAACGCAGATGAGGTCAGGAGATTTGTTGCTTTTTGCAACTATTATAGGCGTTTTATACCAAAGTTTGCTGACATAGCGAAAAGTTTGAACGCATTGCTCAAGAAGAACAAACAATTTATATGGAGCTCGGAGTGTCAAATTGCGTTCTAGACGTTGAAAAAGAGTTTGCTGAAACCTCCGATTCTTCAATACCCAGATTTTACAAAACCATTCGTTTTAACTACGGATGCGTCTAACTATGCTCTTGGTGCTATTTTATCCCAGGGGGACATAGGCACTGATTTACCAATTTCATACGCCAGTACAACTTTGTCAAAACATGATTTGAATAAACCCGTGATTGAAAAAGAATTGCTGGCTATACATTGGGGAATAAATTTTTTTAGACCATACCTATATGGTAGAAGGTTTTTAATAGTCACCGATCACAGACCTCTAGTTTCGTTATTTTCACATAGAAATCCGTCTTCTAAAATGACACGAATACGAATGGATTTGTGTGACTACGACTATGAGATATTTTACAAGAAAGGACAAATGAATACGAATGCCGACGCGTTGTCAAGAATAGTACTGAATAGCGAAACTTTAAAAGCAATGATTCCGAGCAATACTGAGGATGGAAAGAAAATCCTAGCTGTAACTAGAAGCATGCGAAAGAATATGTTACAGAGTCCGATAAACTTTTTATTTGGGACTGTACGTCACTAACAGATATACGAAACACTAGAAAACTTATGTTTATGCCACAAGAGAATAATAGAAAACTACAAGTTGATATGAAAAATTATGATGTTATAGTACGATGCAGCGATAATCCGACGATCACAAGGTTGATTTTGGAGAAACTGTCATCAAGGATGCATGATGTAGGAGTGCGAGAACTGACTCTGAATAGGAATGATGATATTTTTAAAATGATGGCCATAGAAGAATTTAAAACTATATTCAACGATATACAACAAGAAAAGAAAACAAATTTGAAAATTTTAATTTATGAAAGTCCAAAAAGAATAATTTGCGGAGATACGCAATTGGGATTAATAGCGGAATACCATAACTCAACACACGGTGGACACTTGGGTGTCAGAAAAACAATATTAAAGTTGAAACAGCGTTACATATGGAAGAATATGTATAAAATGATAAAACAATACATAATGAATTGCTCACAGTGTAAACTAAACAAACAAACGAGACATACGAAAGAACCATTTACGTTGACAGACACACCAGGAACTAGTTTTGAGGTTGCATCAATTGATACAGTAGGTCCGTTAAGACTGTCTAACCACTATAGGTACATTCTCACTATACAGTGCGATTTAACGAAGTATGTCGTGGCATGCCCCATGGAGACTAAGTAGGCAAAGATTGTCGCAAGAACGCTGGTTGAGCAGTTCATATTAGTATATGGGGTTTTTAAGGTTATAAAGTCAGATAATTGAGGTCACATTGAGGCCAACACAATAACTAATTCATTAAAGGATCTACATGTTCCTAACTTCCTGACTGACTGGATTGATTCGATGCTACGACATCGAGTAATAAATTCAACCTTGGGAGCTGGAACTATAAGGAAATTGGTGACCAGGGGAACGCCACAGGGGGGAGTTTTATCTCCTCTTCTGTGGCTTCTTGCTGTCAATAATATCCTCAGATCCCTTTCTGATGAGAGTAACAAAGTAGTTGCATATGCAGATGACGTTGTTATATTGGTAGGTGGAAAATTCCTACCAACAATCAGCGATCTGTTGCAAGGAGCACTGATTGGGCCAGAGACAGTGGCCTGGGCATTAATCCTAGGAAAACTGAGCTAGTCCTATATACAAGGAGATATAACATAGAACCATTTAGGAAGCCAATCATTGATGGAACGGAGCTCAACCTCTCTCAGGAGGCCAAATACCTTGGTGTCATCCTAGACCGGAAGTTGAACTGGAATAGGAACACAGAGGAAAGGTATAAAAAGGGTCTAAATGCACTCTACATGTGCAGGAACTCCATTGGTAAGAGCTGGGGTCTGAAACCAAAAGTTGTAGACTGGATCTACCGATCGGTTGTTAGACCCATTACTACTTATGGTTGTCTGGTATGGTGGAGCGCAATGAGAGTGAGTAAACTCCGGGCAAAATTAATGAAAACGCAAAGGCTAGCAGGACTGAGCATTACGGGAGCCATAAAAAGCACTCCACAACCAGCGATGGATGTAATTCTACATCACCCATCTCTGGACCACTTCACAGAGATGATTGCTGCCAGGAGTGCTATAAGACTCAAAGAATCAGGATGCTGGAAAATAGACCTTATGGTCACGCAAGGATAGTTCAAGGAGGAATACTGGGTGTTCACGAATCGGTCATCAATGGAGGTACAGACTACATGGTGCCGGTTCTGGACTTCTCACCCTTACCACAGATGTTTATACCAAAGAGATCAGATTGGGACAATGGTGAGCCCTTCACAGGGCTTTCGGTCTACACTGATGGTTCAAAGATGGAACGGGGCACAGGAGCGGGATTCTACATTGAATCACTACAGATACGCAAGTCTCTCCGACTCGACGACAACTGTAGTGTTTTCCAAGCAGAATTACTGGCAATAGAAAGGGCAGCAAGATTTCTACCAAGCGAGAACATTCCGATAACCACGGATATAAATTTCTACGTAGATAGTCAGGCAGCAATGAAATCAATCATGTCACACACTGTCAAATCAAGGCTTGTGCTGAGTTGTAAACGCTCACTAGATAACCTCAACGACCATACAGTCCGTCTCTGCTGGACATAGCAATGTCAAAGGAAACGAGATAGCAGATGAACTGGCTAGAAATGGTTCGTCCTTGGAAATCAATAGAGCTGACAACCTAGTAAAACCACCGATTGGCACGTTTTACAGACTGATTGAATCAAGAAAATGGTCACAGATGAACGCAGCATGGAATAGTTTGTCAACCTGTAGGATCGCCAGGGCCACATGGCCAAAGATCAATAGGGGCAAAACCAGAACTCTACTAGAGCTAAACAAGGCAGAAATTCGAACTTTGATAGGTATCTACACAGGGCATTACTGCACTAGGAGTAGGATCTCAAGATGGCAGTTGGACATTGAGGATCACTGTCGATTATGTGAGGATGAGGAGGAGTTAGAATCTATCGAGCACATAATCTGCAGATGTCCAGCGCTTTGTGCACGTAGAAACAAATGCCTTGGAAGTTATTTTATTAACAACATAGAGGATATTGCAACCCGCACCGTTTATGACCTTTTGGGATTCTCAAAAGGACTAAATCGGATCAGGGGTGGCTAGTAAGGAACATGGATGTAACCGCATAGACAGTTGGTGGCTTACCACCACCATAGGTATACCGGATGACTCTCAACAAATTTTCTTACCTAGTCGTCAACCATTAGAAAAAACTAATAACACAACTTCATATTCTCCTACCCCCATATCCCTTTCCAAAATCCTCTTATTTCCCTCACACTCCATATATCATCTATCACCCCTTCCTAAATCCTATCACTCCCTACCCCTCTCCTATAAACTACAACCTTATTTTTTCAGATAACGAAAGGATTTGCACAATGGACCCGACTGGGTCTCCGAGTGTTCAGAGTGCAGGAGCATTCTGGTCCTTTAAACCAAACCAAACCAAATTTTGGATATTGCTGTGACAATAACTGCATGGAACTTAATTTAGGGAAATGCAAGCATATGCGCTTTCATTGAGACACTTACATTGGAATAGTGATTTTGTTCTTCCCCCCTATACTAGTAGACTGATATGCCCTCCTTAAAAAGATGACGCATTATGCTGAACACCGTGATGGTATTTAAGGTTATGAATGGTGATGTCCCATCAGAATATATTATCTAAAGATTAAGTTTAACGTGCCATTTAGACCAACTAGATACTATCAGTTTCTTCATATTGATTTTTAGCGTACGAATTATGCAGCCCATTCGTAGAATGTGTATTGATTTTAATTAATTTTACCACATCATAGATTTCGGTGTCGGAATCGATACAATAAAGTCAAGGATTCTTCTCTCGTATTTGTATGTTTAGTGTTCGGTTTAGTATTATTAAAAGTAATGTATTGCTTCTATGTCAAATTAACCTTTATAGTAGTTTGTAAGGTAATATTGATTTTGTTAGATTTTGGCCGGCTGAAGATATTTAATCCGGTATTCCACCCTCTACTGCATGTCCGCCCCAGTTCGGACTGTGGTGTGTACGTTGTCCCTACGTTATGGGGACGAGGCCCTCTCGGTCGGAAGGGGCGGGAGTATGAGGCGCTGGGACCGTTCGGAAAAAAGCCTTACTAAAATCTGTATAGATGACATCAGTCTGATTACCCTGAACAAATTCAATAAGACTTATATGTCCGAGGTTGCTGAAATGGGGAAGGACCTCTGGGCGATCTATACTAGATTTAACAAATATGCATCCAATCTGGATAAATACCCAGAATTGGATGAGTTTACTATGTCGCCGGTAGTTTCAGGCCGGAAACGTAAGAGAACGGCGAGGATGGCGTCTACTAAGCTCTCGGCTATGAATACTGGGGCACCTAGCACAAATAGATCGGATGGTGGTATTTCGGTGGCCCCAAATGAGTTATCATCTTCGCTTTATTCTACAAGGGTTTGATGACATTGAATTTTTTGGAGTCCTTATTAATATGGGACGTAGTATGTTGTTTGTCACATGTTCTTAAATTCCTCCATCGTCCGAGTTGTGTTTATGAGAGGCACTTGATTGCAATTGGTATGGTTGCTTCGAGGGTAGGTGATTTGGACAATATTATGATTTTAGGGGATTTTAATTTACCTTAGTATCTTGGCTTACCTTGCCATTGTACAACAATAGGTTATCTTGGATAGTTTTGGACGCTGGTGTGACATAAATTGCATGGAACTGAACCTAAGGAAATGCAAACATATGCGTTTCTTTACATCGAACCCAAGATTTGTCAGGTATAATATTAGAGGAGCTGAGTTAGAGGTAATTGATTCTTCCGTAGATATTGGTATTCTAATGGATTCCAAACTGAATTTCAACAATCATATTATCATTATGGTTAACAAAGCATATGGTGTTCTTGGTTTCATTAAGCGATGGGTTAAGGATTATCTGATCCTTACGAAGCAGCTATTTACGTCGCTTGTGAGGCCTATTCTGGAATATGGTTCCGTAGTGTGGGATCCTCCCAACGTTCCCAACGCCTCTCACACCCGCCCCTTCCGACCGAGAGGGCCACGTCCCCATAACGTAGGTACAGCGTACACACCACAGTCCGAACCATGACGGCTAAGCAGTAGAGGGTGGACACCGGCTAAAGGTGTCCACACGGCATAACAAAAATATTAAACAAAATATTAGTATCACATGCAAATAAAAGTTATTCTTAAAGATAGTAGCTAAATGTATTAAAGTAACATGTCATAACAAACTAAACATCCAACCAGTTGAAAATCCTCGACTTTATTATATCGATTCCTAATCCGAAATCTATGATGTGACACAATGAATTGAAATCAATACACATTCTGCGAATAGGGTCTGCGGAAGCATAATTCGTATGCTGAAAGTCAATATGGAGGAATTGATAGTATCTATGTAGAAGGTCTAAATGGCACGTTAAACTTAATCCTAGAAATAATAAAGTCAGAAGAGAAATCACCAATTATTATTTTTTAATTTCTTTATTTGCAATCAATTTAATTATTTGCAGGAGTACCACAGGGCTCTGTCCTTTCCCCCTCCCTTTTTCTTATTTTCATCGACGACCTCTTGGATCGGACTGTGAATCCAATATACTCATTCGCGGATGACAGCAACCTCTGTCATTCATACTCATTCGATCATAGACCAAGTCGTCAAGAAATTGAGGATAAAAGGCGATTGATGGATGAGTCACTTAGTCAGGATTTGATAGCCATTTCTGAATGGGGTCGAGAAAATAGAATAGATTTTAATGCGCGTAAGACCCAGTGCTCCTTGTTGTCTCACAAGCGATTCTCTGATCCAACGGTGTCGTCGATTTTAATGAACGGTGTAGATATTGAGCAATCAGATGATCTAGTTGTTCTTGGCATAAAAATACAAAGTGATGTTCGTTGGACAAAACATGTATTTGATGTGTCGAAAGATGCCTTCAAATGTTTAGGCTTTTTAAAAAGATGTAAGAAATATTTCACACCCTCTGATCTTCTCAATATCTACACTACCTACATCAGACCAAAAATGGAATACAACTCCCATATATGGTCGGGTGCTCCAGCTTCATCACTGGAGCTACTTGACCGTGTCCAGAGGAGGGCGATGGTGTTGATAGGTGACGGTAGGATATCCAATTCTATTGTCTCCCTTGAACACCGTCGTAATGTTGGTTGTGTGTCATTGTTCTATCGATACTTTCATCGTGTTTGTTCTTCGGAAATTCGTGATCTTATACCGCCCGTGAGAACGTTCGGTAGAGATACGCGACTCTCCAGGAACGCTCACCCATTTGTTGTCGATTGGACAACCGACCGCACTACACATTACAGAATAAATTCGTTCTTCGCCCGTACTATCCGTATGTGGAATCGACTTCCGGCAAATATCTTTCCCTCCAATTACGACATTCAGAGATTCAAAACAGATGTCAACAGACACTACTCCCTCTTTCCTCCTTCCAATACCTTATCTTCCTTCTACCAACGCAATACACTGCATTTATAGGGGGCATCCCCTGAGTGTTGGTTCAGTGAAAAAAAATCTATTTTCTTAAAACAATAAGCAAATCTTATAATTATTTAAAATTTACGGTGTTACTGAGTTCCAGCGAACTCAATAAATCTATACAATATTTTATTTATAACTAGCTGAACCCCGCCCGCTTCGCCAGGCAAAAACACAAATGGTAAAATTAAAATCAGGTTTCATATTGATCTTATCATATTGATATTATCGTGGTCAGTAATATATACGTTCCAATTTTCAGCCTTCTAGCTAAAAGACACTTTTGCCACGCCCCAACTACCCACCAAACGAAAATTCAAACTCCAGCATCATATTTATCTTTCTTGTGGTCAGTAATGTATACGTTCCAATTTGCAGCCTTCTGGCTCAAAAAAACACTATTGCCACACACATAAAATGAAAATCCAAATTTCGGCATCATATTTATCATTCTCGTGGTCAGTAATATTTATGTACCAATTTTACATCCTATGTCCTTCCTTGGGCCAACACGAATTCATCAAGCCCAAAATCGTAAAAATCAGACGATCCGTTATAAAGTTTTGCGTGTTCACACGGACGGCATTCTCTTTTATAAATATAGATTATTTACATTACTTTAGGGATTAGTATATACCAAGCTTATTTTCTAAATGGTAGATAAGGATATGGGGCCTTTTCAATCTTCGCATTTCTTCAGTCATCTAACAAACAAATACCTAGTGCGTTGGTATGATTACTTAGTTTGTTAATATAGTTTTTATTGAATCGATTTATTTCTTCTTTAACTAATGGAATTTTAAGATCTCTGTGGATATTGTTGTTGTTTACAAACCAAGGCGCATCAACTAGTAATCTCAAAGTTTTAGACTGGAAACTGTATTATTTTAATATTGGAATTACTTGTAGTTCTCCAAAGTTGGATTCCATACGTCCAGACTGGTTTCAATATTGCTTTATATAGAAGTATCTTATTCTCTAGACACAATTGTGATGTTGGGCGTACAAGCCAGTAGATTTTCTTTAATTGCATGTTTAACTGTTTTCGCTTTGCAATTATATGAGTTTTCCAAGTTAGCCTTCTGTCAAGATGAAGTCCCAGGTATTTGATACTGTCAGATTTTGGAATAATATCTCCGTTTAATGATAACTCTGGACAGTCTTCCTTTCTAAGCGTGAATGTTATGTGAGCGGATTTGTCTGTATTCACTTTTATATTCCACTTATTCAACCATCCTTGAATACAGTTCAGCTGTCCTTGAACTATGACAGATGCCGTGATATGTGATTTACCATATTTAGCGACTGTATTGTGTACAATATTGGTCCGAATCGACGTCATTGATGTTTACGTAAAACTTTCTTTCATTCAAGTATGATTTAAGAAGTAGGAAAAACGGTGTTGGTAACAGATGTTTTAATTTAAATAGTAATCCATCATGCCACACCCAATCAAAGGCTGACGTTTAAAAATACGGCAGAAGAGTACAACTTTTTTCAAAGGAATATCTTATAACATTTATAATACGGTGGCATTGCTCAGGTGTTCCATGGTTATGTCTGAATCCAAACTGGAAGGAATTACGTTCTTATTTTCCAATATAGGTACTAAGCGTTTTTAAAAAGTTTTTCAAATAATTTTGAGACAATTGGTAGTAAACTTATTGGTATGTATGACGTAACCAAGTTTTCGGGTTTTGGTATCATCACGATCTTGGCAAATTTCCACTGCGAAGAAAAGTGGTTCAATCTTATAATAGAGTTAAAAATTGTTGTTAAGAATATAATTCCTTTTTTAGGCAGCGACTTCATAACAGAGGAACGAGATTTGGAGTTATTCAGCTATTTAATTTCTTTGTGTAACTCTTGTACTGTGAAATGTTTTATTGGGCGATACATTTAACATGGTATGTCATGAAAATCAGTTATTTCATCTTCTCCAGTTGGACTACAGAGAGAAAACGGAGCGTTTCTTCCAGATGATCTTTAAATACAGTGACTTTGGTTTTATCTGATATACACCATAAACCATTTAAATCTTTAATTGGTACACTCCTTTTCTTGGTGCGGGCAATATATTTAGTCGCTTTCCAGAGGCTGTAATCAGCATTCCTTGTGGGATCCAAATTTATCAAAAAATTGCTCGATGAGTCAGTTTTCAAACGCTGACTCAAATAATTGGAAGCCCTATTGAAGCTTTGTCCGTAGGATATCTTGTTCTTTGGCATACTTTTCGTAATTTCCTCTTATCCTTAATAAGCTTTCTTATTTCTGCAGAAATATGGACATCTGATAACTGACAAAGGAGTAAAAACAGACCCAGCCAAAGATAATGCTATAAAGGAATACCCAGTACCAAAGAACGCAGATGAGGTCAGGAGATTTGTTGCTTTTTGCAACTATTATAGGCGTTTTATACCAAAGTTTGCTGACATAGCGAAAAGTTTGAACGCATTGCTCAAGAAGAACAAACAATTTATATGGAGCTCGGAGTGTCAAATTGCGTTCTAGACGTTGAAAAAGAGTTTGCTGAAACCTCCGATCCTTCAATACCCAGATTTTACAAAACCATTCGTTTTAACTACGGATGCGTCTAACTATGCTCTTGGTGCTATTTTATCCCAGGGGGACATAGGCACTGATTTACCAATTTCATACGCCAGTACAACTTTGTCAAAACATGATTTGAATAAACCCGTGATTGAAAAAGAATTGCTGGCTATACATTGGGGAATAAATTTTTTTAGACCATACCTATATGGTAGAAGGTTTTTAGTAGTCACCGATCACAGACCTCTAGTTTCGTTATTTTCACATAGAAATCCGTCTTCTAAAATGACACGAATACGAATAGATTTGTGTGACTACGACTTTGAGATATTTTACAAGAAAGGACAAATGAATACGAATGCCGACGCGTTGTCAACAATAGTACTGAATAGCGAAACTTTAAAAGCAATGATTCCGAGCAATACTGAGGATGGAAAGAAAATCCTAGCTGTAACTAGAAGCATGCGAAAGAATATGTTACAGAAAACCCCTGAAACTAATACGAATGAGTATACGTCCAATCGAGAGTCCGATAAACTTTTTATTTGGGACTGTACGTCACTAACAGATATACGAAACACTAGAAAACTAATGTTTATGCCACAAGAGAATAATAGAAAACTACAAGTTGATATGAAAAATTATGATGTTATAGTACGATGCAGCGATAATCCGACGATCACAAGGTTGATTTTGGAGAAACTGTCATCAAGGATGCATGATGTAGGAGTGCGAGAACTGGCTCTGAATAGGAATGATGATATTTTTAAAATGATGGCCATAGAAGAATTTAAAACTATATTCAACGATATACAACAAGAAAAGAAAACAAGTTTGAAAATTTTAATTTATGAAAGTCCAAAAAGAATAATTTGCGGAGATACGCAATTGGGATTAATAGCGGAATACCATAACTCAACACACGGTGGACACTTGGGTGTCAGAAAAACAATATTAAAGTTGAAACAGCGTTACATATGGAAGAATATGTATAAAATGATAAAACAATACATAATGAATTGCTCACAGTGTAAACTAAACAAACAAACGAGACATACGAAAGAACCATTTACGTTGACAGACACACCAGGAACTAGTTTTGAGGTTGCATCAATTGATACAGTAGGTCCGTTAAGACTGTCTAACCACTATAGGTACATTCTCACTATACAGTGCGATTTAACGAAGTATGTCGTGGCATGCCCCATGGAGACTAAGTAGGCAAAGATTGTCGCAAGAACGCTGGTTGAGCAGTTCATATTAGTATATGGGGTTTTTAAGGTTATAAAGTCAGATAATTGAGGTCACATTGAGGCCAACACAATAACTAATTCATTAAAGGATCTACATGTTCCTAACTTCCTGACTGACTGGATTGATTCGATGCTACGACATCGAGTAATAAATTCAACCTTGGGAGCTGGAACTATAAGGAAATTGGTGACCAGGGGAACGCCACAGGGGGGAGTTTTATCTCCTCTTCTGTGGCTTCTTGCTGTCAATAATATCCTCAGATCCCTTTCTGATGAGGGTAACAAAGTAGTTGCATATGCAGATGACGTTGTTATATTGGTAGGTGGAAAATTCCTACCAACAATCAGCGATCTGTTGCAAGGAGCACTGAAGAAATTATCTGATTGGGCCAGAGACAGTGGCCTGGGCATTAATCCTAGGAAAACTGAGCTAGTCCTATATACAAGGAGATATAACATAGAACCATTTAGGAAGCCAATCATTGATGGAACGGAGCTCAACCTCTCTCAGGAGGCCAAATACCTTGGTGTCATCCTAGACCGGAAGTTGAACTGGAATAGGAACACAGAGGAAAGGTATAAAAAGGGTCTAAATGCACTCTACATGTGCAGGAACTCCATTGGTAAGAGCTGGGGTCTGAAACCAAAAGTTGTAGACTGGATCTACCGATCGGTTGTTAGACCCATTACTACTTATGGTTGTCTGGTATGGTGGAGCGCAATGAGAGTGAGTAAACTCCGGGCAAAATTAATGAAAACGCAAAGGCTAGCAGGACTGAGCATTACGGGAGCCATAAAAAGCACTCCACAACCAGCGATGGATGTAATTCTACATCACCCATCTCTGGACCACTTCACAGAGATGATTGCTGCCAGGAGTGCTATAAGACTCAAAGAATCAGGATGCTGGAAAATAGACCTTATGGTCACGCAAGGATAGTTCAAGGAGGAATACTGGGTGTTCACGAATCGGTCATCAATGGAGGTACAGACTACATGGTGCCGGTTCTGGACTTCTCACCCTTACCACAGATGTTTATACCAAAGAGATCAGATTGGGACAATGGTGAGCCCTTCACAGGGCTTTCGGTCTACACTGATGGTTCAAAGATGGAACGGGGCACAGGAGCGGGATTCTACATTGAATCACTACAGATACGCAAGTCTCTCCGACTCGACGACAACTTTAGTGTTTTCCAAGCAGAATTACTGGCAATAGAAAGGGCAGCAAGATTTCTATCAAGCGAGAACATTCCGATAACCACGGATATAAATTTCTACGTAGATAGTCAGGCAGCAATGAAATCAATCATGTCACACACTGTCGAATCAAGGCTTGTGCTGAGTTGTAAACGCTCACTAGATAACCTCAACGACCATACAGTCCGTCTCTGCTGGACATAGCAATGTCAAAGGAAACGAGATAGCAGATGAACTGGCTAGAAATGGTTCGTCCTTGGAAATCAATAGAGCTGACAACCTAGTAAAACCACCGATTGGCACGTTTTACAGACTGATTGAATCAAGAAAATGGTCACAGATGAACGCAGCATGGAATAGTTTGTCAACCTGTAGGATCGCCAGGGCCACATGGCCAAAGATCAATAGGGGCAAAACCAGAACTCTACTAGAGCTAAACAAGGCAGAAATTCGAACTTTGATAGGTATCTACACAGGGCATTACTGCACTAGGAGTAGGATCTCAAGATGGCAGTTGGACATTGAGGATCACTGTCGATTATGTGAGGATGAGGAGGAGTTAGAATCTATCGAGCACATAATCTGCAGATGTCCAGCGCTTTGTGCACGTAGAAACAAATGCCTTGGAAGTTATTTTATTAACAACATAGAGGATATTGCAACCCGCACCGTTTATGACCTTTTGGGATTCTCAAAAGAACTAAATCGGATCAGGGGTGGCTAGTAAGGAACATGGATGTAACCGCATAGACAGTTGGCGACTAACAAAGAAAGAGAGCCATAAAGGCTTACCACCACCATAGGTATACCGGATGACTCTCAACAAATTTTCTTACCTAGTCGTCAACCATTAGAAAAAACTAATAACACAACTTCATATTCTCCTACCCCCATATCCCTTTCCAAAATCCTCTTATTTCCCTCACACTCCATATATCATCTATCACCCCTTCCTAAATCCTATCACTCCCTACCCCTCTCCTATAAACTACAACCTTATTTTTTCAGATAACGAAAGGATTTGCACAATGGACCCGACTGGGTCTCCGAGTGTTCAGAGTGCAGGAGCATTCTGGTCCTTTAAACCAAACCAAACCAAATTTTGGATATTGCTGTGACAATAACTGCATGGAACTTAATTTAGGGAAATGCAAGCATATGCGCTTTCATTGAGACACTTACATTGGAATAGTGATTTTGTTCTTCCCCCCTATACTAGTAGACTGATATGCCCTCCTTAAAAAGATGACGCATTATGCTGAACACCGTGATGGTATTTAAGGTTATGAATGGTGATGTCCCATCAGAATATATTATCTCAAGATTAAGTTTAACGTGCCATTTAGACCAACTAGATACTATCAGTTTCTTCATATTGATTTTTAGCGTACGAATTATGCAGCCCATTCGTAGAATGTGTATTGATTTTAATTAATTTTACCACATCATGGATTTCGGTGTCGGAATCGATACAATAAAGTCAAGGATTCTTCTCTCGTATTTGAATGTTTAGTGTTCGGTTTAGTATTATTAAAAGTAATGTATTGCTTCTATGTCAAATTAACCTTTATAGCAGTTTGTAAGGTAATATTGATTTTGTTAGATTTTGGCCGGCTGAAGATATTTAATCTGTAGCCGGTATTCCACCCTCTACTGCATGTCCGCCCCAGTTCGGACTGTGGTGTGTACGTTGTCCCTACGTTATGGGGACAACGTACACACCATCCAATCTGGATAAATACCCAGAATTGGATGAGTTTACTATGTCGCCGGTAGTTTCAGGCCGGAAACGTAAGAGAACGGCGAGGATGGCGTCTAGCCGAGAGCTTGGCTGTGAATACTGGGGCACCTAGCACAAATAGATCGGATGGTGGTATTTCGGTGGCCCCAAATGAGTTATCATCTTCGCTTTATTCTACAAGGGTTTGATGACATTGAATTTTTTGGAGTCCTTATTAATATGGGACGTAGTATGTTGTTTGTCACATGTTCTTAAATTCCTCCATCGTCCGAGTTGTGTTTATGAGAGGCACTTGATTGCAATTGGTATGGTTGCTTCGAGGGTAGGTGATTTGGACAATATTATGATTTTAGGGGATTTTAATTTACCTTAGTATCTTGGCTTACCTTGCCATTGTACAACAATAGGTTATCTTGGATAGTTTTGGACGCTGGTTTGACATAAATTGCATGGAACTGAACCTAAGGAAATGCAAACATATGCGTTTCTTTACATCGAACCCAAGATTTGTCAGGTATAATATTAGAGGAGCTGAGTTAGAGGTAATTGATTCTTCCGTAGATATTGGTATTCTAATGGATTCCAAGCTGAATTTCAACAATCATATTATTATTATGGTTAACAAAGCATATGGTGTTCTTGGTTTCATTAAGCGATGGGTTAAGGAGTTATCTGATCCTTACGAAGCAGCTATTTACGTCGCTTGTGAGGCCTATTCTGGAATATGGTTCCGTAGTGTGGGATCCTCCCAACGTTCCCAACGCCTCTCACACCCGCCCCTTCCGACCGAGAGGGCCACGTCCCCATAACGTAGGTACAGCGTACACACCACAGTCCGAACCATGACGGCTAAGCAGTAGAGGGTGGACACCGGCTAAAGGTGTCCACACGGCATAACAAAAATATTAAACAAAATATTAGTATCACATGCAAATAAAAGTTATTCTTAAAGATAGTAGCTAAATGTATTAAAGTAACATGTCATAACAAACTAAACATCCAACCAGTTGAAAATCCTCGACTTTATTATATCGATTCCTAATCCGAAATCTATGATGTGACACAATGAATTGAAATCAATACACATTCTGCGAATAGGGTCTGCGGAAGCATAATTCGTATGCTGAAAGTCAATATGGAGGAATTGATAGTATCTATGTAGAAGGTCTAAATGGCACGTTAAACTTAATCCTAGAAATAATAAAGTCAGAAGAGAAATCACCAATTATTATTTTTTAATTTCTTTATTTGCAATCAATTTAATTATTTGCAGGAGTACCACAGGGCTCTGTCCTTTCCCCCTCCCTTTTTCTTATTTTCATCGACGACCTCTTGGATCGGACTGTGAATCCAATATACTCATTCGCGGATGACAGCAACCTCTGTCATTCATACTCATTCGATCATAGACCAAGTCGTCAAAAAATTGAGGATAAAAGGCGATTGATGGATGAGTCACTTAGCCAGGATTTGATAGCCATTTCTGAATGGGGTCGAGAAAATAGAGTAGATTTTAATGCGCGTAAGACCCAGTGCTCCTTGTTGTCTCACAAGCGATTCTCTGATCCAACGGTGTCGTCGATTTTAATGAACGGTGTAGATATTGAGCAATCAGATGATCTAGTTGTTCTTGGCATAAAAATACAAAGTGATGTTCGTTGGACAAAACATGTATTTGATGTGTCGAAAGATGCCTTCAAATGTTTAGGCTTTTTAAAAAGATGTAAGAAATATTTCACACCCTCTGATCTTCTCAATATCTACACTACATACATCAGACCAAAAATGGAATACAACTCCCATATATGGTCGGGTGCTCCAGCTTCATCACTGGAGCTACTTGACCGTGTCCAGAGGAGGGCGATGGTGTTGATAGGTGACGGTAGGATATCCAATTCTATTGTCTCCCTTGAACACCGTCGTAATGTTGGTTGTGTGTCATTGTTCCATCGATACTTTCATCGTGTTTGTTCTTCGGAAATTCGTGATCTTATACCGCCCGTGAGAACGTTCGGTAGAGATACGCGACTCTCCAGGAACGCTCACCCATTTGTTGTCGATTGGACAACCGACCGCACTACACATTACAGAATAAATTCGTTCTTCGCCCGTACTATCCGTATGTGGAATCGACTTCCGGCAAATATCTTTCCCTCCAATTACGACATTCAGAGATTCAAAACAGATGTCAACAGACACTACTCCCTCTTTCCTCCTTCCAATACCTTATCTTCCTTCTACCAACGCAATACACTGCATTTATAGGGGGCATCCCCTGAGTGTTGGTTCAGTGAAAAAAATCTATTTTCTTAAAACAATAAGCAAATCTTATAATTATTTAAAATTTACGGTGTTACTGAGTTCCAGCGAACTCAATAAATCTATACAATATTTTATTTATAATTATTTACATTACTTTAGGGATTAGTATATACCAAGCTTATTTTCTAAATGGTAGATAAGGATATGGGGCCTTTTCAATCTTCGCATTTCTTCAGTCATCTAACAAACAAATACCTAGTTCGTTGGTATGATTATTTAGTTTGTTAATATAGTTTTTATTGAATCGATTTATTTCTTCTTTAACTAATGGAATTTTAAGATCTCTGTGGATATTGTTGTTGTTTACAAACCAAGGCGCATCAACTAGTAATCTCAAAGTTTTAGACTGGAAACTGTATTATTTTAATATTGGAATTACTTGTAGTTCTCCAAAGTTGGATTCCATACGTCCAGACTGGTTTCAATATTGCTTTATATAGAAGTATCTTATTCTCTAGACACAATTGTGATGTTGGGCGTACAAGCCAGTAGATTTTCTTTAATTGCATGTTTAACTGTTTTCGCTTTGCAATTATATGACTTTTCCAAGTTAGCCTTCTGTCAAGATGAAGTCCCAGGTATTTGATACTGTCAGATTTTGGAATAATATCTCCGTTTAATGATAACTCTGGACAGTCTTCCTTTCTAAGCGTGAATGTTATGTGAGCGGATTTGTCTGTATTCACTTTTATATTCCACTTATTCAACCATTCTTGAATACAGTTCAGCTGTCCTTGAACTATGACAGATGCCGTGATATGTGATTTACCATATTTAGCGACTGTATTGTGTACAATATTGGTCCGAATCGACGTCATTGATGTTTACGTAAAACTTTCTTTCATTCAAGTATGATTTAAGAAGTAGGAAAAACGGTGTTGGTAACAGATGTTTTAATTTAAATAGTAATCCATCATGCCACACCCAATCAAAGGCTGACGTTTAAAAATACGGCAGAAGAGTACAACTTTTTTCAAAGGAATATCTTATAACATTTATAATACGGTGGCATTGCTCATGTGTTCCATGGTTATGTCTGAATCCAAACTGGAAGTCAGGAATTACGTTCTTATTTTCCAATATAGGTACTAAGCGTTTTTAAAAAGTTTTTCAAATAATTTTGAGACAATTAGTAGTAAACTTATTGGTATGTATGACGTAACCAAGTTTTCGGGTTTTGGTATCATCACGATCTTGGCAAATTTCCACTGCGAAGAAAAGTGGTTCAATCTTATAATAGAGTTAAAAATTGTTGTTAAGAATATAATTCCTTTTTTAGGCAGCGACTTCATAACAGAGGAACGAGATTTGGAGTTATTCAGCTATTTAATTTCTTTGTGTAACTCTTGTACTGTGAAATGTTTTATTGGGCGATACATTTAACATGGTATGTCAAGAAAATCAGTTATTTCATCTTCTCCAGTTGGACTACAGAGAGAAAACGGAGCGTTTCTTCCAGATGATCTTTAAATACAGTGACTTTGGTTTTATCTGATATACACCATAAACCATTTAAATCTTTAATTGGTACACTCCTTTTCTTGGTGCGGGCAATATATTTAGTCGCTTTCCAGAGGCTGTAATCAGCATTCCTTGTGGGATCCAAATTTATCAAAAAATTGCTCGATGAGTCAGTTTTCAAACGCTGACTCAAATAATTGGAAGCCCTATTGAAGCTTTGTCCGTAGGATATCTTGTTCTTTGGCATACTTTTCGTAATTTCCTCTTATCCTTAATAAGCTTTCTTATTTCTGCAGAAATACGGACAGCAGACCCAATGTTCTCAGTTATTGGTGGCGTGGAAAGATAAGCTGTTTCGTGAATGGCGTTTGTAAATGCTTCCACCGCATCATCTAAATCAGCTCCGCTTTTAAAGATTCCAAGATTCAAAAGATTGTTTGTCGGTTTTAGAAGAGAATAATTTCTTATTTGATAATATTTTTCGGTAGGTAGTACAAAAAGCAATTATGATGGTGCTATGGTCAGAAATTATCAGATAGATAGACTGAGATATACCGCTGTAAACAAATAAGTCTAACAAATCCGGTATTTTGCGCGGAACGCTTGGCCAATAAGTCGGTGTTTCCTGTAGACAGTGCTTTTGTAAGACATTTGTAGAGTTCCTTTCCCTTTGGATTCTGCAGTCTCGATCCCCACCATGGATGTTTAGCGTTGAAGTCACCACCAACAATAAATTTGTTGCCTAGTTGATTAAAAAAGTTATCGTACTGTTCACATTTAATATTGTCTATGTGGACAGTATATGGAAAGAATTGATATTTTATTGTTGTTACATTTTATCTTAACCTCATTAGCTTGAATGTAGGGTTTAGAAAATTATTGGATTATTTCGTATTTTATTTTGGATTTTATTAATATTGCAGCCCAAGCGTGCGCTCTATCATCAGGGTGATTGGCAATTATGAGATCATAGTGTTTAATTTTGAAAAATGTTCGATAGTAAAATGTGTTTCCGACACTAAAAGAATATCTATGAAATTAGAAAGATTTCAATTTCGTTTGTATGACTAGAAATACCATTGGCATTCCACTGTGCTATTTTAAGATCTATTTGCATATTTTTTGCCATTAGCATTGACATCATATTTATTAGTGTGTTGGTTAATTCAATTTGTTTGGCTACCATTGTTTCGAGCTTTTGTAGAACATTGTTTACTCCATTCATACCCTTTGCAGCTTGCGAATATGTTGGTCGAGTAAAATCATCCGTTGGTTGAAAATCTACACCATTGCATAAATTATTGTTTGTGCGTTGAAATTGATTTTGATTCGTGGGCAAATTATAATTTTTTTGATTTTTGGTAGAATTTGAATTAAATTTTTGTGATCTTTTGGCAGTTAAGTTTGGCATCCTTTGTAGTTCGCTGTATGGTTCATTAAAAAATGGACGCACTGTGGTGGTGTATCTATTGAACGACATCATCGAACGTTTTAGGGGGCTCGACAGTCATAATAGCATTTTCAATGTTGTTGATATCATATACATCTTTATTGTTAGCTTGTGGATCTAAATAAACGAAAACATTGAAAGTGGCTCCCTTGTTACACGGCGTACAACATTTCGTACACTCCTTACTTGATGCCCTAATGATAAGAGTTTGGCTTTGATATTTTCTACAAGTGTTGTGTGATGGAGTCCCTGGAATACTACTCTGAAAGCCCTTTCTTGTTTAAGTTGGTATATGTGGTAGGTTATTTTACTTGTTTCAAAATGTTTAATAATCTTTCTGTAGGAATCAATGCTTTTGATCATTAAACGAATCACGTAATGATTTAAAATAAAAATCTCTTGGAATAATGGTAAATACATACATTTCTAACCATACTATCAAGATTACCAACGTTGGGTACGAATATTGGTGGTGGTTTTGGAGTCGAACTTTCGTTCACGGCATTATCTACTTCACCCTCTTCTGCAGCAAGAGCAGCAAATTGGTTTGATGAAATATTCAATCATTTGAATTGTGAGGTCGTTTAGGCTGGAAAATGCCTGGTGACCCTGTATGCCTTCTTTCAGTTGTTGGTACAAACTGCCACTTTGAATTCGAATCATCTTCACCGCTGTTTTCTTCACTTTCGTTTGCACTATCAGTGTTCATGCTGACACACTACACTTGTTGTTGTACACAAGAAGTGTATGCTCAAAGTGTTGCACTAGTTCTTGTTGTCTATTGTTAATCCCTTTGTTTTGACAAAATTTTCAACTACAGTAGTTGTTGTTTATTTGGAGATCCTTTTATTTTTCAACAACAGTGTCAATTTCAACAACAGCGAATACGTCTAGTATCGATCACAGTCGCGCAAAGACTGACCATTTATAACCTTATAAACCATCACGGGTTCAACATAACACGTCTGCTTTTCAAGGAAGGCAAGTCGATCAACTTCAATCTACTAGTATAAGGGGGAAGAATAAAATCACTATTCCAATGCAAGTGTCTTAATGAAAAAATCAAAAATTGTTTCTGAACTGACTCAATTCTGTCAATATAGATACCATACTGAGGATCCCACACTACGGAACCATATTCCATATTCCAGTCTGATGTAAATAGCTGCTTCGTTACGTAAGGATCGGAGAACTCCATATGCCTGGTTAACCATTGTAATAATATGATTGTTGAAATTTAGTTTGGGATATATTAGAATACCACGGTCTACAAAAGAATCAACTAACTCTAACTCAGTCTAATATTATATCTGACAAGTCTTGGATTCGACCTAAAGAAGCGCATATGTCCGCATTTCCTTAGGTTGAATTCCATACAATTCATGTCACACCAGCGTCCAAAACTATCCAAGTCATCCTGCTATGGATTCGAAAATTCTGGCCAATTATAAGAAAAAAATATTTGTACATCATCTGCATACATTAGAAGTCGAAAATTGATGATAGACCCGGAAGGTTATTTATGAATAATAAGAAATGAAGCGGCCCTAGATGACTACCCTAAGGAACACCTGATTGAATCAGAATTGGTATAGAATAAGAATTACCAATTTTGACAATCCGAGAGCGATTTGAAAGATACGAAGATATCCACTTCAAGAAGTTAGAGCTAAATTATATAACAAAAGTTCATGGTTCACTTTCTCAAAATCTATACTAAAATCTGTATAGATGACATCAGTCTGATTACCCTGAGCAAATTCATCAATAACGTTAGAAGTAATCTATATTGACAGAACTGAGTCAGTTCAGAAACAATTTTTGATTTTTTCATTAAGACACTTACATTGGAATAGTAATTTTGTTCTTCCCCCTTACACTAGTAGATTGAAGTTGATCGACTTGCCTTCCTTGAAAAGCAGACGTGTTATGTTAAACACCGTGATGGTTTATAAAGTTATAAGTGGTGATTAATCTTCTGACTATATTATTTCTAGGATTAAGTTTAACGTGCCATTTAGACCTTCTAGATACTATCAATTCCTTCATATTGATTTTCAGCGTACGAATTATGCTTCCGCGGAGCCCATCCGTAGAATGAGTATTGATTTCAATTCATTGTGTCACATCATAGATTTCGGATTAGGAATCGATATAATAAAGTCCAGGATTTTCTCTAGCTTGGATGTTTAGTTTTGTTATGATATGTTTACTTTCATATTTTTAGTTACTAACTTTAATTGTAATATTGTTTAATAATATTTTTGTTATACCGGCTGTTAATATTTGATCTGTAGCCGGTGTCCACCTCTACTGCTTAGCCGCCATGGCTCGGACTGTGGTGTGTACGTTGTCCCTACGTTATGGGGACGTGACCCTCTCGGTCGGAAGGGGCGGGAGTGCGAGGTGTTGGGACCGTTCGTATAAAAATGTGTTCACTTTCCACCAAATTCCAATAGGCAATATTGTTCCCTGAATAATTCCCTTGTTCGAAAAAATTCCCCCTGTCGTGAATGATTTATTTTTGTGGAATTTTTCCCTTTTCATTAGGATTTGTTTACTTTATTTTTGCTAGTGAACAGAACGGCAAATTGTTTAATTGTCTTCAAATATTAAATAAAACTAAAAATATTTGTTTTACACGACTTCATGATCTGATTCTTGATAACCACCCTCTGCAAAGAACCGCTGTCAAGCACTGGGTTTTACAATTGGAAGAAAACCCTAGTCCTTGAGACTGAGTTTGGATATATAATTAGAGCTATATTCGTTATTCCTGATCCGATGAGTTCGATATATATCTCATATAAATTTACTTTTGCAATTGGACAATTGTATCTTGTAAGAATGTTGACAACCACTTTTTACAATTAATCGGGATTCTCACCAAAAACACTACTTCGAATATATCTGGTCCCTGAAGTGTTATGATTCCGTCATGTACATTAAAAGCAAACTTCAAATGTAGGTTTCAAGGCCTCCATCTCTGGAACTCGAGCCTCCCCCTTAATATTGTTGGATTCAAAACAAAAAGTTCTATCAATGGTGAACATTTGGAGCAATTCAGTGATGTGCAACTAAAGTGGAGGATGCCCTTCTTGTTTTTCTAATAAATTGCTTTTTACGCTCACTGCGCACTAATAATTTATTAATTTTAACCAGCTGTTCATTTTCGAAACATCACTACAGATTCGATGTGAACTGTTCCTTATTATTCACGATAGCATTTTCCACTTTCCTTGAAGTGAACAAATTTAGGAACAAATATTCCACGTATTATTCGCGATAGGGGTGTATAGTCCGACCTTAGAAACACGTGTAACGATAGATTTAGCAATTCTGACAAATATCCAAACGTGTTTGCTGACATTTACACACATAACAACTTTTTGTCCTGCGGAGAATATTAACGGGACTTAGCCAAAAGTTAGAACTTTCTCTTGAGAAAATTAGTAGTATCATGATAAAAATGCTGGACGAATCCAAAGGGTAAAATTAGCAAATGCTATTTCAAGAGAAATTGTGGTGTCTTCCGGTGTACCACAAGGAAGTCATCTTGGCCCTGTCCTATTTACACTTTGCCATGATGTAAAAATATTTCGGCCCTTTAAAGATCCGGTGGAGCAATATTATATACAATCAGATCTTAATAGTATTCAAAAATGGTGTAGAATAAATTGAACTAAATATTTTGAAATGTAAACATGTCATTTTCTAGAGTTTGACATTCTAGAACCAATTATTTCTTTGGTGGTCGGGACTGTAGTATCCAATCTGGATCACGGAATCTTTATAGATTCTCGATTTCACATTTCAATGATAGTAAACAAAGCTTATAGTGCTCTGCAGTAAGGAGTTTTCTGATCCTTCGGTTACCATATATTCTTATACTATTCATAGCAACCTTATTGAATCTGTGCAAAAACAATTTCTCTTATTTTGTCTATGTGGACGAGGGTGGAACCCTCGCACACTACCTTCATATGAATTTAGGATTAATTTTATTAAATTATTTCTTCTTCTTCTTTCCTGATAAATGTTATCCAGGGTAACAGAATTCTGGTGAATTTTCGTGAAAATGCATTCTCGGAATGTAAACACACATGGCTCTCTCTCTCTCTTTTATTGGTTTCGTAATATACATATGTATCTCTTCATAATTTGTAAATTTGGGTTATAAAAGGTGATTTTTTAAAAGCTATAGGAAAGTTTTTCAAAAAAAAAGACACATAAAATTCAGAAAAATGCATGAAATCTTTATATGAATCGATAGTACGGTCCATATAATTTAATGTTTGAAGATTATTTCATTCAAATGTTGACCTTGACTGCGCTTCAAATGGTCCACCCGGTTAGTCCAATTTTGGCATTTCCACGTTTTTGAGAAACAGAGGTCCAATTGCTGCGAACGGCGACGAATCGATAATTGATGGTCATCATTAACACTGGCCGATACAGCTGCTATATTTTCTTCAGTTCGCACTTTACGTAAGCGTGACGGCGGTTTAATGTCCAACATGCGAAATTTAGTCACAATAGCCCGAATAGCCGCTTCAGTAGGTCGATTAAACTGACCATAAAATGGAAGCGCGCGATGAACTTTCTTAACAGAGCACGCATTTTGATAATAAAATTCTATAATTTGCAAGCGTTGTTCGTTTGTAAGACGATTCATGGTTAAATTATAGACCAAACTGAAGATGTTTGACAGTGAAACAAAACACGAAAAGTGCGTCAGCTGTTTAAACCAGTGTTACCAAAAAGATAATAGCTAAAAAATCAATATTGTAAAAACAGTAAAAATAGCTCTGTTAACCCGTTAACAGCGCGCTGTTAAAATATGTGGTTTGTGTCTCCGCTAGTTAAATTCCAAATTTATCTTCACGCACATGAATATTTTTCGATTTTTAAAATTTATGAAAAGACCGGAGAGTCGAACTTCTTTTTGCAACTATGTATATAATATTAGTTCGCACACAAACTTCACTACATCCCAAGATTTTTTAATCGGGTTATATTTAAAAAACACTTTTGAGGTTGGGGAATTTTTTTAGAAAAATTACAGCCATTCCTTTCATTTTCAGTAATCTGGGGAATCAACCGAAATTTCTACCAACACTTTATGGGCCGATTTGGATGTTCACTATATGCAAGGCGTATTTATACAGGTGATAGCACCAGAGCAAAAACAAATTCGGCAACAACACAATACAAGTAATTTTTTGAATGGTGAGCCATACTGTCAAAGCAAAATATATGGGATTTGACAGTTTCGGTTACTTTTGAATGAAAAAAATTTCAATCAGCTGGGCTCCTGCTATCACCTTTATAAATACGCCTTGACTATATGTTAATTCTGAAAATGATTGCCGACGTACTTTGCGATTTTTGTGAATAATCGATATTTTGTGAATTTACGATATGTCAGCAGAAATTTGAAGGTGTTTTGTTTCTTCTACTATTTGCATATTTGAGGATTTTGAAAAAAAAAGAATGTAGAAAAAATATTTTGACTAATTTTTTGCACATTTCATGAGCAAGGATGAGTAAAACTCTGATTTGCATAACCCTTATAACAAATAATCCGATCGATGATACACGTAATTTAAATAAGTAGAGAATGCAGTTGGTTGCCTATGACGGATCTCATTTCTGTTTCATTATGATATCAGAGTTGTGCTTGTCTAATACTTTCTTCCAAATGTAAAAGTTTCAGCTTGTAAAAGTTCAGCATTTCAGACTAATTATTTTACAAATTCAAAATTGTATAGCTTCTGAAAGTACAGAAGGATTAAAAAATTATATTCGAAATCTCTCTGGTGGTTTGAACCCCCAAAAATCCTCCGAACGCGCGAACCTGTATGTAAAATAAATGCATTACAACGAGGGCAACATTGCCATTACATTAGGTCTTAACGATTCTGTCTATCGACCTGGGGGTCGACTCTGGTTCTGTGAAAACTTTTCGGTGAAAAATAATCTGTCAGTCATCATCGAATGATTATTTGTTTATTCTTTTACTCGAACATTGGGGGTTTACTCGAAAGTCAGCGACAGGGGTTAGATGAACACTATAACTTAAGTATTGATTTCAACAAACTATTGGAAATTATTACCGACTCACATCCATATTGCAGTCGAATTGTGACATATTTTTTCATATACAAATATTTCACAAAACCAGAAATAACTTTCTGCTGTAGCAAATATAAAAACATCCTCAAGTACACAAGATTTCTATATTAATCTTCCTAGGCCGCTAACCTTACCTGAACGTCTTCATTTTTAAGTTCATCAATCAGCACTGCAATTGGATAAAGAGAATCATCCACAGTTTTATCACTGGTAGCCATTTTTAACGCGAATTTTATTTAGCAATCAAATATTGTAAAGTATTTATTTCGGAATAATCGGTTCTAAAAACGAAATATCTTTTGCAATACACAACCTAAGCAATTATTAAAGGACGAATTTGCAAAGAGATGTTCGAAATACATTCGTTTACACAACGCTATCGCTATCAGTCAAAACTTACGTAAAATAAATCTACCATGTTTATGGTAAAAAAACGAAACAGAGTTGCCATAATATAATACATAAATATTTCATAATATGGCTGTTTTTCTTTTATTAGTAAAAATTTAATTTTTTTCACAAAATAAAGAATTATTTTTTCACATTGCCGCCAATTACAATATAAATATTTGTATCAAAACAAACTTAAAAAAAAAATATTTTGTGTTGACTTATTTCGACTTTGGACACTGGCTAAGTCCAAAATTTTAGGACTATATAAATGGCATAAATCTAGTTTAAACTTTAGTCTGCGTAGCGGGTTTTGGACATACCCCAGAGGAGAAAATCTTAAACCCCGGCCGAAGGCCGGCTACACAAAAAAACTTTAGTCTGCGTAGCCGGTTTTGGACATACCCAAGAGGAGAAAATCTTTAACCCCGGCCGAAGGCCGGCTTCTCAAAAAACTTCATGTTTCTATCTGCGTGTTTACATATAAACTACTTTTAGGATGTACAATACATCCTCATGTGTAAACACGCCTACAGAAAACAAAATGTTTACAATTATTGCAGACTTTCCCCAAAAACATTATTTTGAAGTTGAATATCTCCGGTTCCAGGTGGGTTACGATTCCGTAACCCACATTGAAAGAAAGCTTAAAGTGTAGGCTATAAACTGATATTAATCATCTCTTACCTCAATATCGATCACATTTCCAGATAATGTCGATTTTACCAAAAAAAAGCGGGTTCTAAATTCAATTTTTTAACGCTGGCTACCGATGGGTTAATGATTTTAATTTTTAATTTTAATTAATTTTTTGCTCCGCTATCTTATAGTAAATTCAATAAGCTTTCCAACGATATATATATATCGACCCGATCGGATCAGGAATGATGACTATAGCTCAAATTATATATCCGAACTTTCAAGGCCCCAATCTCGGAAAGTGGACCTTAGCGCCAAAAAAAATTTTCTTTTTTTTGGTAATTTTTAACGTTCTACAAGGCTGTATTTTTTTTTTTTGACCATCGCCATTAAACTAGATTTGTTCCAATTTTGGAAAAAAGAGATAACGAATTTAAAGTTTACGCCATCCTCCGGTTGACGCAACAACGGCAGGAATTCCCGGGCATATTTTGGGATTTCTTGTGGGCATCGGAGTGGAGGCGTAATCTTTAACTTCCCCACATACTCACAAATACACCAACACACTTACAAACGCCTACCAAATCAACCCCCGAACATCTTAAAAAGGTATGTTAAGTTTGCCACTACTTTTATGAAAGATAATCCCGAGCAAAAACACCTGTTCATTGAGTTGAGCAAAATTTTATAACCTGAAATTAAAATAGGTTATATAATTACAACGTGAGTGTTTTTTGTCTTGTGTCGTCCAGTATAAGTGTTTGTGTTCCTAAAACTAAAGAATAATAAGAATTAGAAAATCTAAAAGACAATTATTATAAAAAACCTGAAATAAAACATTTAGAAAATTGGTAAAATTAAAGAAAAATCTGAAAAAAATAGAAAATTGTTAAAATTAAATAAAAAAATCTGAAAAGAAAAAATATAAAACACCTGAACGTAAGTTGTTAAAAAAAGAAGAATAAAGTAAACTATTTAAAATTATTTTTTAAGTTAAAATTTGCTTAAATAAATTGTGAAAATATTTATATTTTCAATATTTAAATATTCTAAAGAATATTCAAAAAAACTTTAAATTATATTTAAATAATAAATCTAATCTAATTTTCATTTTTGCAATTCAGCTATAAAAAAACCTAAAAATAATAAAAAAAAATTAGAAATTTTGTAGAATTTAAGAAAATAAGTTGTTAAAGAAATTACTTAATGATAAAGATTTTTTAAATAGATTTAAAAATATTATCTATTTATTTAATTTGAATTAATAATTTAATTTAAATTACAAAATTGAACAAATAATTAAATACATTAAAATAACTAAAATCTTTGAATTAAATAATTTCTTAAATACATTTAAGTGTGAATAGGACCTAAAAAAATGTATTAAAATTAAACAATTTATTATTATTAAAAAAATTTGTAATTATTAGTATAAATAAAAAATGTGAACTTTGCATATAGAATCCTAAGTGTAAATTTTGCTAAAGAACAGGTTGAAAATGGTGTAGTAACAAAAGTGTAAACAAGACGTGCGGTAGTGTTTGGGGCATTTTCATACACCAGACCCAAGAAAATGCCATCCTTCCTTTCCTATATTCCTTTTAATTTCCTTTTTCCTTCCTCATATCATTTCCTATTGTAAATCTTTTTTATATAGAGTTGACAGAAGTCATACAAGTAAATGCTAAATTTCCCTCGTACATGTGTAAATTATGCATGCGCTTCTTTTGTATAAATAACTAAGTTTACTTTGTAGGTGCTCAGTGTTTATGTACCTTAAAATATTCAACCATGTTCTTTTTTCCCAATTTAGAAATTTGTAAAATTTACACAAGTTTCTTAGTTGAAATTAACTAATTAGTTGGATAATGGTGTAAGTACACGCAGAAAAAAATTTGTGAAAAAATACCTAATTCAATTTTGTAAATCTTTTTTATATAGAGTTCAGAACTCATACAATTAAATGCTAAATTTCCCTCGTACATGTGTAAATTACACATGTGCTTCTTTTGCATAAATAACTAAGTTTACTTGGTAGGTGTTCAGTGCTTATGTACCTTAAAATATTCAACCATGTTATTTCTCCCAATTTAGATATTTTTTGCATTTACACAAGTTTCTTAGTTGAAATGGTGTAAGTATGAATATGTAAGTTGCCAATTTCATGAATTCTGTAGCACAAAGTTGCAAAAATACGTATATGAACAAAGATTTTTATAAATTTGTCAAAGTGAATTTCGACGACTAGAATTATAAGAAAACCAAAAGCAACAGACGAAGAATTTATTTTGCATTCGCAAAGTGAAGATTGATTAATCTTTTAATTTATTAATATCAATTTTAGTTACATTTCGGAAGTCTGGAATATAATATGATGTTCTCCTTCAATTAATGTCATTTACGAATTGTTGGAGCAACATTATGCAGTCTCGACAAGTGATGCCGTAAATGGTTTCGGCAGCAGTGGTATATATGCACTACGCCCAACAACTTTTGGTTCTCCGCCAGGTGGTGCTGGGACATCTTTTGTATTTAGTAATGAAAACAGCAGCGGGCCTCTGTTATCCATTGGTACCAAAGCCAGTGCGTGTTTGGGGAAAGCCGAAAAACATACAATTATAACAAGGTAAGTGTGGCTGTGTGTGGTGTCAAAAGTATCTTTCGTCATTATTAATTTAATCCCTTTATGATTGACAGTTTACATGCTGTAGGGGTAGCGGTGGTTGTGCCTCAGCAACATACAAAAAATATGTGGGTAATGACAACAGCAACATCATCCACGGCAATATCAACCACCACCACACCAACAACAACAGTATTAATCAACAAAATACTGTTGTTTGACAACGATATCAAACAGAACCCACAAACCCATATTGTTGCTATTAACTCATCGCAACAGACAGCAGCTACAACATCAGCCTCATCTGTCGATGCCAAATCAACACACCAGCAGCAACGACAACAGCGTATCCCCAGCAGTCGGTTCTATGCACCGATACGACCCGGTTCCCCCACGGAATCCGGCCAAGGACTGCAACCCCCACAAGCAAGTATACAAATTTTCAGTTACGGAGCAGTATATTCCGGCTAACCTGCTCCGAATTTTACTGGTCCGCGCCGGAATTGAGATCAACCCCGGACCTTGGTACTGTACCGTATGCCACGGACTTATTCGTTCAACATCGGTGCAATGCACCATCTGTAAAGGATGGATTCATCTCCGGTCTACTAACAATTGTTCGGGCCTAGCAAAACCTAAGGATTGGAGTGTGGGTTTTGTTGGCGCATGCTGCCAACATAGACCCGCCACAGTGTCACCATCACCTCCACCTCAGGCAACAACATCGCGCAGGCAAACACAACAACCGACTCCTCAGCCATCACAACAGCAACAACATCAGCTTGTTCCCATACAACAAATGAGCAACAACAACTGCTCGGTCTGTCAAGGCGTAATTCGCTCTGCATCAGCACGTTGTAATGGTTGTAACAAGTGGTGCCACATGAGGAAATCCAACAATTGTTCTGGCCTAAGCAATAGGAGGGAATGGAATCCCGGATACCTGGCACCATGTTGTGCTAGTACCCAACTGGCAACCAATGCCAACACACATGCGTCTCCTCCCACCATACAAGCGCAACCCGTTCCTTCCCCTCCCTATCTCCTTCGTAACAGGCTGCAACTCCACCAGCAGCCAGCTCAATTGCAACAGCGGCAACAACAACAGCCCTCCGTAGTAAACAGACCTCAAACGCACCATGCTTCACAACAACAGCTCCATCAACCGAGTGGCCGCTCGAACATCTGTTCAGTGTGTCGGGGCGCTATTCGCTCCACCTCGGTAAGATGTAATAGCTGTAATGCATGGTGCCACTTACGCAAGAGACACAATTGTTCAGGGCTAACAAACTGTAGGGAGTGGAATGAGAGATTTGTGGCGCCTTGTTGCATCAACCTTGATGCAAACTCGTCATCATCCTCATCGGCAGAATACTATACACCGCCTACTTCACCCCAACTACAGCACCAGGGACAACTGCAACAACATCAGCAGACACAGCCACAACACCGGCTACATGAGCAGCTACAACAACAGCAGCAACAGCGGCCACAACAGCTTACACCGCACATATCTGTCCCTACACCGGAGAACATTACATTAATGCAATTCAATTGCAACGGCCTCCAAGGCAAAATAACGGAAATTACGGCCTTTATGAGCAGACACAATGTCATGGTTGCAGCGGTCCAGGAGACGAAGTTGAACAATTCCTCCAATCTTCGATGCTGCAATGGTTACAACATTGTTCGAAGAGACCGCGAAAGAAGCAACGGTGGGGGTGTCGCATTTATTATCCATAACACCGTGCAATACCGACCGATTTCACCAGACCATAGTACACAGGATGAGTACATGGAGTCACAGGGCATCGCTGTCAGGTCTGGAAACACCGAAATCGAGATCGTGAACGTTTACATCCCGCCAGTGTCAGTATGTCCGCCCGGTTATCGCCCTGATATCAGGGCACTGCTCATAGGCGATAACCGGTTGATCATGGGAGATTTTAATGCTCACCATGAACTCTGGCATTCGAATCTCGGAGACGACCAGAGAGGAACTGCACTCGCGGGACAAATCGATGACTCAACGTTTTGCACAATAAATGAAGACGCCCCTACCAGACTAATGGGTACATGCGCCAGTTCGCCCGACATTTCTATCGTCAGCGCAGGTCTGATAAACTACACGGCTTGGCAAACAGTAATATCACTAGCCTCAGACCACCTACCCATTTTAGTCTCGCTTAACCGACCTAACGACTTTATAATCTCTGAACGCCGAACCTATATCAACCAGAAAAAGGCTGATTGGCTAGGCTTCAGAGATTATACGGAAAGTGTCTTCCGATCCAGACCGCCCCCTTCTAACTTTCGCAACGCAGAGAAGGTTTTCCGCAGTATCGTCACCACAGCAGCCACCCGCTTCATTCCAGCCGGTCGAATACCAGAGATAAGACCAAATTTCCCGGCTGAGGCAGTGGTATTAGCGAACCAGCGTGACGAACTCCGCCGTACCAACCCAAGCGACCCGATGATAGCGGAGCTAAATCGGGACATCAGCAAATTGGTAGGCGAACACAGGCGGAATATTTGGCTGGAACATATCGGAACGTGCAACCTGGGAACTGGTGCACACAAACTATGGACAACTGTCAAATCCCTCTCCAACCCGTCGAAGAAAGACGACAGAGTCGCAATTACCTTTAATGACTCCCCCACGTTGGACCCTAAGCGGTGCGCGAGCCAATTTGGCCGACAATTTACAGAGCACCCGGAGAGGAACAAAGCGAAAAGGAGTATCCTAAGAAAGGTACGGAAACTCCGAGTGATTGACAGTCCAGCAGTTTTCACGCCAACAGAGGTCGCACAAGCCATAAAGAATGCGAAACCATCAAAAGCATTAGGCCCTGACAGGATATCTATGCTGATGCTAAAGCACCTAGGAGATGCAGGAGTAGAATTCCTTACAGCGACCCTCAATTTGTCCACAGCTACCCTAACGATACCTGAGATCTGGAAGGTGGGTAGGGTAGTCCCAGTTCTCAAGCCTGGGAAACTTGCAAGCCAAGGTGAGTCTTACAGACCGATAACCTTGTTGTCACCCATTGCAAAGACCATTGAGGCGCTACTCCTGCCAAGCTTGACCAGAATCCTTCTTCCAGCAGAGCATCAGCATGGATTCCGGAAAATGCACAGCACCACCACAGCATTAACCGCCATAACCACCCACATCAGCCACGGTCTAAACGGGAGAAGACCCTGTGAACGAACAGTTCTCGTGGCCCTTGACTTGTCAAAAGCATTTGACACAGTTGATCACGCCATTCTCTTCAGAGATATACTCGAGTCTGAGCTCCCCAACTCGCAGAAGAGATGGTTAGTGAACTATTTATGTGGACGGCAAGCATTCGTGGAGTTTAGGAACCGGAGATCTAAGCAACGCAGAGTTAAACAAGGAGTACCTCAAGGTGGAGTTCTCTCCCCGTTACTGTTTAACTTCTATCTCTCCAAACTCCCTCAACCTCCATTAGGGGTTGAGATAGTCACATATGCGGATGATTGCACGGTTATGGCGAGGGGCCTAAATGTAGACGAAATCTGCAGCCGTATTAACATCTACCTTCAACAATTGGTGGATTTCTTCAAGGCTAGAAATCTGAAAATATCCCCGGCAAAGTCATCAGCCACACTTTTCACTACATGGACAAAGCAAGTCGCACTTGAGTTGGCGGTCGAAGTCGATGGCCATAGAATTCCGACTGTAAGTCATCCCAAAATCCTTGGGGTGACCCTAGACAGCTTACTCAAGTCCTCAGCGCATGCCACCGCAATTTGCAACAAGGTAAAAACAAGGAACAAAGTCCTCAAGTCGCTTGCCGGTAGCACTTGGGGCATGGACAAAGAAACCTTGCTCACGACCTATAAAGCAATTGGCCGGCCGGTGGTAAGCTACGCAGCGCCAGTATGGACTACCTGCACTAGCAAAACGCAGTGGGAAAAAATTCAAACTAGCCAAAACTCAGCTCTCAGGACTATTACGGGGTGCCTGCAGATGTCTCAAGTTGACCATCTGCACTATGAAACCAAGGTCCTCCCAGTCAAAGATCACTGTGAGATGCTGACAAAACAGTTCCTCCTGGGATGCCATCGGAGGGGTCACCCTAATTTCCAACTCACAGAGTTGGAAGCCCCCCCCCCGAGGCATGTCAGAGAGGAAATCTGGAAATTTCGAGGTGATATCCAGCAACATCTAACTGAACCCCTCACACAAGCCTCTTACACCGCTGGATTAAAGCAAATCCACCAATTATCCGTTATTTCGTCATTGAACAGCTTCAAACCCAACATTGTCTTGGGTGGCCGACCCCCACCTATTGCAGAGAACGAAAAAAGTCTCCCCAGGAAAACAAGATCAATCCTGGCCCAGCTGAGATCAGGGTGGTGTAGTCGATTGAACTCATACAGATCGAGACTCGACGAAACCATCCCTGATCTCTGCCCTGCATGCGGTACAGGACCACACGATACCAATCATCTCTTCAGATGTCCCTCCAAACCTACCTCGCTGACTCCAGTATCCTTATGGACCAATCCCATTGATGTGGCCCGTTTTCTGGATCTGGATTTAGAAGAGGAATCGAGTGAAGGAACAGAGGAAGACTAACTAAAAATTTTTGTATATTACAGCATACGTGGCTACAACAACAACAACAACAGCAATCCCACCAAAAACAATAGAAGCATCAAAGAAAAACAGCCTTAATATCATATGAGTATAATATTTAAAATAAACATTTTTTGTTTCCAGATCGTCAGATCAAGATTAAGTCATCATCGTTTTTATTTGGACGGGAAATAGAAAATCAATAAAAAGATTTAGGTCTTTCATATTATTAAATTTAGTTAAAAAACATTCCAATTAGATAACTGAAACATGGCGTTGGATTACTTATCACTTTGTATATTTATTTCTTTATTTTCAAATAATGATAAATGCAAATTGTTTAAGAGAACAAAGTGCTTTGAAATACAGTCAAAACATACAAGGTAATTTTACACAAGTTTTTACAAGTATATGCCGAGGCTTTAACACCGTTGACGTCAACTTATGATAGGGATGATTGGCCCTCGCATATTGATAGACTTTTTACTGATCTTAACTTGTCTCAGATAAATTATGTGGGAAATGTAAATGCTAGGCAACTATACTTAGTATTTGCCGACGATCCCCATTACTTCGAAATCAGTAGAGTTCCTCCCATATCTCTCCCGGAGGACGATTATCATCCTATCTTGAATATATCGATGTTGTACTCTAGTGAATCTTCTCCCTCTACTACTAATCGAACCTTTTTCTGTTTCAAGAGAACCAATTTCGAAAAGCTTAATTCACTTGTCCAGGATGCTGGAATTCTGTTTGTAGCTGTCGTCGTATACTGATTTTGACATTGTTGTAGATTGATTTTACCAAATTTTGAATGACTTCTGGTCACGATCAGTACCGAAAACTCGTGTTGGACACTTGGTTTTCGCGTGAGTAGTCTATCATGAAGAATTCGAGAAGTAGACTTTTTATGAAATTTAAGAGGACCGGTCTGAATCAGATTATGTCAAATATTCCGTTGCTAGGTCGAAATATAGCATTGAGTCTCAGAGATGTTATAGGATCTACTTGGAAAAACTAAGGAATGATTTTAGGAAAAATCCTAGATCTTTTTATGACTTTGTGAATCAAGGATTAGAATGGATTGTTTTTCAAAAATTTTTGCGACGACATACTCAGAGCGATCTTATGGGTCGAGTGACACTTATTCTTATAATATTTCTGCATTGAGTCAATTAGAAATCCCTATTATTGATTTACCCTTAGTTTTGTCGAGTTTGAATAATCTCAAATCCACAAATAGTGGTTTGGTTATTCCGCTAACATTATTATTTAATACTTCATTGAGTTTTGGATGTTTCCCTTTGGCTTGGAGGAGTTCATTCATTGAATCACATAAAATGTAGCAATCACTTCCGATCCATCTCTCACTGCTTCTGGAGCTACAAAAACTGATATTATTTCCAACAGCTGATTCGCGGCGTATGCCTTAATCTGGTTGACCGAATGTGTACGAATATTCAACAATACTGCCCCGCTTCTCTGGAGCATTGCCCAATCTTTCTGACTAAGAATGTTAAACCGTGACCCAGAGTCAATAATCATCGAAATAATGCGACCCCCTAAACGGTATTGAATCATTTCGTCCGTTATCACGATTTCACTAATCTATAATAATAAGCAATCGAAGTTGCGAATGTCTCTTTCCGGTTCGCAACCTTTCTCCTCAATGCATCTAACTCTTGACGTTGGTAATCTCCGTTGCTTCGGGTGGCCATATTCATATTCCTCTGGTTTGCGTTTATTATTTTTAGTTTATCAATTTCGAGCAAAATGCCCTATTAGTCCACATTTGTCACATTTCACTTTTCTTGCCGGACAGCTGAAGTCATTACTTAAATGTCCCTTTTTACCACATCGCCCACATTCATCGCCTGTACGCTTTGTCCACTCAAATTTTTTAGAAACTCGATTTATTGTATCGCATTCAGCCTTTGACAGCATACTCTCTGATTGTCTGCTCGTGGATTTGACATGCCGAAATGACATCATCCCAATCTTGCTGTTTCTCTAAAAGCTTTCTCTTCAAATCGATTGGAGCCCATGTGTCAATTAGTTTTGTCTTTTATGCATATCTCTTTAATCTCACTTGGCGTTGACCCGAAATTGCATTTTGACCCTTGATGTCTAAGACGCAACAGAAACTTATCTCTCCCTTTCTCTTTATCTCCCCTTCTGACGGAGAGAGTTTCCTAAATAAATGTCTTTCGAAGGTGGAGTTTCGCTTCGGTGAGAAATATTCATCTAATTTGTTGACCAATATTTTAAACACACCATTCTTTTGCTTTTCATCGTACTCTACTAAGGCTCCTGGAATGTTAAACACAAACTCCTACAGTTGCGGGCCACCAAGGTGAAGCAATTTGTTCTTCTTCTTTACCACAACTGGTATATCTTCTGATTGAAGATATAGAGGGAGTGACCGAAGCCATTTTTCCCACTCAATCCGAAGTAAAGGCTTGTCTATATTCTCGCAAAGAAACGGTCTTATTTCAGCCATGCCGGTGCACAATTTAATGTGTTTCAATTTATCTGTAATGTAAAACCAAAATTCTTCTTTTACCGATTCGCAATTGAATGTGTTCCTCTCCATACCTGAATAATTAATTATTCCTCACAAGTTCACATCCCTATCGAATGGATGTTCTCCACAATTTAATGTGCGCTCTTAGATCACAATTTAAAGTCTTGATCCAAATTACAATTTAAGGTATTTCCCCAAGCCACAATTTAATGTGTTCCAATTATTTTGATCAACTGACTGATCTGCAAATAGTAAACAGAATTATTTCTCTTCCTCCTTCTATCGTATTTGTTTACGTTTTCATACCTAACAATTCAATTCGTAATACTTGCTATCACTGTATTGTCACTAAATAATAGGGCTGTTTTTCTTTAAGCCGGGATAACAAGCTGCGATAACAAAAACTTTAAATTTAATTTTTCGTTCAAAATAAAAAATTATTTTTTCACATTGTCGCCAACTACAATATAAATATATGTATCAAAAGAAATTTTCAAAAAAAATATTTTGTGTCAACTTTATTGGACTTAGCCTCGATATCCATCATTTTGACTTACACTGGATAATTATTCAGGCTAAGTCAAACATTTTTAACACAAAATTATTTTTTCAAAATTTATTTTCACATACACATTGATTGGAAAAAAATGGATTGCAGTTTTACTGCTGTCGGTAAATCTAACCGCAAAACTTCACATTTACAAAATCCAACTGTACGACGTCCTGGCCAAGCTCCCATCCTCGCCATCCTCGTCGCCAATGTAACAACCTACCATTTAAGCTATTCCGAAATAAAAGAATTAAACTGATTTAATGGCACTTTATTGAGGACACAACTTTACTCGGTAACTACTGAGTAAGTAAGTATTTTTATTGAGTCTTCTTCTTATCTGATAGCATTTTGATGTTCTTAACGAATGGATAACAAAAGTATACTTAGAACTATATTCGTTTTGTTCTAATGCACAATGTTATGTGATAAGCTACTTGCTAAAATGAGATAGTGAAAATATGGTAATACGTGAGTGTTTAACAATTAAACTGAATTAATGGCACTTCATTGAGGACACAACTTTACTCGGTAACTACTGAGTAAGTAAGTATTTTTATTGAGTCTTCTTCTTATCTGATAGCATTTTGATGTTCTTAACGAATGGATAACAAAAGTATACTTAGAGCTATATTCGTTTTGTTGTAATGCACAATGTTATGTGATAAGCTACTTGCTAAAATGAGATAGTGAAAATATGGTAATACGTGAGTGTTTAACATTAGCAAGGTCATGGCCTTAGTGACAGTAGCGGATAGCGCGAGAATCTGTCAAAATAACAAAAACAGAACTGTTAAGTCAATTACTAACAGGGAACGTACAATTACGAATTATGTGTGTTTGTGTAAAAGTAAAATGTGTTTAAATATAAATATCACAGTAAGTTGGCATAAAAATACAAAAACGAGTGTGGTCAGGTACATTACATTTTGAACTTGGAATTACATTAATTTTAGATATTGCTTTTTCTTTTTAGTAATAATCACTCGTCACAGCACCCATATATATGGGAATTGTAAGAGTGTGACAATAATAACAATATTTACATATTATAATATGTAGGTAATGTTTTTTCTTGTGTTTTTCTTAGCCTCTGCGGCAACCTGGGCCGGTTTTGGTATAAAATTCTGGCATATTGTAAGGGTCCGGGTCGTCGTTAAGTGCCTCGTTTAAAACTCCAACAGGAGACAGATAATCCAAACCCGACCAGGTGAGATTCTTTTCAGCTTCATAGATGTCATTCATGAGACTGTTTTCATGATCAAGATCAAGGTTTTCTACGAATTTCAATTGTAGATTCAAGGCGTACTTACAGAAGGGCTGTACTTTTGATGTTTCATAGATGTGAGTATTTCCAAATCGTTTTGTAGGGTTTTCATAATTCTTGTTTATGCACATTCGCAGCACCTTCCGTTCAAGTATTGACAATTCATTGGCTACTGTGGGGCTAATGGTGAACCAGATTGGGAATTCGTATACCAATACGGATCTAATGGTGACTTTGTATAGCAGGAGTTTGGTGTTCGTAGGCAGGTATTTATTATACAACATATATGTAAAAATCCCCAGTAAACGTTTTCCATTTTGAATCAGTAATCTCGCATGATTATTAAATTTAAGTAGCTTGTTGAAGTTGACCCCAAAGTACTTTATTTCGGATGTGAAAGGAATATCTACGCCGTCAAGTGAGAGATTAAATGTTTTGCTCTCAGGAACCACAAATCTGGCACATCTTCCAAATGCGTTTCTGAAACAAAAGGCTTGCGATTTAGCTGCATTGATTTTTATGCCCCACGTTTTATAATATACGCTAATTAGACCAAGATGGAATGCCTGTACTGGTGAGTTATTATGGGCGTATATCAAGCAATCGTCCGCATACAGTATTGTTTTTGAGTTTTCAGTTAGATGTGGAAAATCATTTAGGTATATGTTGAAAAGGAGAGGGGCCAACACACTTATCTGTGGAACACCAAAGTTTACAGACCAGGAGATGATGATGTTGAATCGCTTATCTGGACGCTGAATTTACGGTCAGAGAAAAAGCTCTGAAGAGTTTTCACGAGGTAGGGATCGACACCGAGGTCTATCAGCTTATACAATATTCCTTTGTGGCAAGCAGAATCGATGCCTTTCTCAATGCCCAAGGAAACAGCCACAGTGCAGCTTACATTTCTTAAATTTTCAGTAATATCAGAAGTGCATGTTTTGTGTCCTTTTTTAAATCCAAATTGGAATTCTGATATTAGGTCTATGATGAAATCATTTTCAATTTTTTCTTTCAGGACATGTTCAAATAATTTGCCTATATTTGAAAGAAGGGAAATTGGACGGAACTCTTCAACTGCCATGCTGTTTGGTTTCTTTTTAATCGGAATAATCTTCGCTGATTTCCACGCCATCGGGAAATAGCAATCATTGATGCAGTTGTTAAATATGATTGTGAGGAATTTCAAGGTTACATCAGGTAATTTTCTTATTATAAAATTAGAGAAGTGGTCAAATCCGCTTGATTTCTTGCTGTTGATATTACTGATAATACTTCTTATTTTAACAGGTTCTACAAAATGGTACTTATCGGGATTTTCTAGAGATGTAAAATTCTCATTAAAAGTGCAAATGTGTGAGGATACGGAATTGACGCAGGATGAGACTTTTGTTTCAAGATCAGGAACAGGGTGTTCTGCTGGTGACGGGCGGAAGACTGCGGAGTAAAAATTTCGAAAAAGTTCGGACATCTCGGAGGTGTCGGTTGTGACTGTATGGCGAATTTGGTGACAAAAGGAAGATTTATTTTTTCCAACCATTTGGTAAATTTTTTGAAATGCGGAAGGACTGGGTTTTATGTTCTGTAACCTATCGTTGAAACTTTTTGCTTGTTCTATATTTACAGTTTCCTTAATTATAATTTTTAAAAGTTGTATTTGTTTTGACAAGATGTTATACCCACGGCTGAGTCGGTTACCCGTGCGGTGATAAATCTTCTTCAGGTCCTTTTGCCAACGATATTTAATTTTATAATGGGCCGAGAGTGGAAATTGGTGTTTATTATTCTCGTGTCTTTCCGAATGAGTTTCATGTACAACTGAAAACGCAGAGTTTAGCTTGTCTATAAAGGAATCGTCTTCGTTGTTAGTAAGGTTCCTATTCACAGTGTAGCAACTTCCATATCTTGGTGAAAGTTGTTCCAGTTTGTGTTTTTATACGATGTAAAAATGCGCGGATTTCTCAATGTTAAGCTAAAATTGCTCATTCGGAGATCAAATTTTAATGGAAAGTGATCGGAAAAGGTAGGAAGACTGGTTATATTGTAATTAGGAATGTTTCTGTCTATAAGATTTTCACTTAGCAAGAAGTGATCCAGGAAGGATGTCCCTCTTGGAAATGAAGGGCTGTGGTCACATAGGCGGACGACTTCCATTGCGTTGTTCTGGAGCCAGTTGTAAAGGGTAGTACCATTGCGTGTATCACCCCATATGATGTTTTTTCCATTTAGATCTCCACCGACAATAAATCCATCAAATGCTGAAGCTGATTGTGATTTGACTCATTTGAATAAATGATGTATTAAATCCAATATCTTTAATAGAAATTCAGTGTCTTTTTTATTACAATCACCACTCCAGTGGGAGAATAATCACAAATAAAGTTATATCCCTCAATATAAACTTTTTTGTTCTCGGGGTGGCACTCCTGTATAAACCCAATGTCGATTTGGTTGTTTATTAAAGTGTTTTGTAAATCAATTTGACGGCTACGGTCGATCAAAGAATGGACGTTAAAGAAAATAAAGAAAGTTGATGGACCTATGGACCATAAGTTGATCTTACTTTTTTCAGCAGACGTAAAAACTCTTCTTTTGCGTCATCTAGAAAATAATTTGCAAGTTTCATGAATTCGTCAACAATGGCCGGCTTCCTTTTCTGAGAGTTCTGTGATTGGAAAAGATTTGCGAATGATTTTTCTTCACGGGTTTTTTGGATGCGTTCCTTTCTGTTCGCTACATATTTTTTGTACGCAGGGCATCCTTTCCAATTTGCAGGGTGTCCTGCTTCAGCGCAGTTCACACAGTGAGGCTGAGATGTTTCGGATTTGGTTCGAAGGCACAATTGAATTCGGACCCACAGTTTTTTGATATGTGACCCAACGTTGACATCTATGGCACTGAATTTCCTTTTCTTTTTGTTAGGGTTTTCCCATGTTATAGTCTGGCTCAGTAGCTCGCGAATGAGAGAGACATCATTAAGAGTTTTGCCAGGTAGTAGCGAAACTAATATAAGGCCAGTGTCATAATTATTTTTAATTGAGAATGGCGTGGTGTATTTTGACACTTTGGAAACTATACCAGGTATGGTCTTATCCAAAGCCATTTTGACAACAGTAAGGTCAATATTATGATAGAGTCCTCTCATTACAAGAGATATCTGTTTCAACTCCTTTGGCGTATATGCCTTGACTGGTTTTTCGCTGAGTAATTTCACCATTTCTGCATGAATCAGTGGATCTGAGAAGTACAGCTTACTTTTGTGTTTGTTAATGTTTTTATTTTAAAAAAGATTTTCGGAGACTTTGCTTCTAGTTGTTCCACTGAAAGCTTTACATTGACATCAAATAAAAATATTGGCGGCATAGTGATCTTTTTGCTACTGTTGGTGCAGCTGAGTTAGTTAGAGGCATGTTGAGCATTTTAATATCGAGACCTGCTAGCAATGCGTATCTATTTTGGTTGTCTGGGTCGTAAGTCAGGCCTGTAATGTCGATGTCTGTCGTTGTTGTTGTTACACCATCAATTCTCTTTCGCTTCGACTCATTTCCATTAGTTAATAAATGTAGAAGGTTGGTTGTGGACGGCATGTCCATAACATCATGTTCCATCGTCAGTTTGTTTACGGGTACCACCAGAGCAGGTAGACGCCAATGAATTACCCGGACAATTTAAAAGAAAACTTCAAAAATTCAAAAAAAAATTTTGCGCTAAAAAATGCTACCAAACCGTCCCTTTCCAACAAAACCAATTTCATAAAAATCGGACGAAATTTATAAATCAAAAAATTCGGAGCCCGTAACTCGGGAAAATTTCCATATCTTGGTGAAAGTTGTTCCAGTTTGTGTTTTTATACGATGTAAAAATGCGCGGATTTCTCAATGTTAAGCTAAAATTGCTCATTCGGAGATCAAATTTTAATGGAAAGTGATCGGAAAAGGTAGGAAGACTGGTTATATTGTAATTAGGAATGTTTCTGTCTATAAGATTTTCACTTAGCAGGAAGTGATCCAGGAAGGATGTCCCTCTTGGAAATGAAGGGCTGTGGTCACATAGGCGGACGACTTCCATTGCGTTGTTCTGGAGCCAGTTGTAAAGGGTAGTACCATTGCGTGTATCACCCCATATGATGTTTTTTCCATTTAGATCTCCACCGACAATAAATCCATCAAATGCTGAAGCTGATTGTGATTTGACTCATTTGAATAAATGATGTATTAAATCCAATATCTTTAATAGAAATTCAGTGTCTTTTTTATTACAATCACCACTCCAGTGGGAGAATAATCACAAATAAAGTTATATCCCTCAATATAAACTTTTTTGTTCTCGGGGTGGCACTCCTGTATAAACCCAATGTCGATTTGGTTGTTTATTAAAGTGTTTTGTAAATCAATTTGACGGCTACGGTCGATCAAAGAATGGACGTTAAAGAAAATAAAGAAAGTTGATGGACCTATGGACCATAAGTTGATCTTACTTTTTTCAGCAGACGTAAAAACTCTTCTTTTGCGTCATCTAGAAAATAATTTGCAAGTTTCATGAATTCGTCAACAATGGCCGGCTTCCTTTTCTGAGAGTTCTGTGATTGGAAAAGATTTGCGAATGATTTTTCTTCACGGGTTTTTTGGATGCGTTCCTTTCTGTTCGCTACATATTTTTTGTACGCAGGGCATCCTTTCCAATTTGCAGGGTGTCCTGCTTCAGCGCAGTTCACACAGTGAGGCTGAGATGTTTCGGATTTGGTTCGAAGGCACAATTGAATTCGGACCCACAGTTTTTTGATATGTGACCCAACGTTGACATCTATGGCACTGAATTTCCTTTTCTTTTTGTTAGGGTTTTCCCATGTTATAGTCTGGCTCAGTAGCTCGCGAATGAGAGAGACATCATTAAGAGTTTTGCCAGGTAGTAGCGAAACTAATATAAGGCCAGTGTCATAATTATTTTTAATTGAGAATGGCGTGGTGTATTTTGACACTTTGGAAACTATACCAGGTATGGTCTTATCCAAAGCCATTTTGACAACAGTAAGGTCAATATTATGATAGAGTCCTCTCATTACAAGAGATATCTGTTTCAACTCCTTTGGCGTATATGCCTTGACTGGTTTTTCGCTGAGTAATTTCACCATTTCTGCATGAATCAGTGGATCTGAGAAGTACAGCTTACTTTTGTGTTTGTTAATGTTTTTATTTTAAAAAAGATTTTCGGAGACTTTGCTTCTAGTTGTTCCACTGAAAGCTTTACATTGACATCAAATAAAAATATTGGCGGCATAGTGATCTTTTTGCTACTGTTGGTGCAGCTGAGTTAGTTAGAGGCATGTTGAGCATTTTAATATCGAGACCTGCTAGCAATGCGTATCTATTTTGGTTGTCTGGGTCGTAAGTCAGGCCTGTAATGTCGATGTCTGTCGTTGTTGTTGTTACACCATCAATTCTCTTTCGCTTCGACTCATTTCCATTAGTTAATAAATGTAGAAGGTTGGTTGTGGACGGCATGTCCATAACATCATGTTCCATCGTCAGTTTGTTTACGGGTACCACCAGAGCAGGTAGACGCCAATGAATTACCCGGACAATTTAAAAGAAAACTTCAAAAATTCAAAAAAAAATTTTGCGCTAAAAAATGCTACCAAACCGTCCCTTTCCAACAAAACCAATTTCATAAAAATCGGACGAAATTTATAAATCAAAAAATTCGGAGCCCGTAACTCGGGAAAATTTTATTTTTTTTGCTTAAATGAAATAAAAAAATTAATAAAATAACCCACTCACAGAAAAAAATATTTCAGTTTATTTCCTTAAATCAAATTTCAAGCAAATCGGGCAGTAAATAACGAGATATAACTAAATCGCCGCTGAAAATTTTATCTTATTTTTTCTTCTTATTGGATTCGCAAGTCCATATTGTTTTTTTTTTTTCAATTAATAAACAAAATTAATTAAAGATTGCCACAATGGCTGAATGCGCCAAATGCGATACGTGGTGAATCGGGCATACAGTGTGCTGGAGTGTGTGGTAAATCATATCACAGTTCCATGAAATGTTCTGGTGTGGATCAATATTCACCTAAAATACTGGATAATAATAATTTCATACGATATATATATGATGATTGTATGCGGTACATTCAAAATGTCGACTCAACATACCAAATGACTTGAGAGTAATATTATAATAAGCTTACCAACACAAGCCTCAAGCTTGAAAAAGAGTTGATAATTCATTGTAAAATGCTTGTGTAACAATTGTAGAAAAATCGAAACGGAACCCTCTTGATAATATTAAATGTGCACGAAAATAATATTGTCTTAAAATTCTCCTTGTAATTGTAGAATAAGCGTATATTAAAATTTTGTTTTTTTTTGGGTAATTTTCGTTAATATTAATTAATTTTATTAATTCGGTCCATTTCAGTTGTAATTATATAAAAAATAAGCCAGGACAATATCCCAGTTCAAATCAATAATTTTAATGTTTATGTTCATATTTTGGGCTTTTTTGGCACATTTCTCTTACTTACTTAAGAAACGTTTGTGTATAACAAGAGCTTCTCAAGCATAGCTGATAGTTGTTGATAGTTTTTGTGTGCGAACTTGAGAAACTGTTGTGCATTAAAAGAATTCCTCACAAATTGAGGAAACTCGTTGTGAATTCATTATTTTTATAATATTGTTCTCAAGTTGTATTGCTGTTTTATTCCTATTTGGTATGTTGCGGACCTAGTCTTAAATGACAATGAAATGAAAGTTTAAACATCACTTAAAAAATGAAGAGGAAATTAAAAATTTATTAGAGGCAATTGAAAAACGGTATGAGGAAAGATTATTGAAAATTGATAATGCTCAAAAAATTTGTGAAATTAATGTTTGTGAGATTAACTGTCTGACCCACCACCAGTCACTCACTTTCGCATCAAAAGCCGCATAGCCTTACGTGTTGTGAGTGAATGAAAATGCTGCCAGATCAAAAATTCCATAAATAATCGCAAATTTGCCAAGAAAAAACGCAAAATGTTTAATTTGTAATATATAAAAAGAAGTAGACACCACTATTGCTCATATATTAGAGCTGACAGCAAAATTAAAATGTAAACAAACTAATTTTTTTGTTTGTTTTGAAAAAAAATTACCATCGATGTACATTTTTTCTTCTCGTAGACAGTTGCGGGACATCTCCAATGTGCTTGGAATGACCCCGATCCAGTAAGTAAGAATTCATATGTACGTTCTGTTACAGATTTGTGCAAATCCTACAATTGCCGCTACGACTTAATCGGTGCAAATGAAGTTCGAGAGGAGATCGTCTCGAACGACGATGCGAAAGGGAATGAAGTAGACAGCGGCGCGGTGTCAATACTGAGGTTGATTTCAATAAACCTTTAATTAAAAACAATTATTTTGTGCGTTTTATTTATTTTTTAAATGCCAGTTTTTTAATTCGTCAGTTTCTCTCTATACTTCTGCAGCTGCTGCCATTTTCTCAGCGGCATCTATCAATATTTTCATTGCCTCTGACAGTTCTTTGGGTATACCAGTTGCTTCCTCACCTACTCTCAATTTGCGGCGAATGAGCAAAATCTGCTCACTTGAGCATTTTATGCCGAGGAAATCAGGCAGTTCATCAGCTGATTTCTTAATACTATGGGAAACCCATTTGACAAAGGAAATCGATGAAAGCGAAATAATGTTAACGGCGTATAATCATTCAATATCATATTCTGATTCAAAGAGATCTGGAAGTGTTATAATGTATTTTAGAAAAGAATGGATTGTTGTGTACAGATCACCAAGTGGATCCGAATCAGAATTTTGTGAAGTGTTCAAAGAAACTATTGAAGAAATGTGCGAAGTTAATAAGTAAATGAATCGACAGTTCAGGTACTTTTGTGTAAACTGAATTCTGATTAATAATATGAATATCACAGTTTGTTGTCGTAATTATATATAAATAAAGCGTCATTATAAATAAATTTAGTCTCTATGTGAACCAGGTGGCAGGATGAGATGGCCTGGTTCGTTATAAGTGTGTTCGTTGATAATGCCAACAGGAGACAGGTAAGCCGAGCCAGACCATAAATATTTTTCTCCAATTCTATATGTCTTTCATTAGGATGTTTTCATTAGTGGAACGGATTAGTGCAGAGCGATTGAACTCCTGCTGCGTATATGTATGTGATGGAAAAAAATTTTGTGTGGGTTGCATAGTGTTTGTTTATGCACTTTCGCCAAAATTTCCGTTCAAAGATTTCCAACTCTTTGGATACTATTGGTGATATATTAAACCAGATTGGAAATCCGTGCAGCAACAAAGGCCTGATTGATACTTTGTAGAGTATTAATAAGTATATTTAGTATAATTAAGTATATATGAAAACATCCTACAGATTGTTTTCGCTTTCTGGAGAATGGATCGCGCATGTAAGTTAAACTTGACACCCAAATATTTAATATTTTTTTAAATGGAATGTCGATTTCATCAAGGTAGAGACGTAGCGTTTTGCTTTGTGGTACCACCATTCATGGCATTCTAGGCATTCCTGATGCAAATAGCCTGTGATTTTGCCGTGTTGATTTTTATGCCCCAATTCTTGTAATACTCGTTAATGAGCCTGAGGTGGGAAGCCGCCATATTCAAGTCAATTGTAGGTGATGAGCTATGGGCATATATAGGGTCCGCAAAATAACTTTTTTTTGAAAATGCTATAAAAAGAACTACTGAATATTTTCTCAAATTTCTTTTTTTATTTGAAAGTACAATCCTTCCGGTTAATAATGGAAAATAATTTCATTCAAATGGCTGCTGAGGGCACCCACAAATAATAGTCCAACGGTTGAATAGTTGAAAAAAAACGTTAGATGGCGGACCCTATATAAGACAGTCGTCGGAATAAAGAATGGCCTGAGAATCCGGAGTTGTGTGTGGGAAATCATTTAGAAAGAGATTAAATAAGTAAGGGGCTAGCACACTTCCTTTTGGGACACCACTATGTACCATTCCCAGTGTTGAGGATGCACCACGTATGTGGACGGAGAATTTCCGGTCTTGGAAAAAACTGTGAATTGGTTTCACTAAAAATGGGCCGATGCCAAGATCTATCAATTTGTACAGGATCCCGATGTGGCAAACGAAATCGAAAGCCTTTTCTATATCCAGGGAATTGTCGCTGTTTAAGTTCAATTTAATTTTGTCCTAACCGGTTCACCAGGTTTTATGGACATATGCCAACCCTAAATTCCTTTGTCGTCGTTAAGATTTGTTTACTGCGTTCCCATGCGACTTTGTGCTATTTCGGGCACAAATAGGAGTAAATAGATTCTGACGAATATCAAGTTGCTGAATTGGCGTCAGCCTTGCTCCATCTTGGCTTTTCGTTACTTTTTGCTAGCTAAGTTTTTTACTCTCGTCTCGGATCTTCTATCGATCACACACCATTTTGTACAAAAAGTTAAAATCAATTCAATAAAGCTCAATTTCTTGAATTTATTATTTGAAAACAACTAGTAAATCAAAAAAAAAAAAATTTTCAAATCCATGCTTTATGCAAGCAGAATTCTATTGGGCCTAGAAATTCTTTTTTAGTTATCTTTTGTAGAAGGAAAAATTACTGCGTTATCAGGAGCAGAAATAATAGATTTTTAATTTGTGGTTTGTATGGGAGGTACCACGCCCCTTTGTCCATTCCCGCTCATATTTGCAGCAGCACTTAAAAAATGCACACCAAACCGACGTACCAAATTTTGTTCAAATACCGTTATCAGGAGCAGAAATAATAGATTTTTAATTTGTGGTTTGTATGGGAGGTACCACGCCCCTTTGTACAATCCCGCCCATATTAGCAGCAGCACTTAAACAATCCACACCAAACCGACGTACCAAATTTTGTTCAAATACCGTTATCAGGAGCAGAAATAATAGATTTTTAATTTGTGGTTTGTATGGGAGGTACCACGCCCCTTTGTACAATCCCGCCCATATTTGCAGCAGCACTTAAAAAATCCACACCAAACCGACGTACCAAATTTTGTTCAAATACCGTTATCAGGAGCAGAAATAATAGATTTTTAATTTGTGGTTTGTATGGGAGGTACCACGCCCCTTTGTACAATCCCGCCCATATTTGCAGCAGCACTTACAACATGCACACCAAACCGACGTACCAAATTTTGTTTAAATACCGTTATCAGGAGCAGAAATAATAGATTTTTAATTTGTGGTTTGTATGGGAGGTACCACGCCCCTTTGTCCAATTGGTCAAATTTTTCCATTTCCTTGTATTGTCATCGAAAATGATTAAGTGTGCAAAATTTGAGCAAAATTGGTTGAGAAAAAAGCTTTCAAAAATTGATTTCAAATTTTGTGGCACACAAACATATATAGAAAGTAACCTTATATAAAGCATGGAAAAAACCTAATATCTTTGCGTTTTATTTTTATTTAATATTGCTACGCGTTCCTTTACGAACCGGATCTTGGCAAAAAGAGATTTCAAAATATTTAATTTGGTTTCCCCTATTCCCTCTTCCCAAAAAGGCATCAAAAATATCTATTTGTCCAGCCAACATCATTGCACACATTCATCCACGCATACATATATTTTATCACTAATAAAAGTTAAGTACATTCAGTTCTTTTTAAAAGTGAGCAACCATGAGTGTTTCTTTACACACAAAAAATAATAATAAATAAACATACATAAAATTATAAATTTAGTCATAATTATTTTATCGTTACAACGCCATGATTCGTTTATGAACATTCATACCGCGTAAAGTAATTATTAAAACATATTTTTGAGAAGTGTAGTGTAGTGATAAATAGCAAGTGAAAACAAATGTTGACCAATCTATTGGTGGTGGGTTTTTGCAAACACAAATAAACATATATTATTCTATTGTGCTTTATTTGTCTCCCCCTAATTCGCTTTGATTGTTGTTGTTGCGTTTCTGTTCCATTTCTCGTTTGGTAACAACAACACATACTCCACCAGGTCGACGTCTGTCTGTTTTCGGTCGCTGGTAGCTGGAAATTTATAATTTTACTTCGTTTTCGGGTTTCGGTTACTTCTTGATCGTTTAATAAACGCGTAGTGCATATTACAGTCCGTGCACCCCACCGTAGGTCAAGTGGACTTATAGTACTTTTGGGAAATTTTCGACTTTATTACCTTTTTGAATAACTTTTCGTGTAGTTTCGTGCTACTAGGTAAAATTTCTCTAGTTTTTATACTGGGAGAAATTTTGATAGATTTGTCTGATTAAATCTCATTTTTTCGTATATTCTAGAAAGTTTTCGTGTATTTTCATATACATGTTGCGATATTTTTAGAATTTCTCTAGCTACTTTATTCTTTTGCTAATATTTCCAGCTATTTTTCTTAAATTTAACGGACATTTTTATTTTCTTACGTGGTCAATATGGCTCTTACTCCACTCGATTTCCTTATCAAAGCTTCCGATGCTTTGGTGAAATTCGATGCGGCCTTCACTATCCTACGGGATGAGGACATCGACATTTTTCCCTGGAGATACAGGGCTCGGAAGTAAAGGCTCTATGGAGTAAGGCCAAGGCCAATGTTCGATAACTGTCTTACTTATCTTCAAACGTCAGATGACGCGTGTAAGGAGGACATTGATTCAGCAGATGACAAATATGATACGGCATATAGCGCGTACGTACACACCCTAACGTCCATTAATAGAAAGCTGGATAAACTTCGTTTTCCTCCCAAGTTATCGCTACCTATACCGCCGCTTCATTCGGAGGCAGGGGGTTCCGGGAGTGTTGCGAATTCTCCGTGGTCTGGACTTACGTCAGATCGGCCTTCGGGTTACAGAGAGTCATTTTTAGATAGGGCTGATCAGGCTAGCACCACTAGTAACGTTGTTCATAATCTTACTTTGCCACCATGCGATACCGATACTTTCCACGGTGATTATCTTGCGTGGCTGACTTTTAGGGACATTTTTACCGCCGTCTACGTGAATACCTCCCGTCTCAGTGATAATGAACGGTTATGCCACTTGATTCGGAAGACGGATGGCGAGGCGAGGGAAATAGTTTCGAATTTCCGCTTATTCATCGCAGTTTTTCCTTCGCTTTGAAGGCCTTGTGTGATACTTATGATAATTCACGTTTATTGGTGAATAATCAGCTCATGATGATTTTCGATCTTCCAGTGCTGGAGAGTGAGTCCAGTTCAGGATTGAAGACTCTTCAACGCGGTATAAACGGGATGCTTTTGGCAATATCCATTTATGATGTGGTAACTGAAAATAGGGATCCGATTTTAGTTTTTATTTGCATACAGCGTTTACCGAGGATTACAGTGACTCTGTGGGAACAAGGAGTTAAGGACAAGTCCGCATTGTATTTGTGGAAAGATATGGATCTCTTTATTAAGGAAAGGACACTAGCTTGTCTTCGTGATCTTAAGCGCATAGATTCCTCAAGGAAAATTGTGGACAAGAGGGAGAAGACGCATTTCGCGAATGCTGCCTCTTCGGGATCTTCGCAGTCGTCATCCAACGATTTTTGCGTGCTTTGTCCGAAACAGAGTCATCCCCTTTACTATTGTTTTCGTTTTAAGAAACTTTCCGTTAGTGAGAGGTTTGCATTAGTTAAGAAGCACGGCCTCTGTGTGAATTGTTTCCGTCGTGGGCACCCGGTCAAGACGTGTCCTAGCAAACACACGTGTTCCTCATGCGAACATAAACATCATTCCCTTATACATCGCAACGTTGATTCGGCTAAGTTCGGCTGCTAGATCAGTTGCGGGTTTTCGCCCCTCTAATTCCCCAATCACCGATGATGTGCGCCCTTCCACTTCTACTGGCGTTTCCTCTAACGCGCTCCTGAATAGGCAGGTATTCCATACTTCGTAGAATAGGACGGTGCTCCTGGGAACTGCAATGGTGAATATCATTCATCAGGGTACTCCGTATCCAGCCAGGGCCCTCATCGACCCTGCATCTGAGGCCGCGTTCATTACCGAACGTTTACAGAATCGTCTCAGACTTTCGGTGCAGTCGACAGACGTCAGTTTCTGGTGTTAACCAGTGGTTTGGTGCTATTTCAAGGGAAATCTGTTGGCTCAACATTGGTTCTCCGCTCAATGTTTCCTTGTCGATGGAAACTAAGGCGTTAGTTCTCCCTGACATTTCCGGCAATCTGCCGTCGTTTTCGGTTAATGCCGAACTTATTGCTCAACTGCCAAATATTCGATTGGCAGATTCGAATCTTTTTGATTGTCGTCCGGTCGACATATAATTGGGTGCAGATCTCTATCCGAGAATTCTTTTAGGAGGTATCCACCAGAATGTGTTAGGTTCTTTGTTGGGTGGATTATTACTGGTCCCTTTTCCTCTTTGCAATTTCAGGCGTTTTCGACTACGATGGTTTTTTCAGAAGAGGATAGTTTGAACAAGAATCCTTTGAGATTTTGGGTACTCGAGGAAACTCCTAAACGCAATATAATGTCTCCTTCTGGTAGATACTATGAGGAAAATTACAGACTGACGACTAGCAGGAATTCTGATGGCCGGTACGTAGTTACCTTGCCCGTTAAAACTGAATTCAAGGGACAGCTTAATTTGGGAGAATCCAGGCCGAATGTCTTACGACAATACCTTCGTAACGAGGCTTATCTTCTGCGAAAACCAAACATAAAGACCATTTACGGCGGGTGGTTGGGGAATATTTGAAATTGGATCATATGAGGTCAGTGTTAGTCCCACCTTCTGGGGACTCAACTGTCGGTTACCTGCCTCACCATCCAGTAATTAACCTGGACAAACAGACGACGAAATTGCGAGTGGTTTTCAATGCCTCTAACAAAACTTCTAATGAAAATAGTCTTAACGGCATTCACCATGTCGGCCCTACTATACAACTTGATTTGGTTATCAGAATGGTGAGATTTGCACCAACTACTTTCTTGTAAGACTAAGGTGGCACCTATTAAATCAATTTCTTTGCCTCGACTTGATTTTGTGGGGCTTCTCTAGATCGAGCTTTACGTGTGATTTCGTATATGATGCTATTTTTTCATAGGCCTCGCCCTGTTCATAGAGGTAATTGTGTTATCCGGTTCCGTGTCAAGTTCGGAGATTAAGGCTGTGAAATCACGTCTGGCAGTTTTGAGTCGGAAGTATTTCTATGCGGAGGAATACAAGTGTCTTCTCGAGGGAAGGGTTTTGATTCGCAGAGTACGCTCTTGTTATTGAATCCATTCCTCGACGAAGAGGGTGTCATGCGTCTTAACGGACGTCTGGTCAGAGCTCCAACTCATTCATACTCAGAACAGCATCTTATATTGCTTCCATACTCCTGTCGCGATTGCTAGTTGAGTTCGTCCATGTGATATCCATTCATGGTGGAAATCAGCTGATGTTGCGTATCCTTCGTATTGAATATTGGATCCCTAGGCTGAAGAATCTTATTAGAAAGACCATAAGCCATTGCAAACGATGTCTTCTTGATCGAAAGCGATCTTGTACTCAGATCATGGCTGCTCTCCCGCCGGAGAGGACTGTTATTAGTAGACCATTCAGTACTACAGATGTAGATTTCGCAGATTTCGCAGTATAATATACTCACGGCTCAGTCTATTACCCGTTCGATGAAATATCTTTTTAAGTTCCTCCTGACATTGATGTCTAACTATAAAAATCTTCTTGGTCCTTTCGGAGAGTGGATATTTGCCATTTTTAGTTACATTTAGAGTTACTGCGAATGAGCGTCGTGAATTGAGGTAAAAGAATTTTTGAATTCTCCGATTAAGTTGTCAATTTCACGATCATCCAAATTGGTATTTGACGGAGGCATTAAACGTTTCGCAGCAACTTCAATGCCAATTCGGAAGTCATTCCAATTCTTGATATAAAATCCTTTACTGGTAGGGATTGTAAGATAACTAAGGTGTGTTTTCGTCTGTTTCTCGACGAAGGCAGTACATCTCGAAGTCACATCAGATATGTCGACTGAAACATTCCTTGCGGCCTTTCAGCGATTTGTTGCACGTCGTGGCTGTCCTCAGTCTATATTTTCGGATAACGGCACTAATTTCGTTGGTGCGTCTCGTGAGTTCGAAAAAGAGTTTAGGTGCTTCATTCGTGAGAGTCGATATAGAGTTTGCTATAATTTCGGTTTTCAGGGCCTCTCATGGCATTTTATTCCGGCTTGTGGTGGTTCGCTGCTGTTCTAATTGCCTTAGTCGCGCTCATCCAACGGAGCTAGAGCTGCAAAACAATCGATAGTCGTCCCATTCGATATTTTCGATAGTTTCGGGGAAAACTATCGATACTATCGGATAAATTGTAGATTTTTCCATTTTTGTCAAACGTATTTATTAAATAAAAATAAAACAGATGTTTTTACGAAACAAAATTAAAAATAAAATTTTATTTAAATTCAAATTAAATAAAAAACAAAATAATTGCAATAAAATTTATAGTTTTATCAAAATAGTGATCTTCTTGGAACTAAGTCATTAGTTTAAATGATTTAGTTCCAAGGAGATCACTGTTTTGATAAAACTTTCATATCAAAATTTGTTAGTCTTGGGTAACCCAATGATTTCTTTTTGATAAAAAGAAGCATGTCGACATTTTTCGGTTTCAGGCAAGTTCTTCGTTCTCAAACCATGGATCCAGTGTTTCTGAACATCCCTTCAGGTTCTGTGAATGTTGCAGGAATGCAAAAGTAACGTAAGGCGCAAGATTTAATCGCCAACATCCCATTAACGAATATGTTGTTTTATGAAAGAAAATTAACTATAATAATTACCATCCAGTACATCAATGGATCACGTTCTATGAAGAAAATTAAGAAATACAAAACATTACTCACTATTTGATTTTTGAACATATTGTTCCTTATTGCAGAACCATCAACTTCAAATAATACCACCCTGTTTTGAAATAAAAATACAATAATTAGAATTAACATTTCTTAATCTGGGAACAAATCTAGTTTAATGGCGATGGTCCAAAAAAAAAAAAAAATACAGCCTTGTAAAGCGTTAAAAATTACCAAAAAAAAGAAAAAATTTTTTGGCGCTAAGGTCCACTTTCCGAGATTGGGGCCTTGAAAGTTCGGATATATAATTTGAGCTATAGTCATCATTCCTGATCCGATCGGGTCGATATATAGATATCGTTGGAAAGCTTATTGAATTTACTATAAGATAGCGGAATTTAAAATCATTAACCCATCGGGAGCCAGCGTTAAAAAAGTGAATTTTGAACCTGCTTTTTTTGGTAAAATCGACATTATCTGGAAATGTGATCGATATTGAGGTAAGATATGATTAATATCAGTTTATAACCTACACTTTAAGCTTTCTTTCAATGTGGGTTACGGAATCGTAACCCACCTGGAACCGGAGATATTCAACTTCAAAATAATGTTTTTGGGGAAAGTCTGCAATAATTGTAAACATTTTGTTTTCTGTAGGCGTGTTTACACATGAGGATGTATTGTACATCCTAAAAGTAGTTTATATGTAAACACGCAGATAGAAACATGAAGTTTTTTGGGAAGCCGGCCTTCGGCTGTGGTTAAAGATTTTCTCCTCTGGGGTATGTCCAAAACCGGCTACGCAGACTAAAGTTTTTTTGTGTAGCCGGCCTTCGGCCGGGGTTTAAGATTTTCTCCTCTGGGGTATGTCCAAAACCGGATACGCAGACTAAAGTTTTTTTGGGTAGGCTGCCTTCGGCCGGGGTTTAAGATTTTCTCCTCTGGGGTATGTCCAAAACCGGCTACGCAGACTAAAGTTTTCCTGCATAGCCGGCCTTCGGCCGGGGTTAAAGATTTTCTCCTCTGGGGTATGTCCAAAACCGGCTACGCAGACTAAAGTTTTCCTGCGTAGCCGGCCTTCGGCCGGAGTTAAAGGTTTTCTCCTCTGGGGTATGTCCAAAACCGGCTACGCAGACTAAAGTTTTTTTGGGTAGGCTGCCTTCGGCCGGGGTTTAAGATTTTCTCCTCTGGGGTATGTCCAAAACCGGCTACGCAGACTAAAGTTTTCTTCCGTAGCCGGCCTTCGACCGGGGTTAAAGATTTTCTCCTCTGGGGTATGTCCAAAACCGGCTACACAGACCAAAGTTTTCTTGGGTAGCCGGCCTTCGGCCGGGGTTAAAGATTTTCTCCTCTGGGGTATGTCCAAAACCGGCTACGCAGACTAAAGTTTTCTTGCGTAGGCGGCTTCGGCCGGGGTTAAAGCTTTTCTCCTCTGGGGTATGTCCAAACCCGACTACGCAGACTAAAGTTTTCCTGCGTAGCCGGCCTTCGTCCCGGGTTAAAGATTTTCTCCTCTGGGGTATGTCCAAAACCGGCTACGCAGACTAAATTTAAATTCAAAATTTATATTTCGTAAAAATTAAAAAAACACTCGGAAGTTTGTAAAACAAAGCCAGAATATGGTTGGCTCGTAATTGATTAAGAAATCGAACTAAATCATAGGACAACTTTGAAGTTGAATATCTTCGGTTCCAAGAGGGTTAAGGAGCTGCAAACTACCTTAAAAGAAAGCTGGAAGTCTTGATTATAAACCTATATATACGATGGCGTACCTCAATATAGGACCTATTTCCAGATAATGTCGATTTTACCAAAAAAGAGGGTTCAAAATTCACTTTTTTAACGCTGGCTCCCGATGGGTTAATGATTTTAAATCAGGAATGATGACTATAGCTCAAATTATATATCCGAACTTTCAAGGCCCCAATCTCGGAAAGTAGACCTTAGCGCCAACAAATTTTTTTTTGTTGTGTACAGATCAAAAAGTTCTATCTATAGTGAAAATTTGAAACAATTCTGAGAATCGCACTTAAACTAGATTTAAGCCTTAATCTGTTGTGTGTTTTCTTACATGAATTCACAGCGCCATCACTGGTGTTTTTTTAGTAATGTGTTTTTCTTCGATAGTATCGCTATCGATAGTAGCTTAAAAATAAAACTATCAATACTATCGATTGTTTTGCAGCTCTAAACAGTGCACAAATAGGAGTAAATAGATTCTGACAATTAGCGAGTAGGTGAATTGGCGGCAGCCTTGCTCCATCTTGGCTTTTCGTTACGTTTTGTATGTTAAGTTTTTTACTCTCGTCTCGTCTCTTCTATCGATCACACACCATTTTGTACAAAAGGTAAAATCTATTCAATAAAGCTCAATTTCTTGAATTTATTATTTGAAAAAAAAACCTAATATCTTTGCGTTTTATTTTTATAATTTTTATTTTATATTGCTATGCAAACAGTCACAGTACAGATTCCGTTTCTCAAGTTGGTGGTGATATCACTATTAAATTTAAGGAGAGCATGTTGGGTGGAGTTATTTGCTTAAATCCGAATTGGAAGTGGGAAATAGGATTTATAATAAATTCGTTTTCAATTTTTTCTTTCAATATATGTTTGACTCACTGTTTGACTTTTTTATTGGAATTATTTTCGCCCATTTCCAATCAGTAGGTAAATAACCGTTGTTGATGCAGTTGTTATAAATGCAAGCGAGTAAATTTATAGATGCATCTCGAAACTTTCGAATAATGAAATTAGAAATTCCGTCTATACTGCTTGATTTTTTATTCTCCATTCTTTGGATAATATTTTTAAGTTGTTATATTTAAAGTTGTCGTCGAAGGTGTAAATGCGACGAGGAATTAAGCTAATGCAAGATGAAACCCTGCAGTCAAAGTGTTCAGCAATTTCAGAATTATTTGTAATGACATTATCAATATGAATAATCTGTTCACAACAGGCGGACTTATTTTTCCCAGTTATCTGGAAGATTTCTTTGAAAGCGGAAGGACAAGGACTTATGTTTTTTAATCTGTCATTAAATGCTTGTGCTCGTTCCAAACTTACAGACTCTTTAATTATCGTTTTTAGAAGCTGGATTTGTTTCGAAAGTATAATATACTCACGGCTCAGTCTATTACCCGTTCGATGAAATATCTTTTTAAGTTCCTCCTGACATTGATGTTTAACTATAAAAATCTTCTTGGTCCTTTCGGAGAGTGGATATTTGCCATTTTTAGTTACATTTAGAGTTACTGCGAATGAGCGTCGTGAATTGAGGTAAAAGAATTTTTGAATTCTCCGATTAAGTTGTCAATTTCACGATCATCCAAATTGGTATTTGACGGAGGCATTAAACGTTTCGCAGCAACTTCAATGCCAATTCGGAAGTCATTCCAATTAGTATTTTTGTATGATGTGAACAATTGAGGAGGTTTCGTGATAATTCCTGAACAATCCAATTGTATTTCCAACTTAAGAGGAAAGTGATCGGAAAATGACGGCGTTGTTGAAATATTGAAATTAGGATTTATTCCATTAAAGAGGTGAGCGCTGATGCTGATAAGGAAGTGGTCCAGAAATGAGGGACCATTTGGATAAGATGGCTAGGAATCGCAAATACGGACGACGCACAGTGGTCAATTTCGCGAGATAGCGGTCAAAACTGTATAACTTTTGGCCGGATTGGTATTTTTTTAAGCTTTTGTTTTGTTTTGTTCAATAGGAGAGACTTTAAGCTTCAATTTGCGTGTTCAAACGTAAAAATCGACTGATAGGAACGTAAGTAATGTGGAGTTAAAAATGCATTTTAATTTTTTGTTGAGTTTCCATGTAAAAGTTGAATATTTTGACATTTTAAATAGGTATATTTTTTATAATTTCTTATTTTCTTCAATCGTATTTTACAACCAATACTTATTTATTATTCCTAAACTTAATTTTGGTCAGAAAATGCCAAAATTTGGCCCCTGACATTTATTTAGTCTCAATATTCACAGGGGCCAAAGGTTGGTTTTTGTGGAAGAAAGCTAATTCTTGTGAGGATTAAACTGAAAAATAACACTGAAATTCCCAACAATATCAATACCATTTTGTTGGGATACCAAACTAATGTACCCCAAAAATAATGTTGCTGTTTTATGTTCTTTTGATGGCAACTCTGTCTAATGTTTATTATTGTTCTAAACGTCATTTATGTTTCATCTTTTTATGTCATTATTGATTTGTGAGTTCGGACTAGATAGACGCCTTTTTGTTATCTACGTTAAAAATAAGTTTAAAACTCTTTATATATTTTAGTATTAATATATGGCATAGCCAACTAAACTAAAATATATCAACCGGCTTTCATTTCAATAAACATCAAGATCGTTCACCACGGCAACGATCACAACAATTGGCGACGAGGAAAATTTAACAAAATTTCTAATTTATTTTTGAAGTCTTGAATTGTAAAATGGCGGATGCAGCATCAATAGCACAGCTTCTTGCTAAACAACAAGAAACAATCGACAAGCAACAACAACTGATGGAACGTTTGGTGGCAGCAACAATACAAAATGTACAAACAACAAGTGCATCAACCGACTCAGAAGACAACACAACAGCCGGCTCGGAGATGCTGATGGACATTTTGTCGAAAAACATTCGCGAATTTACCTATGATCCAGAGGAAAATCAAATCTTCGAATTGTGGTATGAGCGTTACGAGGATATTTTTCTGGTGGAGGGGGAGAAGTTGGATGACGCTGCAAAAGTTCGTTTGTTGTTGAGGAAGGTCAGCACCGTGGTTTTTGATAAATACAAAGACTATAGTCAACAGTCAAAATGTACTCGGGATGCGATAATTTTTTCTGTGTAGATAACCTTGACATGAGCTCGAAAAACGCAATAAAAATTTTTTTTCGTTTGGTTTTTTTTTATTTTTTTTTTTAATTTTAAAAATTTTTTTTGGTTAATTTGTTTCGTCCGGCATAACTCGGGAACCACTAGCCCGATTTAATTGAATTAAAAATTTAAAATTACAATTCCCTTAATCTGTTCATATATTGTTTTCCTATACAAGCAACAGTTTCCAAGTTAAAAATGAATATATAAAGGAAAAAACTTATTTTTTGCCTAAAGATTCAATTTTTTTTTTTTAAATCCATAAAAAATCCAAAATGAAAAAAATGTCAAATCTTATTACTTTTACGTAAAGTCACATAACCTATGAGCAAAATGAGACAAAGATTATGAAAATCGATGCACGCGTTTCGCTTTTATTCGCAATTGAGTAAAGGTATGAATTTCAAAAATTTGCTCGACATATGCACAACTTTGTCTATGGTAAGGTTTTTTCTTTTTTTTGATTCTCAGAATTAACAAAACGGAATAAACAAAGGGTTATTTAATTTTTATGATTGCGTAAGCAAAGTAATAAACGCTATTAAATGTGCGTGAACAATTAAAAGGAAAAAAGGAAAGGGGACTTTTTTAATTATTTGGGTTTTCCGTTGGGTACCTGTATGATTTTTTTACAGAAATGCAACCCAAATTTAAGGGTGGTCATTATTCGGAAAATTTAAGACTCACACATGGTAAAACAGGTATGTAGCCACCGTAAAAAAATATACACCCATTTATAAGTACCTGTCAGTAAAATACTAAACAATACACAGTATAAATAGGTCTTCATTGATCGATTTTACTCATTCAACAAGTGTCGACGAACGCGATAGTTAAAATGAGCAAACGTTCGCGAGGATTTGAATGCAATACCAATCCAAGTAATTTTTGTTACATGTGCGGAGAATACGTTTCTGAAAAAAACAAGCGTTGTTTTTCACCTAAATTGAGAGATTCATTTGAAGAGAGCTTTAATTTAAAGGTCTCAAACATAGATGAGCGGTGGACACCAAGTGCTCTATGTCCAAGGTGCTACGTACAGCTAGCTGACTCAAGGTAAGTGTAGATTACGAAATTCAAGAACATATATAACTTATTATTGAAATTCTTTCAGACGACAGCCGAGAATCATCATGCCAATGCTTTGGAGAGCTCCGCTTTGCCATGTAACAGATTGCTACTTCTGTCTTAGCAAAAAAACAGGCGTGGGAAAAAATATACGATGGACTTACGCTGCTGTTTCAACAGTGAATTTTCCAGTGCCATTTTCCGAAGAACCAGTGGACCCGCAACCGTCCGTTTCAAGATGGGCATCTAATAATGAGGCGATACATCCAACATCAGATCCGGAGACAGTAGAAACCACATCAGAATGCGAGTCAACATATACATTGCATGGAGGTCAACGCTTATGTTCCCAAGCAGAACTGAACGATTGGGTTAGAGAATTGAAACTCTCCAAGGAAGATGCAGAGTTGCATGCATCGCGCATGCAACAGTTCGGTTTCTTGGCTCCTGGTGTGGTGACAACAATCTACAGGAAGCGTCATGAACCACACGCAAGGTACTACACAAAAAAAGACAACATCTGTTTTTGTAAGGACATTCCCGGATTATTTGGTGAACTCGGGTACTCTTACGATCCAGGAGAGTGGCGTCTTTTCATCGACAGCAACAAGCAGAGCCTTAAAGCAATTTTACTGCACAACGGCAACGAGAAACCTTCGATTCCAATTGCTCATGCCGTTGACACCAAGGAAACATACGAAGTCATGGACAATCTACTAAAGTGCCTTAACTATGAGAGGCACGATTGGAAAGTTTGTGCCGACCTTAAGGTTATCGGTATCCTTTGTGGATTACAAGGTGGATTCACAAAGTACTGTTGTTTTCTCTGCCTTTGGGACAGCCGCGATCGTCAACATCATTACACCAGGAGGAGTTGGACAGAAAGAGTTAACTTCATCCCCGGCAGCGACAACGTGAAATATACACCACTCACAAAAAAGGAAAATGTTTTTCTCCCACCTCTTCACATAAAGCTCGGACTCATAAAAAACTTCGTGAAAGCTATCAACAAAGATGGCGAAGCGTTCGCCTATTTAAAAACCATTTTCCTCACCTTTCATCGGCAAAGATTAAGGAAGGCGTTTTCGACGGTCCGCAAATTATAAAGTTGTTGCAAGACCAACAGTTTGAGCACATTTTATCACCAAATGAAGCTGCAGCTTGGAACTCATTTCGGCAAATTGTTTCCGGATTTCTTGGAAACAACAAAAGCTCAAATTACAGAGAGATCGTCGAACAACTACTCCAAAATTATAAAAAAATTAGAGCAAATATGTCGCTTAAGATACATTTTCTACACTCGCACTTGGACTTCTTTCCGGACAACCTGGGCGATGTGAGTGACGAGCATGGCGCACATGTAATACAAATTACTTGGATTGGTATTGCATTCAAATCCTCGCGAACGTTTGCTCATTTTAACTATCGCGTTCGTCGACACTTGTTGAATGAGTAAAATCGATCAATGAAGACCTATTTATACTGTGTATTGTTTAGTATTTTACTGACAGGTACTTATAAATGGGTGTATATTTTTTTACGGTGGCTACATACCTGTTTCACCATGTGTGAGTCTTAAATTTTCCGAATAATGACCACCCTTAAATGTGGGTTGCATTTCTGTAAAAAAATCATACAGGTAGCCAACGGAAAACCCAAATAATTAAAAAAGTCCCCTTTCCTTTTTTCCTTTTAATTGTTCACGCACATTTATTAGCGTTTATTACTTTGCTTACGCAATCATAAAAATTAAATAACCCTTTGTTTATTCCGTTTTGTTAATTCTGAGAATCAAAAAAAAAAAAGAAAAAACCTTACCATAGACAAAGTTGTGCATATGTCGAGCAAATTTTTGAAATTCATACCTTTACTCAATTGCGAATAAAAGCGTAACGCGTGCATCGATTTTCATGATCTTTGTCTCATTTTGCTCATAGGTTATGTGACTTTACGTAAAAGTAATAAGATTTGACATTTTTTTTCATTTTGGATTTTTTATGGATTTTTAAAAAAAAAATTTTAAATCTTTAGGCAAAAAATAAGTTTTTTCCTTTATATATTCATTTTTAACTTGGAAACTGTTGCTTGTATAGGAAAACAATATATGAACAGATTAAGGGAATTGTAATTTTAAATTTTTTAAAATTTAATTCAATTAAATCGGGCTAGTGGTTCCCGAGTTATGCCGGACGAAACAAATTAACCAAAAAAAAATTTTTAAAATTAAAAAAAAAAAAAAATAAAAAAAAAACCAAACGAAAAAAAATTTTTTATTGCGTTTTTCGAGCTCATGTCAAGGTTATCTACACAGAAAAAATTATCGCATCCGGAGTACATGAAATTTTTTTCATTTTGTTGAGTAGTGCTATTTGTTACCAAAACACACACGAGAAGTTTCATTTTGTGACACCGTTGAAACTTTAAAGAAATTGTTCGGCAGAAAAGAATCGCAGTTCTCTTTACGGGTGAAGTGCATGCAATATCAAAATGGCGAAAATGAAGATATTGTCACTTACGCGTCTAACGTTAATAGGAAATGTGAACAATTTGCTTTGGGAAAGTGCACAATTAACAATTTCAAGTGTCTTATGTTTGTTAACGGGTTGCAATCATCAAAATATCACGAAACAAGAGCGAGACTTCTAGCGATGTTAGATTCTGAAACAGAACAAAACCCTCTTACTATTGATCATTTAGTGGCCGAAATTCAACGCGTCAAAAGTTTGAAGAGCGATGTTGCTTTAGCGGAACATAAACAAATTCATGCAATTCAAACTAGCAAACAATTTCAATCGCAAAATTTTTCGGCTAGCAGTGAAATACCAAAACGTCCATGCTGGCAGTGTGGCAGTATGCATTTTGTACGTGATTGTGGTTACACAAATCACAGATGTGCACAATGTGGTAAGATGGGCCACAAAGAAGGTTATTGTTCGTGTTTTTCGGGAAACAAAGCTTCAATTAATAAAAATCAACAAATGAAGAATTCCTATAGGCAAACGCGTTCAAATATAAAAAGCGTATATACAACCAGTTGCAATTCCAAAAATATACGTTTCGTGTCAGTGCAAATTAATAACGTACAATTAAAGTTGCAACACGATACAGGTTCAGATTTAACCATAATTTCCAACGACAATTGGGTTAAAATTGGAAAACCATTTTTATGAAGATCTCGACACACTCCACGGGATGCTTCATCCAATCAAATCAACATAATCGGAGAATTCGATGCCGAGGTGGTGCTTAACAAAATGCAAAAACAAAGCACAATAGCCGTATCATCGATTAATAGTTTGAATTTATTGGGAGCTGATTTGATTGAAAATTTTGAATTGTGGGACACGTCGATAAATTCCTACACCACATGTAAGCAGGTTAGCAGCATAACGTCTGAAGCTACCATTCATCAAATGTTCCCAACAGTATTCAGAAAAGAGATAGGACATTGCACAACATTCAGAGTCAATTTACAACTGAAACCAGAAGCAGTCCCAGTTTTTCGTCCGAAAAGACAAGTTGCGTATGCGGTAAAATCTTCGCATATGTGGAGACTATTCCACAGGTTTAAACGATCAGCTTGAACAACACACTTTTCCTTTACCGTTGCCTGATGATATCTTTATAAATTTCAATAAATGCTCTTTTTTCTCCATAGTGGACCTCAACAATGCTTATATGCAAATAGAAGTGGATGACAGCACGAAAAAACTGTTAGTCATAAACACACATCGTGGTTTGTACACCTTCAATCGGCTTGCTCAAGGAGTAAAATCTGCACCAGGAGCGTTTCAACAAGTTATGGAGTCCATACTGTCCGGAATAGAGGGAGCCTTCCCATACCTGGATGACGTCATCATCGCAACACGTACCAGAGAACAAAATGTAAACGCTGTAGTTCAGGTAATGGAGAGGTTCGCCTTACACAACATGACAGTAAACTTCGACAAGTGCAAATTCACGCAATCACGTGGATCAAGATGGGGTAAGTCCAGATAAGAATAAAATTCAGAAAATTTTGGACATGCCAGCACCTAAAGATGTTAGTGAATTGAGAGCATTTCTGGGAGCAATAAATTATTACGGCAAATTCATACTTCAGATGAGGAAGTTAAGAGACCCGTTGGATAAATTGTTGAAACACGATTCAAAATGGTCATGGAGCCATCAATGCCAACGCAGTTTTGAACAATTTAAAGAATTATTGTCTTCCGATTTATTGCTAACACACTATGATCCAAGATTACCTATCAAAGTAGCTGCAGACGCTTCGAATGTCGGTCTAGGTGCATATATTTGCCACGTATATCCTGATGGTAGTGAGAAAGCTATTTACCACTGTGCAAGGTCAATTACACCAGCAGAGAAAAATTATGCACAGATTGAAAAGGAAGGTTTAGCATTAGTGTTCGCAGTAGTAAAATTTCATAAATTTTTGTATGGTAGGAAATTTACATTGCAAACCGATCATAAGCCACTACTAGCAATATTCGGCAATAAGAAGGGAATTCCTGCACATTCCGCAAATCGCCTTCAGCGTTGGGCACTAACACTAATGTCGTACGACTTCGATTTTGAATATATTTCAACAAATAATTTTGGAGCTGCCGATATTTTATCACGTCTAATAGGCAATACTGTTATATCTAATGAAGACACCGTCATAGCGTGTATTCAAATTGATGCTGACATTAGATATGTAGCTGATGAAATAACAAGAGCATTGCCAATAACATTCAACATGGCTCGCGCAGCAACCAAAAATGATCCATTTTTGCAAGATATAATGCGTTATATTCAAAGTGGGAATTGGCCAAATGAAAAATCGGAAGAGGTTAAATGTTTTTTTGCTAGGAAAGATGATTTAAGCATTGTAGATGATTGCATTATGTATTCAGAACGTCTTATCATTCCCAAATGTGTTCGCAAGCGCATTCTCAAAGAATTGCATAAAGGCCACGATGGTATAGAAAGGACAAAATCATTAGCTCGTAGCTATGTTTACTGGCCTCATTTGGATGACGACATCAAGCAATTAGTTCAAATGTGCGATAGATGTGCTTCAGCAGCAAAAACTTTGCCTAAAACCACATTAGTATCTTGGCCTCAAACATCATATCCAATGCAAAGAATACACATTGATATAGCAGGTCCGGTAAACAGCGAATACTACTTCGTAATTGTGGATTCATATTCAAAATGGCCACAAATTTTCAAAATTAATTCAATTTCAACGTCAACCATTTTGGACTGTTTAAAAGATTTTACTTCGCAATTCGGAAATCTAGAATTAATTGTAAGCGATAACGGTACACAGTTTTCCAGCCAACATTTTTCTGATTTTTGTACACAAAACGGTATAGCTCACAAATTTACTGCCCCGTACCACCCACAATCTAATGGATTAGCAGAGAGATTTGTTGACACATTAAAACGTGCCTTAAAGAAGCTCGAAGGAACCGGTACAACGAAACAAAACTTACAGACATTTTTGGAATGCTATCGCTCTACGCCTAATTCGAATGTACCGCAGAATAAAACGCCAGCTGAATTGTTCATAGGGAGATATTTGAGGATTAACTTAGATTTACTTCGAAAAAGAGAACAACCTGATCTGCAGCGTAATGAGAAAATGGAGCAGCAGTTTAACAAGTCATAGTGCCAAAGAGCGTAAATATGAATGTGGAGAAAAAGTCTTTGTAAAAATTTACAAACTTAACAAAACATATTGGTACCCCGGTGTCATAACCAAAATCATTGGAAACGTCAATTATGAAGTTAAGGTGAACAACATTCCATGTTTCAGAGCAGTCAGATCACATGCCAACCAATTAAGACCAAGATTTACGGAGGATGGTGCCTCATCAGAAATAGATATTCTCTTCGATCATTTCGACCTATCCCCCAATCCAACTCAAACGACCGATCCGCAATCCACCAGTAATATAGCAGAAAATACCACACAAAATACCACACATCCATCAAAACAAGTAAATCAACAGCCATCCAGTGATTCAAACCAACAGCCACTAACCGATTCAAGTCAATCATCACCATCAATAATTGTGGATTACCAAGCATCGTCATATGTAGAACCCAGAAGTTCAGCTAGACGAAAAAGACGCCCTGCTTGGACCGAGGACTACATACTTCCAAAAAGAAAGAGAGATGTTGGGATACCAAACTAATGTACCCCAAAAATAATGTTGCTGTTTTATGTTCTTTTGATGGCAACTCTGTCTAATGTTTATTATTGTTCTAAACGTCATTTATGTTTCATCTTTTTATGTCATTATTGATTTGTGAGTTCGGACTAGATAGACGCCTTTTTGTTATCTACGTTAAAAATAAGTTTAAAACTCTTTATATATTTTAGTATTAATATATGGCATAGCCAACTAAACTAAAATATATCAACCGGCTTTCATTTCAATAAACATCAAGATCGTTCACCACGGCAACGATCACAACACATTTGGATATATTATATACAGAACACAACATCGATAAAATTTTAAGTAAACTTTTACTATTGATTTAAAGTGCACATATATTTTATTTAAATGTATTAATAAAAATTTATACTAAAATTAGAAACAAATTATAATCTTTAAACTAGTGTTAATTAAACAATATTAGTAAAAATTTCTTCCAAATAGCTTTGATTTTTATTTTGCAGTAGTTGTTTAGCTTCTTCATCTAACTCTAATGAGGTTGATTTCCATTTTTGTCGAATACTGGACATATATGGGTCTGATGTGCACAACAAAATATTAATAAGATCTTCATTAGTACAATATCTGGAAATTTTTCTTGTATTGTGCTCGCGAAGGTATCTGTAGTCTTTGTTCCTTTTTTCTTGCGCTTGTTCTGAGAGATCTCCAATTGGAAGCATATTGTGCTGAATTATTTGTTCCCCATGGAACAAAATTTTGTGAACTGTGGTTGGCATATGTCTCCAAGAATATTTTTGGTTATAAAGGGTTGCTGTCTCATTAGCATACTGACCAAATTTTTTTGCATCTATCTTTTTGCTACATGCTATAACTTCTAATATGATTTGGAATCGTCGTATTAAATCATAATCTACTCCAGTTATAGAAGCTGCAGTTTCTGGATCGGAAAAAAATCTCCTTGCTGTGTTTCCATCATTAGAATTTCCTTCTCCTTGCTTTGGCTGGTCAATTATAAGGCCTATCTCACGGTATTTTTCTTGAATATCTTTTTTTTTTGCTTTCTTTTTTTAAAATTTTCTTTGTTGTTTCTCACTGTTTCGCCTAACGGGCCAAATTCTAAATCGTATCCCAATTTAAGAATATGCTCCATAAAACGAATTCTAGCATGAAGAGGTGACATTCCAAATTCATATGCTTCATTAAAACTATCGTCTTGTGTTGGTGGTTGGCTCAATTGACTTGATGTTTTTTGGCATATGGTGCAGCTTGACGAAGACTTTGTTTCGGTTAAAGCTTGTGCAACTTTTCCATCGATCATTGTAAGTGACATTTTAAAGTTAACTTCGATGCATTGGTCATTAAATTCAAATATCACTGGTTGAAGTTCTTTAATTATGACATCTTTAGTTTCTTTTTTGTAAGCAAACTTTATTGGTCTACAAAATTTTGTTGACGAGGGAATTTCATTCTTCCATACATCTATCTCTGCAGCTCTACTAGTTGACGGCTCTGAACCAATATAAGTTTTTGTTAAACGTAATGGAACGAAAGAAATCATGAATAAATTGGCATCTGATGAATTGTCCGCATTACATTGTTTGTATTGTTTCTGGCCAGAGGACCCATCACATCCCCATTTAGAAATTAAAGTCATGCTGCAATTTTTAAACTTCTTTAAATAGTCAGCATCAAATGTCTTTAATAATCGTTCTGCAGTGTGTTCAAGAAGATCCTGCAATTTTATTTCTGCTGAACTTGAAGTTACACTAATAGCAGTTGGTGAAGGTAAGCAATCTTTTTTGGCAGAAACTAAATCTCGATATGATGGAAAAACTCCACAATTTTTTTCATTGGTGGTATGACGTGCATTTGTACCGAATATCTTACCTTGGGTCAGAAAAATTGCTGTAGCTCAAAAAGTGCAGTCCCGATGCATGGACATGTATATATAGGAATGTAGGGGAGGGTTAGGACTACAAAATAGTAAATTTGTGTTTTGACTCAGCTTGACTCACAGGAGTTGTGCTCTATGAAGTAGGAAATTTCCGATAAATTAGACCTTTTTTAAAAAAAATATTTAAATTGTTCTGAAAACAGTAGAGCTTCAATTTTTTCTACCAGTGATAGATAAGTTAAGTTACAACACAAAATTTATTTCGTCCAAAAATCTTGAAAAACAAAAAAGTTATGATCATTTCAACTTTAAAAATTAACTAAAAATATCATAATTACTAAATTCTGAAAAAGCCCATTTTTGACCACCCTGTTCTCAGTGAAATAGTTAAAATAGAGTTCTAATTTTTTGGCACCCGAGGTTTACTACTGTCTACTTTCATATGAGTCTAATAACTTTAAAATCGGAGAACAAAAACCAAAAGGAGTTTTGGCCGCTATCTCAAAATAATGACCACAGTGCGACGTCTAAGATATTATCATTAAGCCACTTTTGTAGCATTTTCCGTTGGATTTTTCTTGAGTTTAGATATCCTCCCAAAATAAATCCATCAAAATTTCCACATACTTGTAGAATTTTGTTAAAGCCATTCTCCATCCTTTGTTCGGAATAAAAAGATGGAATGTATATTGAGCCTATTAAGTACTTTTTCCTGGTGTTATTGATGGATAATTCATTCTGTACGAGGGAAACATTGAATCCAACGCTATTTAATAATACTCGGCTGTACTGGATTGAGTTTTTAATAACAAAAGCAACTCCAACATATATAAACTTTTCTATTCATCCGCAGGTGGCATTCATTGATAAATTCAATGTCAATGTTATTATGATTCAGCGTATTTCTCAAATCAACTTGGCAACTTGTATGCACAAGAGATCTCACATTGAACGATAAGAAGTTTGGGTCTATGGACCATTACTTGTGTTATGGCGTGTTGGCCTCTGTCTTTGTCATTTTGGTGTAATTATTGAGAAATACGCTGATTTCTTGCTCCAATGTCAATTCTACAGTTTCCAGGCAAAAATTGGCCAATTTTAAATATTCTTCCACAATGGAAGGCTTTTGCTGACGGGAGTTTTGCAGAACGGGATGCTCCTGAAGTATGTTGGAGAATGTTTGCCCAGAGGACACCATTGACATTCCAACGGCTGTGTGGTAGGGATCTATACATCGACTTTTGGGAGGAAAAAGTCGAAATCGACTTTACCATTGCCAAAAGTCGACTTTTGTTCCGACTTTTTGCATTAATAAATTTAAGTTATTGAATACCGATTTCACTTTTTTTCGCTCTAGAAAACACATCCTTTATCCGATTTTCTTCAAATTTGCACAACAACTAGAAACATCTATGCAAAAAGTGAGTAAGATCGGTTCAGATTTATATATCCAATATAAATGTCTCGATTTGGTTTTGGTTTAGTCTATACGTCTTTCTGGTCGAAAAGTCGATTTTTAAAAAAGTCGACTTTTCATATATTTTCGGAAATATTTCATATATTTCCAAAAGTCGAAAAATCGACTTTTTGCTCCAACTATAAATCCCTACTCTGTGGACGTTATTTTTGGCAGTAGCTTTTTCTTCGAGGCCATTTTCTTTTGTCGATGCATTCTCCAACCTCTGCATTTTGCGATCATTTGCTTTGTTAGCCGCTTTTGTTGTGTCTGTATGTACATTTGTGTTGATATTAAATGCCGCCGCACAGTAAAAAGTTTTGGTTTAATTTTAATGCCGAGCCGGTGTTTATATATAACAAATCCAAAAAAGTATTAAATCTATTCCATTATGGAATACTTTTAAGGAGATTGAAAGAGAGAGAATGAGAGAGAGAGTTGTTTCTTATTTTTTTATAGCATTAAAATAACACCAATATGTATTACGGCTTAAACCTTTTTGGTGTTAAAATAAAACCAAAATATTTATATTTAATACCTAACTAGGAATTAATTTAATGCCCTGTGGAATAAGTTATACACCGAACTAAGTGTTATTTTTATTCTTAATAAGAATTTGATTAATACTATTCGGAATGTTTTATATTCTCGAATTGGTGTTATTTCAATACCCAACCAAATGAATTGTATGCTAAAAGGTGTTGCTTTTAATATAGGCAGGTGTAAAACTAACACCATTTCTATAAAATTTAATAAATAAAACAAATTTAATGGTTAGTTTTTTAATATATATTTCATTTATTTCATAATAACATAAATTAAGTAATACATTTTCTTATTGTGGTAGAACATCGGGTGTTAATAAGTGTTGCTTTGAGTTAATCATATAATATTCATATGGCCTTAAAAATTCTATCTCCTTAAAACTAAGTATTTTTGATATATTATGTGAATTTACCTCATATGAATTTGTGATTCTGTCTAATTCTTTACTTATATATATATCTAAAAGTAAATAAGGCTCTTCACGAACTACATATATTTGCCTTATTTTTCCAAACATGAAAAATGCGCTTTCTTTTTTTAAATATAAAATGAATGAAGGTCTATAATTGTAACCGTACTTAAATTCAAATTTATTAGTTACAAATACTTTTGAAAGTACATTAAGATTATAGAAATAGTTTTGAATTTCTAAATTCAAATCTTTGAGGTCAATCAGAGATAATTTACTAAATACAAATGTATTCTTAAAGCATATGTTTTCCCATTTGACACTAATTTTTGTTTGATATCTATTGGCAAGTGTTTTACATATATCTTTGTAATTATTTATTACTGGTACATCCTTAATAAATTCACGATGTTTAGCTTCATATCTCATTGCCCACGTATGAATCAGTGGTCCTAATTTGTTTATGACTGACGGGTAATGAGTTAAGAAGTGCTGCTTTGGCAATAGTGTTGCTTTAAAATCTTCAATGATACTTTTTAAATGAATTGGTATTTCAGTTTTAAGTACGGGTATGTAATCTTTATTAATCGAAGTACTCATTATTACATTAATGATCCTTATGAGAGATATGATTCCGTTCCACAAATTAGGTAAATTATTGTGAATGTTATGAAAAATAAAAGGGAAGTGTAAAATGAGACATAAATTTTGCGAAGCCGTAAGCCCTATAGAAGTGCGACATTTCTTATCAATAGTTATTGAAGGAGGTTTACAAGAGCTTTGCAAATATCCGTAGTTGAAATTTGCTATTTTTAAATTAATTTCGTGAATCGATAAGTATCCGTTTTCAATAACCTTTTTAAAAAACAATTTCAAGATGAAAGGAACTGCCCCTTCTAAAATATCGTGCATTACATCTACATTAAAGCTTTCAAAGATGTAATATGTTATGTCAATGTTGTAATATGTTAACTTATTGAACTCGCACGGATGTTTAATGCCTTTCGTAAGCTTGTAATCGAAAATTGTAGTACTCAAAGATAATAATTCGTCATATTCTACTTGTGTTCTTAAATGTTCATCCACCTCCACGAATGTATGTTGAGCTTCATTTCGATGGATTTTACAAAATCTGCAATAGTACAGAGCTCTGAAGGATTCAACAAAACCAAAACAAATATTTCCTCCTAAATTGTCGTGAGCAACTGAAACTAAACTACCTTTTAAAAATTTATTATCTACTCTTACACCAACTTTTTCAAGTGCTTGTAAATCATTAATGAGTGGTTTTAATACCTTGTTAAAACTAGCATCAACACAACTAGCCTGCAACACATTTACCTCTCCTGTACAATATTTTATGCGTGCTTTTAATGTTTCTTGCAGCTTTTCTTTCACAACCAATAGATCATCAACTAAACAATTTTGGAAAAAGTCCAGGTCTTCTTGACTAATTGTACTCGTATTTTCTTCTTCGCTACCACTTTCACCGCTTTTTTCAGGTTCTGCAGATGCTGTCGTCAACTTGCGTCTCTTCGAATTAAAATTTTTTAATTTTGCAACTAAATAACCAGTATTAGTTTCCGGGTTAAAAAATAGATCCTAAAAAAGTTAAACAAATAAAAGGATATAAAAAAACAACCCGTAAAAAATACAGTTTTTGACTATAAATTCTTTATATATGACACACAACATACACAACGTTTGTTTTTTTATCCAGATATATCAAATAAATAGGAGCAAAAAAAATTGTATGGGATGGCCTGAGATGTTGACAGTTAATTTTTATTTTCGACAATAGTCTGCCTGCAAAATTTCAGCTCGATTGGATCACGGGAAAGATGTTAAAAATCAATCCAAAGTTTTGCCCGCCAGCCAGCCGGCCAGGCGCAGACAAGTCAAGTTAATATAAAGAATTTAAAAATTGAAAGCAACAATCGAACTTTATAAATAAAGATAAATACTTACAATGCCACCACAATTGCTGTTTTCAACTTTATAAGCCGGGAACAGATGTATTATTGCTTCTGCTAATGCAATCTTGTCCTCGCGATTCGGATAATTGCCACTTCGTTGGCGCAAAAAATTAATGGATTCACGTACCACACAACGTCGAGAGCTATCGCTTAATGTTCCCTTTGTTGAATATTCATCAAATATTGCAGAAAAATCTCCATTTTTTAAATAACATTCTAATTCCTGCAATATTTGTTATACATATCACAAAAAAGGAAAGGAATCAAACAGATTTCTACTTACCTTCTTAAAATTTATGCTGCTGATTGTTGAAGTTGTTTCTTCAAAGCAAAACTCTACAAAAAAACAACTACAGGAACTGTACTGCGATATTATTCCTGCCAGCTCCTCAAAATCAATGTCGGCACCGTCGCGATCTTTTAACACAAGTTCTCTGCCTTCTACATTAAGATTCATCAAATTTTGGTGTTATTTTTATACCCAGTAAGCATTAAAAAACTCTCAAATTTCTCATGGTGTTAAAACAATTCCCTGAAGTATTTAAATTTGTACCATATGGTTTAAAATATAAACTATTTTGGTATTAATTTTAAATTTAATTCCAAAGAAGTTTAAATTTAACTCCGCTAAGTTTAAAAATTAAACCAAAACTTTTTACTGTGCGGTGGTAATCGCAATCCATATCGGGAGGTAATAGTGCAGACATCATAGTTGTAAAATCATCCGAAACGACGATATAATAACCGCATCAAGTAGATTGCAAGTAGCAATCCTAAAGTTTTTAGAAATCACACAACCCCACAGCTATAAAGTCCAAAACACAATGAGAAAAATATACGTATATTTTTAAGCATGAATGTCTCGAGCAGTTTTGAAATGTATGTAAACATATGAAGAAGTGTACAATAAAAGCGTGCATCCCAAAATTGTGTATCAAACGTACAAAAAGTTGCTGAACTTTTTTGTGTGCTTCATGAAGCAGAAGCGTAAAAACATATGTTTTTTGAGTTTTTTGCGTTTAGTTAGAAAAGCTATGACCGGTTTAATCGAAAAAGAAAATTAAAAGGAAAATGTTTGAGAAAGTTTTAATAAATGATGTGCAAAAATACCAATGTATATATAATAAATCGCACAAATCATTTAGAAATAAATTAATTAAAGCGGCAGCCTGGAAAGCAATATCCAGAGGGTGGAGTTGTCTTATGGAATCCAACTTTTTCAAATAAAATAATTCCAAAAGTATTCGGAACAAAACTTCAAAAAAACCGCAAAAGGCTAATTTTGTAGCATTGTTGGTGTGACTTCGTTTCACTTTTGGCAACGAACCAATCTCTTTCATCCAAAGTCTTTCAACAGTAATTTCTCCATTATCACTGTCTGTAAATTCGAGAGGACAATATTTTTCATCATTCTTTTTTAAGAAGTTGTGAAGGGCTACTGTCGCTTTAACTATGGATTATGCGGACGAGGGACGATGGCGCCAACATTTCGAAATCATTTGCTATTTTATGCCATTCGTGCCGGGTTGGAATTGCGAGGTAGCTTGGAAAGAGGTTAGCCCAAATTACTTCACTTGTCTCTCGTATTTTTTTCGCACTGTTGATGCGCCCATTTTAAATGTAAGAGAAAGATATTGCATGCTATCTCCATGTGCTAAATAGCTGTATAAAAAAATTTATAAATCCCTTTGTATATATTTACTTACACTATAGTCAAAACAGCCGACATTTAGCTGACATTGGCTGCCGTTTGCTGCGCTTTGTTAAGTCTTCCTCCATCATGGCAAATAGTTGGTCGGAGACCTGTGGTGTCATCCTTACCATTTTATGGAATTGTTCGTGGTCATTGTTGTGTAAATGTTCAAAGCTTAACGCAAAAAGCCCATCAACATTTCAATTTTGGTATAAAAAATCTACGCCGCCCCAAATTTTTTGAAAAACTTGTACATAATTGTAATAAGCACGACAACCGAAGCTATTTCATTTTAATTATGTTATTGTTATTGTTATGCATTTAATTAACTTTAACTGACATAAATCAACATGTACGTTATCATTTGTGTGAGTTAACGTATATACGTTACGAAAAACACAGCTATTTATACACTCCACGAAAGTATTATGTCTTTGTGCATTTGTTTTTAACACCCAAAAGGAAGCGAGATAGACCCGTTGTTAATTATACCGATCGACTTAGAATCGCTTTTTGAATCGATTTAGCTGCCTGTGTGTCCGTCCATCTATACATGTCGCAATTGTAGCCGGAACTAGATGAAACTTTCCACAACGAAGTTTTTCGGGACAAGGACGCTATTTAATTGGAAGAAAATCGGATCAGATTTATATGTAGCCCCCATACGAATTTCACTCCCGATTTGACTCTTTTCACTCTAGATGCCACATATTTTAACAGATTTTCTTCAAAATTGGCAAACATCTTATATTTCAACTAGAAACGGTTCAGATTTATAAAGGGTGATTTTTTAGCTATTATCTTTTTGGCAACACTGGTTTAAACAGCTGACGCACGTTTCGTGTTTTGTTTCACTGTCAAACATCTTCAGTTTGGTCTATAATTTAACCATGAATCATCTTACAAACGAACATGAATCATCTTACAAAGTTCATCACGCGCTTCCATTTTATGGTCAATTTAATTGACCCACTGAACCGGCTATTCGGGCTATTGTGACTAAATTTCGCACCAAATTTACATTGGTGGACATTAAACCACCAACACGCTTACGTAGAGTGCGAACTGACGAAAATATCGCAGCTGTATCGGCCAGTGTTAATGATGACCATCAATTATCGATTCGTCGCCGTTCGCAACAATTGGGCCTCTGTTACTCAAAAACGCGGAAATGGCAAAATTGGACTAAGCGGATGGACCATTTGAGGCGCATGGGTTTTTCTGAATTTTATGTGTTTTTTTTTTTGAAAAACTTTTCTATAGCTTTTAAAAAATCACCTTTTATATAGCTCCCATACAAATTTCTGGCAAGGATCAGTGGCCATATCTGGAAAACGGGTACGACTATGGAAACAGCAAGGATACTGTAAGTAGTTCCAGGAAGTGGCTATCGAACTGTGCTTACACTTTTTCAATATTCAACATATAACCTCTCGAAAGTGACCATGGAAATTTGGACTTTTTTAGGCTAATTTCTGGCCAGGATCACTGGCCATATCTGGCAAACGGGAATACCTTACGACATAGCACGCATACCGTAAGTAGTCCCATGAAGGAGCCATCGAACTGCTTTTACACTTTTTCCATATTCAATTTCTAACCTCAAAAAAGTGGCCATGGAAATTTGGTCTTTTCAGGGGAATTTCTGGCCAGGATCACTGGCCATATCTGGCAAACGGGAATACCTTACGACATAGCACGCATACCGTAAGTAGTTCCAGGAAGGAGCTATCGAACTGCTTTTACACTTTTTCCATATTCAATTTCTAACCTCCAAAAAGTGGCCATGGAAATTTGGTCCTTTTCAAGTGAATTTCTGGCCAGGATCACTGGCCATATCTGGAAAACGGTCATACCTTACGACATAGCACGCATACCGTAAGAAGTCCCAGGAAGGGACTATCGAACTGCATTTACACTTTTTCCATATTCAATTTCTAACCTCAAAAAAGTGGCCATGGAAATTTGGTCTTTTCAGGGGAATTTCTGGCCAGGATCACTGTCCATATCTGGCAAACGGGAATACCTTACGACATAGCACGCATACCGTAAGAAGTCCCAGGAAGGGACTATCGAACTGCATTTACACTTTTTCCATATTCAATTTCTAACCTCAAAAAAGTGGCCATGGAAATTTGGTCCTTTTCAAGTGAATTTCTGGCCAGGATCACTGGCCATATCTGGCAAACGGGAATACCTTACGACAATGCACGCATATCGTAGGTAGTGCTAGAAGGACCTATCGAACTGCTTTTACACTTTTTCCATATTCAATTTCTAACCTCAAAAAAGTGGTCATGGAAATTTGGTCCTTTTCAAGTGAATTTCTGGCCAGGATCACTGGCCATATCTGGCAAACGGGAATACCTTACGACATTGCACGCATACCGTAGGTAGTGCTAGGAAGGACCTATCGAACTGCTTTTACACTTTTTCCATATTCAATTTCTAACCTCAAAAAAGTGGCCATGAAAATTTGGTCTTTTCAGGGAAATTTCTGGCACAAAAGGAACGTAACAAAAAAGAAGTACCCCCAAAAATCTTCAAATCAATGGCATATGTGCCCAAAGTATCAGAAAGAATTTAGAAATCGGATATTTATAACAGAGAGAAATACCAAATTACACCAAGAACAATTTAGGGCCTTTTACAAATATGAAAAGTAAAATTAATAAAATGGAATCTAACCTAATATACAAAATAAGTTGTACTGGCGACGGAAACAATACATGCAATCAGGTATATGTTGGAACAACAAAAAACAAACTAAAAACGCGAATAGAAGGACACAAATCTGATTTACGATGTAGAAACAAATTGACAACACAAAAAACAACACTTGCAACCCACTATGCGGAGAAAAACCACACAATGAACTTAGAACGTAGAGATATTACAAAGAGAGAGAGCAATTACACATAATACATACACCGCAAGAGAAAGGAATGAATTACAAAACGGACATATCAAGCTCATAGTTACAGGAACATAATCACCAAACAACATTGATCATTTAGTACAATAGTTAATGCCTCAGTGGTGTGACGTCTTTTGATTGTTGTTACTCTGTAAGCCTTTGTTAATTTTGTTTTGTTTTTAAGTCGCAGTGGTAACATTTACGTATTATTTTATTATAGTTTTTACATGTAATTTCCTGAAGATGTCATCCAATGGATGACGAAATATTGAAAATAAATAAAAGAAAAAACTTTTACAAACAAAGACCTCGAGCTTGAATCCTATGATTAGGAAACATACAAAAATCCTTCCCGAAAATGCCGTAAATGACCGCAAAGAAAAAAATTGAGTAATCATAAAAAAAGCGTACAATTTACCTAAGTTTCTTTGGTGAAATACAACTTTAAAATTTCATTGGAAACTCATACAGAACTCTTGAGTACTTTGGTACCAACAAATGCTACTCCCAGTTATACAATAAAACTTGTGTAAAATTACCTTGTTTGTTTTGGCTGTATTTCAAAACACTTTGTTCTCTTAAATAATTTGCATTTGCCAGTATTTAAAAATAAAGAAATAAATGTATAAATTGATAGAATATAAGTAATCCAATGCCATGTGTCATTTACCTAATTTAGAATGTTTTTTTAACTAAATTTAATAATATGAAAGACCTAAAACTTTTTATTGATTTTCTATTTCCCACCCAAATAAAAACGATGATGACTTATTTTTTTAGCTTTTTGTTCTTCCGTCTGGATGCAAAATATGTTTATTTTAAATATTATACTCATATGATATTAAGGCTGTTTTTTCTTTGATGCTCCTGTTGTTTTTGGTGGGTTTGTTGTTGTCGTTGCTGCTGGTGTGTTGATTGGGCATCGTATAGATGATGATGATGTTGTACCCACGGTTGCTCCTGCAAGTATGTATAAGAATTATTAGCATATTTAGTTATTTGTGACTTCTGCCGGCTCTTCTGTATCCAGTTCCAGGAAACTGGTAACGTCGACTGGATTCGACCAGAGAGAGAAGTCGGCTTTTCTGCACAGTTGAAAAGGTGCACTGTATTATGTGGACCTATCTGGAATGGTGTCGTCGAGTCTAGATCGACACGAATTGGGTCGACTACACCATCCAGATTTAAGTTACGCCAATATGCTTAAACATAAGCACGGACAGTCCGCCAGGACCAATTGCCGTAGATGGTTTGGCGTTTTTATTGAATCTACTACTTCTCTGATTGAATAAGCTGTTGTGGACTCGTCAGCTCGGAGCTTCTTCACCTTCCTGAGGATTCTCCTTTTCGCTACGTCTTTAAACAGGTACTCAATGAATTGCCGTCCAAAATAGCTCGCACACCGCCTGGGGTCCGATATGATGGAGTTATCGAAGGATATCGCGACCCCGTCCTCTTTCTTCCTGGGATTGGACAGATACTTGACTGTCATCCAAAGCTTATCGCGCCTGAGCTTAAATTTCAGTCACTAATGAGTTCCAACCAATTGTTCCGCAAGAATGTAACCACACATACAGATGACGGCTAATGAAGAATGAGAGCCATAAAGGCATACCATCAACAGTATACCGGATGGCTCTCGACTTAATTTTCTTATCTAGTCGTCAACTATTACAACACACCCTCACATAGTAGAAAGAGCATCTAATACACCCCATTCCGCCTTTCTCCCCGTACTTCCTTCACTCTTCATCATACTATAATCAAACCAAACCTTTTTCTGGTTAATATACGTCTTGCGCTCAGAGACGATAAAATCGTTTGGTCGGTTTAGGGAGATGACAATGGGAAGCTAATCGGAGGCAAGAGATATTATTGCTCACCATGCCGTGCAGTTTATCAACCCTGCGCTGACGATGGATATGTCAGGTGAACTTGCGCAGTTTCCCGTCATCCTAGTAGGAGTATCCTAGTTTAACGTGCAGAACGTGGGGCAGTTTATTCGCTTACGGATGTGACACCATCTATTGCAGCTATTAATTTAGCCGATGCCGAACGGATGACACCTTGGCATACTGAGCAAAGATCTTGGACTCGGTTCGGCTGTAGAGTCCGCAGAAGTTGTCTATTAAGTCGATTCGAGTTGTTGCTGTCTTCGTAAGTAATAACGAGGGGATGGAGAAGGAAGTGCCGATGTTCTGGCGGTGGACGGCTGTGCTACCGAAGCCATTGAGTCTGTCTGTCCCCTAAAATAGCGGCGGTATATGCTTCATTCCATCCTCTCGCATTGCTCAAGCCACAACAATTGTTCGACTTCCTCAGGTGGCACAAACTCCCACATCCATTGCACCAAACGGCAGTGGAGCGAATAACTTCACTGCAGACTGAGCAGGTGCTTTCACTCCGTCTGGTAGAGGATGAACGCCGAAGTTGTTGCGTGGGAGGGTGCGAGGGAGGCTGTTGAGGTGATTGTGGCCTTTGTCGTTGTTGTATTCGAATGTGAAGAGGTAGGGAAAGAGGAGGTGTTGACGCATCCGAAGATAAACGTCAGCAACAGGTGCCGATGTAAGCTTAATTTCACACTGAAATGGATCCAGCCGTTGCAGGCTGATGCTGAGCGGATGAACCCATGGCATACTGTGCAGAAATCTGGTCCTGGATTACGTTCAAAACCGGCACGAACCAGTAATAAATGGAGCAGGGAAGCCGGCATGGGCTGCTCCGGACTAGTAAAGAGGTATACTTGCCTTTGCATGTGGGGGTGGCCGTCCTTGAACAGGCTCTGGGGAGATCCTGGGTCGTTCCGGTACAGGAAGAACCGAATGCTCTGGGAGCGCTGATGATGCTGTTGTTGTAGCTGCTGTCTGTTGCGATGAGTTAACAGCAACAATATGGGTTTGTGGTTTCTATTGTATATCGTTCTCAAACAACAGATTGTTGATCAATATTGTTGTTGTTGGTGTGGTGGTGGTGGTGGTTACTACAGTGGATGATGTTGTTGTCATAACCCACATATTGTTTGTATGTTGCTGAAGCACAACCAATACCACCCCTACAACATGTGAACTGTCAATCATAAAAGGATTAAATAAATATTGACGAAAGAAACTTTTGCAAACACACACAGCCACACTCCCCAAACACGCACTGGCAGAAATCGATGCCAGAAGCCCGCTGCAGTTTTCATTACTAAAGACAAAAGACGTCCTAGCACCACCGGGTGGAGAACCAAATGTTATTGTCTTAGTGCATAAGTACCACTGCTGCCGAAACCATTTACGGCACCACTTGTCGAAACTGTATAATGTAACTAAGAGTAAGCTAGTAAATTCCATACAAAAACAAGTAAGAAGGCGTTAAGTTCGGCCGGGCCGAATCTTATATACCCTCCACCACGGAGTGCATTCCACAGTATTACCAGCAGATTAAAAAATGTCGACTTTACATAGAAGCACAGAACCATATTACGAAAATTGTGATATTTTTATGCACATTACTATATTTGTTTACTATTTCAAACTATAGTGTATACTTATGCGCACTGTTTAGAATCGACTACTATATATAAATAAAATGCTGAAATTGTGAAAGTGAACATGCCTAAATATTAGGCGATTGTCAGTCGCCATTAGAAAGAAGCATTTTCAGATACAAACAAAGTGATAAGAAAAGTATACATTTTAAAGATATCCCCATTCTCCGCCCAAATGTACAAATTTCGAAAAAACCCTTTTCCCTTCATATTCAGAATGTATACACCGAATACCATGATTCTATCAGCGGCCACTTTGTTGGTACCATTTTTATCCCCTTTTTCCAATTTTGCCCCCTCAACAGTACGACATCTCAAAGTACGAATTTTGGAAAAAAACGAGTCTACGCAGTCAGAGGAATGTATACTCCGAATTTCATGATTCTAGCTGCTGTCATTTAGTAGGTACTATTTTTATCCCCTTTTTCCATTTGAACCCCAAAAAGTACGAATTTTGGAAAGATCTTTTATTTTACGTGTCTACGCAATCAGAGGAAAGTATATATCGAATTTCATTATTCTAGGTGCAGCCGTTAGGTTGGTACTATTTTTATCCCTCTATCCCTATTTAACCCTTAAAAGTACGAATTAAGAAAAACTACTTTTATATCATGTATCTACTCTATTAGAGGAATGTACACGTCAAATTTCGTGTTTCTATCTGTTGTCGTTTGATAGGTACCATTTTTATCCCTTTTTATCCCATTTCGCCCCCTACAAATAAAAATCAATCTATGGTGCCCTTTTATGCTATAAAGGGAATGCGCATTGAAAATATCAAGTAAATACAAACTAATATGTTCATAAAACATGCTGAAATACTCTGAATATTAGGGCTATTTTCAGTCCTTGTGAGGGAAAAATTTTTCCCTCTGGGCCGATTTCGTCCACTTTCAATCCCAACCGATCTACAACCATAAGACACATTTAGGAAAAATTTGAACCTCCTAGCTCATTTCGTTCGGCCGCTATCGTGCTTTCAACAGACAGACAGACATGGCTATATCGTCTTAGAATTTTACCACGACCCAGAATATATATACTTTATGGGGTCTCCGATGAATATTTCAAGGTGTTACAAACGGAATGACAAAGTGAATATAGCCCCATCCTGGAGGTGGAGGGTATAATTAAGCTAGTAAGCCCAATCGAACAGGCATATTCTTTTTTCTTCTTAAAATCAAAAGATCTACGCAAGAAACACCGAAAATAAAAAATGTCAGTGTCCGTATTCTAAAATAATTTCGTACACTGTACAAATTTTTTGTTAATAGTAAACAATTATCGTAAAATTACAATGTGGTTGAATTTCGTTAATTTACACAATTCGTAAATAATACAATTAAGCTTTCGTAAACAATTATTTCGAACATTTACAAAATTTGTTAACTTACAAAATAACGCAGTCATCTTCGAAATTATATTTGCACAAATTTTTTGAAATTACAAATACTACGAGAAAAATAAATCCCGCTTTATCTTACGTTCTATGTCTCATCGTACACTGTCAGTTGATAGACGCAGAAGTTTTGTAAGGTTCACTTTCATTTCGATCGCGCGTTGTGTTAAAAATATTGATAAGATAATTTTCCTAAACATGAATTGCTATTTCTGTAACATTTTCTTACCGAAAGAGACTTTTATTTCAAAATATTTTGGGCTAGTTCATAATAAAAAGATGATAATGTTTATCAGTGGACATTTAAAAATTGTAGAAAATCTGTAGCAAGAATTCACCACTTCAAAAAACATTTTCAAGAACATGTCTCTAAAGTGCAATCTCCCATAACATCACATCCACCAGATATGGCGAAGGATCTTCTATCAAAAAGTAATATGTCGTTGGGGATACAAATAGAATTTCTACAAATGGTCTAAGTGGATAAATTAATATCAGTCCACGGAAAGTTTTGCCCCAGCTGACGCTTTATCTTCCGAAGAATCGTTTAAGAAATTTTACTTGGAAATGAATACGATTTTAGACTACAACCTGTATGGTCGGAGTGTTATTAATTTGTACAAAACGGAAAAACGCCTTGACGAAAAAACTTTTATGCGAAGCAATAGTTCATTTTTGCATTGAAAATGATTATTTCCTGCAAGTTAAAAATGCAGAGAATTTACCTAAGCAAATAACTGAATTATTTGATTGAGAAAAATCGGTAAGTATTGGCAATGCAATTTTAATATGTATGTGCTTATATATTTGTATTGTTGATTTTACGCGTATCATGTTATGGAAAATTAATTTAGAAATAATCAGAAAAACAAAAACAAAGAAAGTTCTCCAGAAGAACAAGGACATTTACTAATCCTGCAACAGGAATTTCATGTATTATCATATAATGAATTGTTGGAACATTGGAATGGACGTTTTGAGTTTCGTCAAACATCATTGCGACTCCAGTTCACAAAAGAACTTGGTTGATTTATGGCAATCAGATTACCAATGGCTTTCACGGAATATACGGAGATACTGATACTATTATAGACTTTCGCGAATGTTCGGACCTAATGATAAAATCTGTATTTCCCAAGCATGCTTCAAAATCCAAGGATGAGGAAGATTTGGAAATTTGCTTATGAAAACAATTGGATTGATTGCAATAAGCTTGTTTTTTCTTACTTTTTATTTACGATCACTTGAAAAATTCCTCTTAATCAGAAAATCCAAATGCTACATAAATATATTAAAGATAAATTCCGCAAATTTTTAAAAATACAGCAAATCATAACTTTAATATTTAATATTGCAGATGCGATGACAACCAAATGATTTAGAATTAAACAATTTTACTATATTTTGTAATATCCCAGCAAAAACTTGGTAAGCACATGTCATTACCATCTGCATTACCAGGTAATGACGTCTCATTACCCTCACGATTACTTGCAACCAATAAATAATGACTAACTAATAACGACTTATATAAGCAGCTATAGGTAATACGACTTTTCATTCAAAATCATGTACCGCCTTCAAAATTATTCAAAAATTACGGAGAAGATTTGTACAATTTACACAAATCTGTGGTATTTTTTGCAAAATATCTTCTTTTATATTTGTACAATATAAAAAAATCTGTGATATTTTTACAAAATATCTTCTTTTATATTTGCACAATACGCGGAAAACCGTGATATTTTTACAAATTTATATATTATTTTAACCAAATATAACTGGTACTTTTACGAATATTTGTTCATGGTACAAACAAACTTTGTACAAAAGGAACTTTGTACAAAAGGAATTTTTTATTGCTGAAAACATCAAACAGCTATTTGCTATTTCAGCAGATATATATCTGCTATGTCTTTTTCAGCAGAAAATCTGCTCTTACAGCAGGCTTTCTGCTTTCTTTGACTGACAAATTCCTTTGAGTGTACTTCCAGTTATATAAATATAATAAAATAATTTTATATAAAACTTTGTAAAATTACCTTGTATGTTTGGGCTGTATTTCAATGCACTTTGTTCTCTTAAACAATTTGCATTTTCTCAATACATACAAATGAAGAAATAAATCAACTAATTGCCACAACCCAATTGGAAATTTTTACCATATTCATTTATGCAATGTTTAATGTTTTTTACTAAATTCAATAAAATAAATGACAAAAAATCATTTAATTAGTATTATATTTCCCTCCCAAATAAAAACGCTGATGGCTTTAATCAAAATCAAAAACTTTTTTATTTAATATATCCTTTAAAAGGTGTTGAAGGCATACTTTGAAAAGGAAGGCTTATCAAAGAAGAGATTTAAAGAATATTCCACTACAACAAGAATAGTATACCAAGAAGACTATTTAAGAGTTTAGTTGAAAATAATAAATATAGATTCAAAAACATTATTTAATTTCTTTTGAATTTTTATCGTCTTTGTGCAAAACATACAAATTGGACCATATTGCTTATTGGAAGTTACGTATTCACCATTTAAAGAGAAAACTTTTAAAAAGTCACAAAACACTCTTACCTTATTATTTATTCGACTAAAGTCCTTTGTTTTGTATTCCTGTTGTGCCTTTTTTGTCTAAAATGCTTAAAAATAATATATTTATAAACATTTTGTACATTTGGACGACTTACCTTAGGCCTGTTCGATTGGGCTTACTAGCTTACTTAATGTAATAAAATGTTGTTCTGTTGTTGTCAGATTGTCTTGCAAAATCATAAGCACAGTTGTATATTTTTGCAAGTATCTGCTACAAAATTAAACGAAATTAGAAACTACTTGTGTGACTGCTGTCAAATCTATATACAAAGTAGAATTAGGTATTTTGACACTAGTCTTTTTTCTGCGTGTATGAAATATTTTGGATGGAAGGCATGTGAAAAGACCTCCGACTATTTTTTCTGCAAATAACAGGGTGACACAGAGAAGGCAAAATCGCATAAAATAGTAAAAAGTACTATTTTTATCAACTGTCACTGACTGAAAAAAGATACTGACGACATAAATTGAAATATGTCGAGTAAATTGTAGCCAAAACAAGGACAAATAAAATCGTCTTTCGAAATAAGTAACTCCAACTGCTCAAAATAGGCCTTTGTTTGGACAAACTTTGAAAAAAGTGTCCGAACACTGGAAGGCAGTAACTAAATCCCATCGTCAGGACCAAACGGAGAATCCTCTGAAAAAGATCTTCTTCAGAATTGTAGAGGAGGCCAATACGAACATTTTGGTGTATCACACTTACCAAAATGAGTTTTTAGTTGAACAAATAATGGAAAACTCTGTCCGGACACTGGAGGGAAATAAAGTAGCCGTTACACTACACGATTCAGTCGCACGATTAGTCAAAAAAGAAAAGTAGCATAGTGTAAACAAAACCAAACGATTTCTGGAGAGGATCATAGGTAGATTTTGACAGTCTGTTTGTTGTTTTAATTTTTTGGAATTTGCCAAAAACTACACACCGCGATCAGGGTTAAATCATTAAGCAACCAAAGGAAATGAGAAATAAAGTAAGCAACAATTAAAACTTCGTGTTAAATTTGTATGTGATCTGACATTTTGCGCAAATATTTGGTACGTCTAAATTCTCCTCAATACGATTTAATAGTCTTATAATTCGACTCTATAAATCTTTTTTTATATAGAGTTGACAGAAGTCACACAAGTAAATGCTAAATTTCCCTCGTACATGTGTAAATTACACATGTGCTTCTTTTGTGTAAATAACTAAGTTTACACGTTCTTTTTCACAATTTAGAAATTTGTAGTTTTAGACAACTTTCTTTGTTAAAATTAATTAGTAAGTAAGATGTAAGTTTGCCAATTTCATGAATTTTGTAGCAGATACTTACAAAAATTACAACTGTGCATATGATTTTGCAAGACAATCTGGCAACAACATTTTATTATTTTGTCATCTTCAACAAGGTAGGTCAAATGTTGTACAAAATATTTATAAATATATTATTTTTAAGCATTTTAGACAAAAAAGGCACAACAGGAATACAAAACAAAGGGACTTTAGTCGAATAAATAATAAGGTAAGTGTGTGTTTTGTGACTTTTGAAAGTTGTTTTCTTTAGATGCTGAACACGAAACTTTCAATAAACATTTGTATGTTTTTTTACAAAGGCGACAAAATTATATCTCTTGTAACAGCAGTAAGACGTTCGTGATCTGTGACATGGTTCCCCTCGTCCTATCTTAAAACTCTTAAACGGCCCTGTTGGTATACTAGTCCTGTTCGATTGGGCTTATTGGCTTAATTTTTGTATGGAATTTACTCGCTTAACAAGAAAGTAGCTTACTACTCTCTTAGCTGTGTTGCCAGATTTTTCCTGTTAATCCGTCTACGAAATCCAATACGTAGCAACGTTGCCAACTTATCAAGTATCTTAATTGTAAGCTAGTAAGCCCAATCGAACAGGCCAACTATTGATGTAGCAGAATATTCTTTAAATCTCTTCTTTGATAAGCAGTCCTTTTTTAATGTAAGTCTTCAACACTTTTTAGTGAGTATATTAAATAAATACGTTTTTGATTAAAGCTATCAGCGTTTTTATTTGGTAGGGAAATAGAATACTAATTAAATGATTTTTGGTCATTTATTTTATTCAATTTTGTAAAAACACAAATGTGAAAAATCGTACAAGAAATGCGTACAATTTACCTAAGTTTCTTAGGTGAAATACAACATTAAAAGTTCTTTGGCTATTCATTCTGAACACTTAGGTAATTTGGTACAACAAAACTACTGCCAGTTATAAAGAGTGATTTTTTTGAGGTTAGGATTTTCATGCATTAGTATTTGACAGATCACGTGGGATTTCAGACATGGTGTCAAAGAGAAAGATGCTCAGTATGCTTTGACATTTCATTATGAATCGTCTTACAAACGAACAACGCTTGCAAATTATTGAATTTTATTATCAAAATGCGTGCTCTGTTAAGAAAGTTCATTGCGCGCTTCCATTTTATGGTCAGTTTAATCGACCCACTGAAGCGGCTATTCGGGCTATTGTGACTAAATTTCGCACCAACTTTACATTGTTGGACATTAAACCACCAACACGCTTACGTAGAGTGCGAACTGAAGAAAATATCGCAGCTGTATCGGCCAGTGTTAATGATGACCACCAATTTTCGATTCGTCGCCGTTCGCACCAATTGGGTCTCTGTTACTCAAAAACGTGGAAATGCCAAAATTGGACTAAGCGGATGGACCACCTAAGACGCAGCCGCGGTCAACATTTAAATGAAATTATCTTCAAAAAGTAAATGTCATGGACCAATCTAACGTTTCAAATAAAGAACCGATGAGATTTTGCAAATTTTATGCGTTTTTTTTTTTAAAAAAAGTTATCAAGCTCTTAAAAAATCACCCTTTACAATAAAACTTGAGTAAAATTACCTTGTAAGTTTTGGCTGTATTTCAAAGCACTTTGTTCTCTTAATCAATTTGCAATTATCAGTATTTAAAAATACAGACATAAATATACAAATTGATAGAACATAAGTAATCCAACACCATGTGTCATTTATCTAATTTGGAATGTTTTTAACTAAATTTAATCATATGAAAGACCTAAATCTTTTTATTGATTTTCTATTCCCCCACCCAAATAAAAACGATGATGACTTAAATTTTTAGCTTTTTGTTCTTCCGTCTGGAAACAAAAAATGTTTATTTTAAATATTATACTCATATAATATTAAGGCTGCTTTTTCTTTGATGACTCTGTTGTTTTGGGTGGCTGTTGTCGTTGCTGCTGGTGTTTTGATGGGACATCGATGTACAGATGACGCTGATCGCATGGTGCGATTTTTTAAAGGCAAATTCGGCAAGTGAGTTGTGCTTCTCGTTCGTTTGTGAGAATCATCTCCTTATAGAGGCCGGGTTTGATGTTGAAAAGTCGCTACGAAGCCACCTGAACGAAACCTTTAAGGCCAAAATACAATGAGAAAAATATACGTATATTTTTAAACATACATGTCTCGAGCAATTTTGAAATGTATGTAAACATATGAAGAAGTGTACAATAAAAGCGTGCATCCCAAAATTGTGTATCAAACGTACAAAAAGTTGCTGAACTTTTTTGGGTGCTTCGTTTTTAGAAAAACTATGACCGGTTTAATCGAAAAAGAAAATAAAAAGGAAAATTTTTGATAAAGTTTTAATAAATGATGTGCAAAAATACCAATGTATATATAATAAATCGCACAAATCATTTAGAAATAAATTAATTAAAGCGGCAGCCTGGAAAGCAATATCCAGAGCTGTGGATTTGCCAGGTAAGTACATTCGGACGAAAAATATATTCTCATTTTATTCTAGGCAATTGCGTTGCGGGATCGTTTTGTCAGAGAAAATTCAAGAATGTCATCTGGAAGCGTGGCGCCGGAGGAAACTACGTAATGAAAATTTACGTCTGCATGTCTTTATGAAAGACTATGTAGCTCCAAAAGCGTGAGTAATGTGTTTAAATAAAGAATTAATATATATTAATATAGCGTAGTGACACTTCTTGCAACAGTTTGCAGTCCGGACATTTGTTTGTTCTCGTTCATCATGCTGTTGCGTTTGAGTACACAACACTAATTACTTTTAACATGAGATTTAATATTCATATTTCATTTATTCCATCAAATTGTGCCTTGTATTTATCTTCTTAAAACGTTAAACTTAAAGTTGGACTGGAATCTAAAATACAAATGAAATGTGATATTTTTCGGAAATTAAGGTTAGGACATGGCTCCAGGTGGAGTTGTCTTATGGAATCCAACTTTTTCACTTTTCAACCTCTTTCCGCCAAAGTCCTTCAACAGTAATTTCTCCATTATCACTGTCTGTAAATTCGGGAGAGGAAGTTCTGACGTGCTACTGTCGCTTTAACTATGGATTCTGTGGACGAGGGGCTCATATTCAGAGGTCCTAGTAAAACTCTCCACCGGACGGTCAGAATTCCAAAAGCGTTTTCGATTGTCCTTCTTGCGCCCATGTCTACTGCTGTGAAGATACAGTTGGCATCGCAAACTGCCAGCAATACAATCGAAAATGAGTCTGTAATGGAAAAAGTGAATAAAGTGTGACAAATCTTATGCATTTCAAGGGATTACGTTTGTAATTGTAGTATGCTGATCCAGAGTTCGGGGAAACGTTACAGTTACGCGCTTTCCATCGATGGCGCCAACACAGTGTGGGGAATTCCATAGGATTTCAAAATCATTTGCCATTCGTGCCGGGTTGGAATTGCGAGGTAGCTTGGATAGAGGTTAGCCCAAATTACTTCACTTGTCTCTCGTATTATTTTTCGCACTGTTGAAGCACCCATTTTAAATGTTAGAGAAAGATATATAAAAAAGCTGTATAAGAAAGACTTTATAAATCCCTTTGTATATACATACATAATCTTTTTCAATTTACTTACACTAGGGCCAGCCGACATTTAGCTGATATTGGCTGCCGGTTGCACCGCTTTGTCAAGTCTTCCTCCATAATGGAAAATAGTTGGTCGAAGATCAGTGGTGTCGTCCTTACCATTTTATGGAATTGTTCGTGGTCATTGTTGTGTAAATGTAAAGTTTAACGCAAAAGCCCATCATCTTCGCCGCCCAACATTTTTTTAAAAAGTTGTACATAATTGTAATAAGCACGACAACCGAAGCTATTTCATTTATTAATTTTTTATTTTTAATTATGTCGCACATTTGTTATTGTTTACATTCAAACAATAAGCACAGAAGAAGAAGAAATACAAGAACATATGTTTTCATGCGTACATGCATACTTTCTATGTGTCTTGCAAACAGCAAAAAGACGTATAATGCACGCATGCTCGATAAGTGTACTTTGATTGTGTTTTGGCCTTTAGACAGGGTGGAAATCATGATAGTGGTAGTCTGCAGCCAAGTAACAAATGTCACCATGTCATTTGTAAATAAATTTGCATTCTATTAAATATAGATGCAAAATGGTCTTGAGCCAGGACAATATCTCAATTCAAATCAAATTTTTATTACAGACCAAAAAAACACAAACGAAAAAACAAATGGGCGTTGGCACGGCAGAAGTATTGCTGGGTAACTATACCTGCATATACACATACTTACATATGCAACTCAATGAGACAAAAAAGATGGTGATTTTTTTAACTTTTGTGTGTGTTTCGTGAATCTGACGTAAAAACTGTTAATTTTGTTGGGCTTATATCTAGTTTACCACAAGAGCTCCAATTTGTCCAAAAATCATACCATGCGTACAACTTTTTATTCTTATCAAAATAAAAAAAAAATTTTGGCGTCGGCCCATACTTCCCGAGTTATGGACCCTGAAATTTCGTAGATATATTCCTCGATATCTTCCATATTTTTCATCGGATCGGGTCAATATGGGTATCATTAGAAAGCTTATCTCAACACCTTCAAAACGATATATATAGTCGAACTTTCTACAAAAGAGCTTATTATCTGGAAATATTACAGATATGGCGATACGTATTTTACATCACACACATGCAGACAGGATCATGCGCAAAAATATGAGCCCTTTTAGGGTTAGCTAACCCTTTAAAAACCGGAGATATTAGAAAACAAAGTGGTGCAAATGAAAAAAGTGAAAAATTAATTAAAAAAATCGCTACGTAAAAAACTTTAGTCTGCGTAGCCGGTTTTGGACATACGCCAGAGTAGAAATTCCTTAAACCCGGCCTTCGGCCGGCTACACAGAAAAACTTTAGTCTGCGTAGCCTGTTTTGGACATACGCCAGAGGAGAAAATCGTAAACCACGGCCGAAGGCCGGCTACGCAAATAAACTTTAGTCTGCGTAGCCTGTTTTGGACATACCCCAGAGGAGAAAATCGTTAACCCCGGCCGAAGGCCGGCTACGCAAAAAAATTCGTGTTTCTGTCTGCGTGTTTACACATAAACTACTTTTAGGAGGTAGAATACATCCTCATGTGTAAACACCCCTATAGAAAACACTTATTTGACTCGAAATGGGTTATCGGATCGAAAAAACATATATATCTCGTTTCAATGATATTTGCGATAAGCTTTCTAATGATACCCATATTGATCTGATCCGGCCCCGTAACTCGGAAAATATGGGTAGCCGCAAATTTTTTAATTTTATTTTTTTTATCTAAAATATGCCCTCTACCACTTAAAAAAAAAATTTTTGACCTCTTTTGCTAAACTAGATATGTTCCTTTTGTTGTTTTCTTATCATACGTGCGAACTTTCTATTTGTCTTGCAAAGCATGCATGTGCCCAATGCTTAAAGATGTTGGTCATGCTTTGTTGATTGTGTAAAGGCCGCATTAGGCACCGATACGCCACAGATTTTCGTTTTTTACGGCACGCATTTAAATTAGGTAAGCCAGTAACACCTTGTGTTTTTTGTCTTTCATGTACACGTTCCATTGTAATGTTGTTATTGGGTGTTTAATGAAGACTGAACTAGAATTTGTTTGTCATTCGCGGTTTGCTGTCTAATTGTCTTAGTGGTACATAATGGTAAGATTCCATATGTGTTTTTTTTTTGCTTTTTTAATTAACATGGTTTTAATAGTTTCGGAATCAATATGATAGCGATGTTACTGTATGGAGCCCCCAGGGGCGCCTACATCAGGTCGAGTATGCTATGGAAGCTGTAAAACTTGGTTCTGCGACAGTTGGTTTGAAAAATAAAAATTACGCCGTGTTAGTGGCTTTAAGTCGGGCAGCATCTGAGCTTTCATCATCCCAGAGGAAAATCATACCAATCGATGAACATTTAGGGATTTCTATATCAGGCATTACTGCTGATGCACGCGTCTTAAGTCGTCTTTTGCGTACTGAATGTCTTAACTACAAGTATTCTTACGACTCCACTTTTCCAGTTTCGAGGTTAATTGCACATCTAGGCAATAAAATGCAAACCAGTACCCAACGCTACGATCGTCGACCCTATGGAGTAGGTTTACTAGTGGCTGGTTATGACGAAATGGGTCCGCATATTTATCAAATTGTTCCGTCAGCCAATTTTTTTAATTGCAAGGCTATGTCAATTGGTTCTAGATCTCAAAGTGCTCGAACGTATCTGGAGCGGCATATTAATAGTTTTGTCGACTGTACTAAGGATGAGCTAATTTGCCATGGTATTCAGGCTATACGTGGAACCCTACCTAACGAAGATATAGTGGGAAAGGATGATTATAATTCACTTCTGGTAAGATATTGCATTATTTATTAGCTCTATATTAATGTTATTTATATTTTCAGAACATATCTGTCGCTATTGTTGGATGTAACCAACCATTTAAAATACTCGATGAAGTTGAAAATCTTTACTATTTGAATATGGCCAAACAAATCGGGACGACCATAGTTCGATCAAATTCAGAAGACGATTCGGCGTCGTCTGGAAGCGACGAGGATAAGCCTCGTACTACAAGTGATCCTCAAGTACTAGTGGCCACAATGGAACACTAGTGTATTTTTAATGTTTTAAAAGCCGTAATTGAATTACTTGCTCTTGACACAAATAAAGAACTTATTCAATTTTACCGGTAGTCATTTTCAAATATATGGGGTATAGTGCTACGCTCCGCAGTGTATTATCGAGGCCAACTATTGCAGTGGAGGCATTTAAAGACCATAAATGTTTAAAAAATTGGGGTGTATATCGGAAAACATGTATTAGCATTTCGTTTAGTTCATGGAATACAATATATCTTGAGGCATGATTATTCAGTATGGTTGATTTTAAACAGTATAAAACTTTATTCGTGAGGTCGACCGATGCCACTGCATTTACAAATATTGAGAAATCGTGGTATTAATCAATGCCAACAGATTATATTAATTGTATATGGGCATTTCCCTGGTCAAATGCGTGACTGTCGTACTTTACAAAAGGCGAAAAACAAGAAAAAATTTAAAATTATTTTTATTTCTGTACAACGTAAGAAGCTCTATAATCACTAAAAAGAAAACAATTGAACTTAATTGTCCTAAAGTATTAGCTTATAAAGACGGTGACGTGACAAAAATAGAAGTCAGTTTTTTTATTCTTTATAAAAACGCACAGCAGATCAATTTGTGTCGGACTTTTTGATTAAACTCAAATGTTTTGGAATATATTTAGCTTGCTTTACTATATAATAAACGTTTTTACAACCTATAATGTGGAATTTGATGTGACAAATTTCAATGAAAGCAAATCAAAATTCAGAACTAAACTGATCCTTAATCCGTATTGTACTATAACTTATTTCTCATATTTTTATTTTTACACTTTTACTGTTCCGCTACTGTCAACAGATATTCATCAATTGATTTCGAATTAGATAAAAATAAACTTCATTGTCAGAAGATGCAAAACAGGTTGCACCGTTATTCTAGGTAAAATCGTTCATGTTTGCTGGCTCATCCAACAAAAGCCTATTGTTGTGTGTATATCGCCACGCTGGTACAATTTGGGTTAAAATCTATTATTTGTTATTATTGGCTTGGTTATTGTTGTAATAAATATTTTGTCGTAATTGATCACTTGCATCATTCCTCCATAAAATTATTATTTATTTAAATAAAACTATTATAGTTTCGATTACTTATACAGAAGTCAGAAACAATATTTTTCAACTTTTATTTTTCAAACATGGTGGTCTTTTCTGGAGAAAAGTTCAAAAAGCTCCATTACCATTTTTAATGAGGGTTTCCTCCAAATGCGTTGTTGTCATTACTTGCTTCAGCTGCAACAAAAGTTTAATTCTAAAACCAATAATTTATCGCCTTGGAATAGGTTAGGTCTACTAACCAGTTTGGGCGAATGGATTTGATTTATGTCCTAAACATGTTCAAACTAATTCAGGGAACAAATCTACTTTAGCAAGAGGTCCAAATAAAAAACAATTTGTTTGTGTGGTAGAGGTCTTCTGCCGGGGTTAAAGATTTTCTCCTCTGGGGTATGTCCAAAACCGGCTACGCAGACTAAAGTTTTTCTGCATAGCCGGCCTTAGGCCGGGGTTAAAGATTTTCTCCTCTGGGGTATATCCAAAACTTTTTTCACTTTTTCATTTGCACCATTTCTTTTCAAATATCTCCGAACTAACACCCCTGAAGATGATCGACAAAGTCGAATCGAAATATTGGGCAAAATTTAAATAAAAAAGATAACAACAAAACCAACACAATATCAACCAGTAAGGAAAGGCTAAAGTCGGGCGGGGCCGACTCTATGATACACTCCACTTTCAATCCGAATACAATTCAATTCGGTGAAAAAGTGAAAACGGGAAGGTTTTTTTGTATCCTGTAAATGTATGTGTTTGACAAAAAATTTTATATCGGAAAGGACATTTGTATGAGGATATATTGAAACCTGGAACGAAATAGGTGAAATATAAAATGTATAGTTTGGCCAAAATCGGTTAAACTTATGGGAGCAACATTTGAATTTGGGCTATATTTAAATCTGAACCGATCTTACCCACTTTCACCATAGTTTTGTTTAGTTAGATTATAAGATGTTGTGCGAAATTTAAAGAAAATAGAGCACAATATGTGGCTTTTAAATCGGCAAAAGTCAAATCGGGAGCGACATTTGTGTGGGGGCTATATCTAAATCTGAACCGATCTTACCCAATTTCTGCATAGTGTTTCTAGTTGGTTTATAAGATGTTGTCCCAAATTTAAAGAAAATCGGGTTTTTAGAGCGCAAAATTCAAATCGGGAGCGCAATTGTCTGGGGCCTATATCTAAATCTGAACCGATCTAGCCCACTTTCACCATATGTATTTGTAGTTGGATTATAAGATGTTGTGCCAATTTTAAAGAAAATCGAGAATATGTGGTTTCTAGAGCGGAAAAAGTCAAATCGGGAGCTACATTTGTATGGGGGCTATATCTAAATCTGAACCGATCTTACCCAATTTCTGCATAGGTGTTTCTAGTAAGATTATAAGATGTTGTACCAAATTTAAAGAAAATCGGGTACAATATGTGGTTTTTACAGAGGAAAATGTCAAATCGGGAACGACATTTGTATGGGGGCTATATCTAAATCTGAACCGATTTGACCTATTTTCACCATAGATGTTCTTAGTTTAAATATAAGATGTTTTGCCAAATCTGAAGACAATCTGATACAATATGTGGTTTATAGAGCGGAAAAAGTCAAATCGGGAGCGAAATTTGTATGGGAGCTATATATATATATCTGAACCGATCTGACCGATATTCACCATGGGTGTTTCTAGTGGAAATATAAGATGTTTTACCAAATCTGAAGCCAATCTGATACATTATGTAGTCTCTAGGGCGGAAAAAGTCAAATCGGGAGAGAAATTTGTATGGGAGCTATATATAAATCTGAACCGATCTAACACATTTTTACCACAGGTGTTTCTAGTTACAATATAAGATGTTTTGCCAATTTTAAAGAAAATCTGTTGTAATATGTGGTATCTAGAGTGAAAAGAGTCAAATCGGGAGTGAAATTCGTATGGGGCTATATCTAAATCTGCACCGATTTTCTTCAAATTAAATAGCGTTCGTCCTTATCCCGAAAAACATCGTTGTGCAAAGTTTCATTTGGTTCTGTCTACAATTGCGACCTGTATCGTGATTACAAGAATAGATGGACGGACAGACAGACGGACATTGCTAAATCGACTCAGAAAGTGATTCTAAGACGATCGGTATAATTAACAATGGGTCTATCTCGTTTCCTTTTGGGTGTTACAAACAAATGCACAAAGACATAATACTCTCGTGGAGTGTATAAAAACATATATCCGGTTTTTTAAGGGTTAAATACCCCTAAATGGTCTCAAATTTTGGCGCATGACCTTGTCTACATGTGTGTGGTGTAAAATACGTATCGCCATATCAGTACTATTTCCAGATATTAAGCTCTTGTAGAAAGTACGACTAAAAAATCGTAAATATTTAATTTGGCTCGCAATGGGTTATCGGATCCGATGAAAAACGTGGAAGATATCGAGGAATATATCTAGGAACTTTCAGTGCCCATAACTCTGGAAATATGGGCCGCCGCCGAAAAAAAATTATTTTGATAAGAATAAAAAGTTGTTCGTATGGTATGATTTTTGGACAAATTGGAGCTCTTGTGGTAAACTAGATATAAGCCGATTCGAGTGATGAAGAAAAGAAATACAATCTAAATTGCAAAGAAAATTTGCTAGACAGAAGTCAATTTACCAGATGAAATGTGAGTGGCAAAATTAAGGAATGTTGGTGTGTTTTCTTATTTCTTCAAAAGGTTCCAACGCTACTTTCGTGTCAATAAAATAAAATATATGCATGCGCTGGAAAACAATCAAATCGACACCAAAAGTAAGATGTCTAGCCCAGCGATCGCTCCAGCTGAGTGTGGGAAACGACTTGACCTTGGGACTATGAAAAATTCTGAAACAAACCACATTCCACATCACATTTATCGCCCAGAATTATGAATGCCCTCAAAATTTATCAGATATGCTCCAGCGGACTGAGTGTGAATAGCTATTTATTTCGCTACTGGTAGCATTACGCTCGTCTGTTGGCGACAATTTTCTTCTAAACTTTTCATTTTAATGAAATGTTATGTCATGTTGGTATTCCGTCCATCTCCATCCATTCGGTTGGTTCGCGTTTTTTATTTTAAGTTTTTCCAATTCATCCACAATTTTATTTTTTGTCATTTTTGAACACTTAGAAAATGTAAAATGTTCAAGTCGTCACCTATATCAACGTCACATAACTTACAGAATACCAAATATGCGTCGACGACGATCGATAAATTTCAATATTGAAAACGCGAATACCAATTTACAATCGTCAACGCATGACGGCGTCATTTAGTGTCGACGACGACTACCGGAATAAGGGTGATTGTGTTTCTTTATTCACCACTTGTTGAAATGATTAGTTTGGATTGAATTAAAATATGAAAAATTGCGTTTTTGTCTTCTATGTGGCTATCTGGCGATATCCCGTTTTTAATCTCCAGGTGATTTCTTCTGGGCATTGCCGATTTATCATCAATATTTTTGTACAACTTGGGGGGTTACTATGTAACTCGATTCGAAAGTTCGAACAGCTCGAAAGTTGTATTCGATCCGAATTTATACTCTTACCATGTAACAGTTTTGAATCGAGTGAAAAGTGCTGCCACTATTTCTTAACATTTTTGGCAGTACTTTCGAATGTATTATTCAGAGTTGGCAACATTTATTATATGAAATGTCAAAACAAAATAAAAAGTAAATAATATTTGTGTGTAATATGTAATATGGAACGCTTGTGGTAGTCCATTTCTCCATTCACTTGCTTTTCTAGCAATGCCTGTTTTTTTGGAGCAGCACGATTAAAGGACAATTGTGGTGTGGTGGCTGTACGAGCTGATGAACAACGCGGTGGGGACGGTGCAGACACTAACACATCCGTCTCACTCGGATTATTTGTGATGTAGTTGAGCATATTTGCGACGACTTCCTCGGTGTCCTTACTGCTTGTGGCCGTACTAGTGTCGTCGCTGGTAATCCCAAATTTTCGGACACCACTCATACCGTCCACCGCCTTCTGCATATCCAGCAACTCTATGACACCTTCTTCTAGCGCCGTGAATGAACACAATTTTACCGGTCCACCGCCTGTGCCCGAAAAATTAGTTCGATTCTTTCGCAGTTTGGCCTTAAGATGGGTCTTGTGATCTGCCCAAACCTAAAAAGAAATAATTAATTTCCATTTATGGGCAAACTATCACTTGCATACTTTTTTCCAACCGACCACTTCCCGCATTGGTGGACCGGCTGCATTTAGCTCTTCTGTCAATCGAGACCATAAATTATTGGTGGCTTGTTTGGCTTCCGGAGCTTTGACATAACCCTTAGCCAACTGCGGATGATCCTTCATAAAATTTAGCATGATCTCAAACTGTATTTGTTTGGTGTTTACATTTTTTGTTGGATTTTCCCTATTAAAAAACATTTTTATAAATATTAATCTACTGATATATATATATATATATATATATATATATATCCGATAATCGGATGTGGCAAATCGAAAGTAGCAAATGTATTTGCGAATTCGAGTTAGTTGGTAGGGAAAATCCGTTTTCGTAATATTTAACTTTCGAATCGAGTTACATAGTAACCCCCTTGGAATCTGACTCTACTTCTATGAATACTTTTCAGAGAAGAATATTGTTGCATTTAATTGTTGTAGGTGTTAAATAAGAGAAAAAATATTATTCAGAAGAAAATACATACATTTTAAGGTTTCAAGTTGCACAATAAATCTTCATCTGTAAACGCTCCTAATGTCTTGATTATTAAAAGTCGATACGACGATTCTTAAGATTATGAATACCGCGATTTGTTCCCTGTATTGTACGAATTGGACTGGCAGCCAAGACCATCACATTGGAGTCACAAAAAATCATTAAATAACTTTTTTGAAAATGTATATTTATTCAAAATTTGCTATAAAAACCATTATCGCAACACCTAGCAACAAAGCGCTTATTTCTTTAATTGATTGTCCAAACTTTGTCGATTCTTCTAGTAATTCTGGCAATACACTAACAGTAGCAATGTAAATGAAACCACCTGCGGTAAACGGCAGGACCCAGGGAGCTGATTCGGAATCGGCACCAATTCCGATTAAAGCTAATGCATTTCCAGTCAGAGCGCCTACAGCTGTTAATAATTGTAGAGCAATAGCCTTCTTTCTTGTGCAGCCAGACTTAATAAGTATAGCAAAGTCTCCGATTTCATGTGGAACTTCATGCAACAGAATTGTTACAGTAGTAACTATACCAATTTCGTTACCAGCTAAATAAGATGCACCTATAGCAAGACCATCGGTAAAGTTGTGGGCGAAATCTGCTGCTAGATTTAAATAGCCTGATATATCAACATCCCCATTATCTTTGACTACGGTGTCGCTTTTATCTTTCTTATTTCCTGTGTTTCCATGACAATGACTATGAGCAGTTCCTCCCTTAAGAAGACGTACCAATTTTTCAACTGTTAAAAAGGCAATAATACCTCCAAGAACCCAAAGTCCAGTTGCAATGTCGTGGTTGTGTCCATGGTGATGGGAATGGCCATGACCATGGTCATGGGATTGATCATGACCATGGTCATGGGATTGATCATGACCATGGTCATGGGAATGATGTGGATTAGTAGCATGAGGAATAAGGTGAAGGAACGCATCACCAAGAAGACCACCTGATGCAAACGCTAGAAGTACTTTAAGTCGAGGTCTCATTGCGTCGCTGTTATCTAAAGAAATTACGAACAGAAGTAAAAAAGGGGCTGCACTGATCAGCAAAGTTGATCCCATAGAATACATCCAGACGCTCGTCATATCTAATGTAAGTAAAACATATTAACAAAAAAAAAAAAACAATTAAATTTTGGTAATACCTAACGATTCCACTTTATGTTCCACATGAGTATGTTCATGTGCTTGTCGACCAATGTCATCACTTCTAGCGGGTTCATTTTCGTTAGCTTCCCGAGAATACTTAAAGCTGGGTCTTTCGTGGCTGTGACTGTGGCCAGATGTCTCCCTTGGTAGAGAAAATAATATTCCCAAAATTGACAAGGCCAAAATTAATCTGCAACTGAAAATCATCCTCAATAAACGCACTGTCTTTGAAGTCCGCTCCATTGTATGTATATTAACTATTAACAAAATAATAACACGTCACAAAGTTAAACAGGGCTGCCATGCTTTCAATCGACCAGGGAAATGTTAAAGGCGGTGTTTCCAGATTACTAGACGCGTAAACGTGACGTGTCAGTTCAAACGTTCAGCCTGCAAGCGAAATTAATCGATTTCAGCTTGAAATGACAAGTTTGATTTTCAAATATCACATTTGTGTGGGATCTGACATTTGTAAATCGACATTGAACTGAAATCCATTGTTTTCGAATCCAGTCAGAAAAGTTTATTGTAGCGTAATCAGGCAGGCGGAATCTAGCTGAAATGACATAAAGCCGATTTACAAATCTCAGATCCCATACACTTTTGAATATTGACCTTATAAGGGGAATAGACACACTAAATATTTGCGCAAAAAACGTGTTACGCAAAATGCGAAAAAAAAACGTTTTCGCTGGCGTTGGCCCAAAAAATGAAAAATTGTTTACAGAACGGCATTTTGCGCAAATATTTTGAGCGTTTAAAATCGCCTTTATGCAATTTCAAGCTGAAATCGACTGATTTCTCACGCGGTCTGACGATGCTATTAGACTTGTAAATTCTAAAATATTTGTCATTACATCCACGCATGCTAAATTTCCCCCGTACATGTGTAAATTACTCATGTGCTTCTTTTGTATAAATAACTAAGTTTATTTACCTTACCTTAAAATATTCCATGTTCTTTTTCCCAATTTAGAAATTTGCAGCTTTTACACAAGTTTCTTTGTTAAAATTAATTAGATAGTTGGATAATGGTGTAAGTATGAATATGTAAATAGCCAATTTCATTAATTTTGTAGTAGATACTTGTCGCGGGGCATCTGCCCCAAAACATTTTGTTTTATATAATATATAACTTTTTTGGTTAGGAAACTTAGTGCGAACTGGTTAACTTGTTTTTACAAAATAATTCTGATCGTTTGACAACGATGAACTAAACTATAGACAACGAATAATTTCGCGCGTGGAATTTTCTTTCGTTAATACAGTAATAACATACTCTAGTGCTGATAAATTATTGATTACAAGTTAACAGACGGACGGATAAACTTTATCGATAAATAGAGATGTGATAAAGACAGTGGTGGTAACAGTACTCCCAGTATGGCGAGACATCCGCACGAAGCCTTACTCCTTTTTACGAACCACGTCTAGTATCGCCAACTTCACAGCAGGTCTCTCTAACACACCTCACCAAGTCATAACCTTGGATTTTCGCACCTGTCCATCGTCAGCCTTAGATACTTCAATAACTCGCTCTCTTGGCCAAACGTTCCTCGGAATAGAAGGGTCAACCACCACAACCAAATACCCTACCTCCAACAGCTTTGCCTTCTCAAACCACTTACTTCTGCATGCTAATTTCGGCAAATATTCTGCTATCCAACATTTCCAAAATATCTCAGCATATTGCTGAGAACATAACCATGTTTCTCTCAACACCACACCGGAATTTTCATACGTAGCTAAGGGTTTTAAACCATTAGAACTCCCCAACAAAAGGGTTAACGCCTGTTGTAAAGTAGATTCGTATACCGTTTTATAAATAATTTTTATTCACATATTCATCTACGAGTTAATTTATGTACATAATTTCAATATTGAAAAAATAAACTTCATTCGATTTTCACAACCTAAAATATCAGGTTATGGGCCTTACGCTGTAGAGAAAATTTTAATAATTTTTTGAAAATTCCTTGAAAAATATATAAAGCGGAAATATATAAGGAAATATATCTGCAATGTCTATGAACACACAAATGGAGAAGCTGGGTGGCAACGAAAACTTTAAGGACTGGAAATTTACTGTGGAAGATTATTTACAGATGAAGCAACTGTGGAAGGCTGTAGAAGGAACTGAAACGGACGCTACTACGGAAGATTACGTCAACGACATCTTAAATACAGCTCATAAATTAAGAGGAGCCGGGTTGTTGCTTTCTGGACTACCCGACGATTATAAGTCCATGATAATGGGGATTCAATTTCCGGCATTCGAATCACGGGCGACTCCATTAAGATGAAGCTTATACAGAACGTTAAAGTCGATAGTGGTGCTGGAGCAGTCGCATTTGCTGGTCAGAAAAACAAATTTAAAAAGGGTAAAGAGTTTAAAGGACCAAAATGCTATAACTGCAATGAATTTGGTCATTTCGCTCCCAATTGTCCAAAGAAGAAACAGAAGAATATGCACAAAAGAATGCGATGTATGGATTTTTTTCTGTAAGAACAATGGACGCTAAAGAATGGTTTTTCGATTCTGGAGCATCGGCACACATGTGCGCAGATGACAAATACCTCACCAGCAAAATTAAACCACAAGATGCTCAAGTTACAATTGCGAACAGTTCCAAGATGTGCGTCGAACGCATGGGTAATGTAGAAATGTCAGTGAAAACATCGAAAGCCAAAGAAGATAGCATATCACTTATAGATGTACTGCATGTTCCAGATCTTTGCGTAAATCTGCTGTCAGTCTCAAGAATAGTCAAAAAAGGTCATGAGATGCGATTTGACAGAAGTGGCTGCAAAGTTAGTGATCCCGCTGGCAACATAATAGCAACTGGAGATCTAGTAAATGATATTTTTCGGCAGAATCAGGCAAATGGCGAAAATGCATATGCCACACGAGCACATGTAGTTGATGACGAAACCTGGCATAAGCACGTTGGACACGCAAGCAATGACGTCATCAAGAAAATGGTCTCTGGGGTTGTAAGTGGAATCCAGTGTGGAACATCGAAAGAAAATTGCATCACTTGCATTAAAGGGAAAATGACAAGGCTTCCTTTCAATGACGTCGGAACGAGGGCCTATGGAGCATGTTTCAATTTGTGGTTCGCGTTATATGCTCATTTTCATTGATGACTTCTCGCGAAAGGTGTTTATATACTTCCTAAGAGGAAAAGATGAAGTTGCAGACAAGTTTCTGGAATTCAAAAACTTTGTCGAAAACCAAAAAGGAAAGCACAATAAAGCATTAAGAAGTGATAATGGCACTGGGTACTACAATGGTAAGATGAAACGCATTCTTGTAGATAGTGGCATTCAACACCAAACCACGGTTTCGTATACACCGCAACAAAATGGTATAACGGAGCGGATGAATAGAACGATCATCGAAAAAGCGCGTTGTCTTCTCATAGAAGCTGAACTGAGCAAACGTTTTTGGGCGAAAGCAGCAAATACCGCTGTATAACGCCAGAAGAAGCATGGTCCGGAATGAAGCCTAACTTAAAGTATTTGAAAATCTTTGGATGCAAAGCGGTTATCCATATTCCTAAAGAAAAGAGGAAGAAATTGGATGCCAAAGGAAAAGAGGTCATATTCGTCGGATATTGCGAACGTCATAAATCATACAGATTTTACAACGATTCAAGAAAAGATGTTGTGACAAGCAGAGATACAGTATTCTTCGAATCAGTGCATGTAAAAGAAGCAGCTATAGATGACCCTTGCTACTACTATACATTTCCCAGATGCGATTGAAGAAAATTCTACAGAAACAACTTCTGCGATGGATAAAGGAGAAGGTCAACAGAATGAACTAAGAGATGAACATAGGGAAACGTCAACAGAAGAAGCGACTCGGATGAAGAAAGTGGACGTTCAAAACTAAGCGCGATGCTAAAGGACAGATCGAAAGATATAAAGCACGGTTAGTAATAAAAGGCTACTCACAACGTCATGGGATAGACTATGAAGAGACATTATCTCCCGTCGTTCGATATCAATACTCTTGCTGTTAAGTTTAGCGGTCAAATATGACTTAGACATCGACCAAATGGATGTAGTCACAGCTTTCCTACAAAGTGAACTTGAGGAAGAAACTTTTATGAAGCTACCTGAAGGTTTAAACACAGACAAAGGCAAGGTATGCAGACTGAGGTCTAAAACAAGCCAGTCGTGTTTGGAATAAGTAAGTGGACAAAACACTGAAACTTATCGGATTGACCCAATCTAAAACAGATTCGTGTATTTACTACAAATGGGAGAACGGCGAAATAACATACGTGGCGATATATGTCGATGACATATTGATATTCACTAATAATAAAGTGAACAAAATTAAAATAAAGGATGACCTAACGCGTAATTTCAAGATGAACGACATTGGGGAAGCGAAGTTCATACTCGGAATCCAAATAACTCGAGATAGGAAAGAAGGAAAGCTTTGGATTGACCAAGAGCGGTATATTGAAGACGTTCTAAAGCGTTTCAATGTGAGCGACTGCAATGCTGTGACAACGCCTCTGGACATAAATCAAAAACTGTCACAAGAATTGAGTGCAGAACCTCAGGAACACCAACCACCAGTACCGTACCAAGAAGCATTATGTACGCCGCGCAAGTAAGCCGGCCTGATCTATCCTTTGCAGTTGGGGACAAGTACATCAATGGTATGACACGAAGTTCTGGATTTCATGTGCAATAAACTATAACCCCGTGTTGCCTCAGCCTTAATTGACGAAATACCCGATAGTGCTATGCGAGAAGATTTCCGCGGAAGCGCCAAACGTCTGATGCATTCCTCCGTAATATATGATAATTCAGAAGCTGTATCCAATAAAACGCGACATGTAATAAATGTACCAGTTCGTGTACGTACATCCACTAAAGCAGTAGGTAGAATGTGAGTGATATTGACTTTCGAAGAAAATGTCAGTTCTGGCGGAGAAACAACTGTATTTAGTGATACATGATTGGAAATCAGTGTCTCAGAAGTGGCGTTGGACACGCAAGCAATGACGTCATCAAGAAAATGGTCTCTGGGGTTGTAAGTGGAATCCAGTGTGGAACATCGAAAGAAAATTGCATCACTTGCATTAAAGGGAAAATGACAAGGCTTCCTTTCAATGACGTCGGAACGAGGGCCTATGGAGCATGTTTCAATTTGTGGTTCGCGTTATATGCTCATTTTCATTGATGACTTCTCGCGAAAGGTGTTTATATACTTCCTAAGAGGAAAAGATGAAGTTGCAGACAAGTTTCTGGAATTCAAAAACTTTGTCGAAAACCAAAAAGGAAAGCACAATAAAGCATTAAGAAGTGATAATGGCACTGGGTACTACAATGGTAAGATGAAACGCATTCTTGTAGATAGTGGCATTCAACACCAAACCACGGTTTCGTATACACCGCAACAAAATGGTATAACGGAGCGGATGAATAGAACGATCATCGAAAAAGCGCGTTGTCTTCTCATAGAAGCTGAACTGAGCAAACGTTTTTGGGCGAAAGCAGCAAATACCGCTGTATAACGCCAGAAGAAGCATGGTCCGGAATGAAGCCTAACTTAAAGTATTTGAAAATCTTTGGATGCAAAGCGGTTATCCATATTCCTAAAGAAAAGAGGAAGAAATTGGATGCCAAAGGAAAAGAGGTCATATTCGTCGGATATTGCGAACGTCATAAATCATACAGATTTTACAACGATTCAAGAAAAGATGTTGTGACAAGCAGAGATACAGTATTCTTCGAATCAGTGCATGTAAAAGAAGCAGCTATAGATGACCCTTGCTACTACTATACATTTCCCAGATGCGATTGAAGAAAATTCTACAGAAACAACTTCTGCGATGGATAAAGGAGAAGGTCAACAGAATGAACTAAGAGATGAACATAGGGAAACGTCAACAGAAGAAGCGACTCGGATGAAGAAAGTGGACGTTCAAAACTAAGCGCGATGCTAAAGGACAGATCGAAAGATATAAAGCACGGTTAGTAATAAAAGGCTACTCACAACGTCATGGGATAGACTATGAAGAGACATTATCTCCCGTCGTTCGATATCAATACTCTTGCTGTTAAGTTTAGCGGTCAAATATGACTTAGACATCGACCAAATGGATGTAGTCACAGCTTTCCTACAAAGTGAACTTGAGGAAGAAACTTTTATGAAGCTACCTGAAGGTTTAAACACAGACAAAGGCAAGGTATGCAGACTGAGGTCTAAAACAAGCCAGTCGTGTTTGGAATAAGTAAGTGGACAAAACACTGAAACTTATCGGATTGACCCAATCTAAAACAGATTCGTGTATTTACTACAAATGGGAGAACGGCGAAATAACATACGTGGCGATATATGTCGATGACATATTGATATTCACTAATAATAAAGTGAACAAAATTAAAATAAAGGATGACCTAACGCGTAATTTCAAGATGAACGACATTGGGGAAGCGAAGTTCATACTCGGAATCCAAATAACTCGAGATAGGAAAGAAGGAAAGCTTTGGATTGACCAAGAGCGGTATATTGAAGACGTTCTAAAGCGTTTCAATGTGAGCGACTGCAATGCTGTGACAACGCCTCTGGACATAAATCAAAAACTGTCACAAGAATTGAGTGCAGAACCTCAGGAACACCAACCACCAGTACCGTACCAAGAAGCATTATGTACGCCGCGCAAGTAAGCCGGCCTGATCTATCCTTTGCAGTTGGGGACAAGTACATCAATGGTATGACACGAAGTTCTGGATTTCATGTGCAATAAACTATAACCCCGTGTTGCCTCAGCCTTAATTGACGAAATACCCGATAGTGCTATGCGAGAAGATTTCCGCGGAAGCGCCAAACGTCTGATGCATTCCTCCGTAATATATGATAATTCAGAAGCTGTATCCAATAAAACGCGACATGTAATAAATGTACCAGTTCGTGTACGTACATCCACTAAAGCAGTAGGTAGAATGTGAGTGATATTGACTTTCGAAGAAAATGTCAGTTCTGGCGGAGAAACAACTGTATTTAGTGATACATGATTGGAAATCAGTGTCTCAGAAGTGGCGACTTCCGAGTCTGATTCTTCCAAAGATATTCTAGGTTGTATGTTATGTACCAGTGTATGATGATTGCGCTGACAGTTACGACAACTATTTCCAGATTTGCAGTTATACACTATATGGCCCTTTCGCGAACAATTGAAGCAGAGCGACTTTTCTTTAACTAATGAACGACATTGTTCGACCGATAGCGATAAGAAATGAGGACACTTGAAAATAGGATGATCAGCCGATCCACAGTTTCCACAATGTGTTTGTCTACTGCTAACCAGCTTACTGAATTGCCTTCCTCCAAGCTCCAATTCCTCGCAGCGTTGATCTAAAAATTTCAAAAATGTCTTCAACGTCATCATGGCTCTCCTCGGCCCATCTCCGTCGAATTCCAAATCGAGTTTTGATACCAAGATGTAAATCAACCAGTGATCCCGTTCGCCCTGATCAATCGCATCCAAACCTCTAATGTGTCATTCGACACATCCGAAATTTTACGCAACCCATTCAAATTCTCCTCCTACAACACAGGCAAAGTCATAAATGTTTCTATGTATGAATTAACAATATACCGTGGTCGGTCATACCGCTCCTACAGGCGATTCCAGGCGGTTTCGTGCGACAAATCACTTATTATGCTTAATCAAATTAGCAGCATCATCCTTCAGAAATGTTTTCAGATAATAAAATATCTGAGTATTCGTAAAACCTGGTTCAGCATCGACGGCGCTTGTAAAAATGTCTTTAAATGTCGGCCAGTCCTTGTAGTTGCCTGTGAATGGTTCAATAACTATCCTTGGTAAATCATCATCTCTATTACGGGACGTAGTCGGTGATTCAAGTTTTTTCAACAAAGTAGACTGCTGTTCAGCAATATGGGTCAAAACGTCGGATTCCCGCTCCTGATTCGCTTCAGTTTTGGTGATACTTCGAAGCAAAGCCTGGAGTGTTTAAATACCTATCCTCATATTCAATAAATTCATGTTCAGGATCGACAAAGCCCGCTTCATCTTTAAATGCGTATAATTCATTGGTGTATCGTACAAACTCCTTCCAAGCGGTGTCCAATCTGGTCAGACGATTTTCAAATTGTTCAGCCGGAACATCCTCTGGGGGATTTTGAGCAAATGTCATTGCGCGGGTGATAGATCCCTTTACCAGAACACGGTGCAATACCAACGATTCTTGTCACTAGCCATGTCAATGGACAAAAATAAAGTAAAATGTACTTACAGAAGTATTCACCGAATAAAGCTTGATTCAAATTCAAACGTTAAAGTTCGTTATATCTGTTTGTTCGTTTAATAGTCTCTTCCCAGTCAATCGAAAATTATTCACAGCAAAAATCTGTCTGCACACAAGCCACCGATCCAAAAATGTTCGATCTAACACAAATGCCACAGCGCGCAAACAACTGTCTACGTTTCGAACGTACGCGATTTACCCGCACTCTCTCAACAAGCACAATGTCATTCACCCGTTTATGGTGCAAAAATGTTCAATCTAACACAAATGCCACTGCGCACAACCAACTGTCTACGTTTCGAACGTTCACAATTTCTCCCGATCGACAATTCAATTTCACCACCCGCACTGCCTCTACAAGCACAATGCCATTTCTCCCTTGCTCCGTGTGCATGTATGTATGCCAGATAACCACCTCCAAACAACTATGCCTTGTATGCACACGAACCGATAGACAACATGCAACGAAATTGCCGTTTACAACAACACCAATAATGTCCGAAATGTTTTACTAAAGCCAATATATTCTCTCAATCGTCGACTGTATATTCATGTATCCATTCACTCGCGAATAATAATTCCCCAACTTCATGAATGTCTTTTTATCCGGTTCCGAAGGATCAATTTATAGCGACGAATTACGAGAAATAAAATAAAAATTCTGTATCAATGTACATTTGCGATGTGTTCGCGTCAAGAACTTAAACAAACTAAAAAACTCCGTCGGTCATGTCCCGACAGACAAAACAATAAGCAAAAGGCAAAAAACAAACAAAAGAGTTGGACAATAAATATCCACAGAGTTGCCAATATGCAATTATAACAAGTAGTAGTATATATAATAGATGTGTAATCTGTTTCATCAACACCTTGGATTGTGTTAGATTAATTATTTCATCAGCAAAATATTGCTTTTGAGCTTCTTGCAATAAAAACGTTTCGGTCATACATAATTCTCTAATCTCGAGTCAATTCAATTGGTAACTTATCAGCCTTATTTTTTATTCGCTCGACAAATCTGATAACGCCATAGATCCATAGTAGGTGGCTAATCAAGTCTTTGATCCAATTAAAGATATAACGACATTGGTGTTATTACAAATACGGAAATATGAAACAGCAGCATACCCATTTTCACTAGCATCTACGAAAGTATGAAGCTGAACGTTTACATCATTATAGTTTTGTAAATATTGCAGCATCGTGTTATTATAATTTTCGGAAGCTGTGGCACAAATGACAACCATTTTCTCCACTTTTCTGCTTGAGGACTCAATATAGCCTCGTCCCAACCAACGGAACTTCTCCAAATTTCTTGCAATACACTCTTCAAGTACATGAAAACGTTTCCAATTAGTCCCAGTGGATTATAAACGCTCATGAGAACTCTAAGAACTTCGCGTTTCGTTGACTCGTTGCTATTTATCGAACATTTTTGCAAAAGGTTTGAAGAAATCTTAAAAGTTATTACATCATCAGCGGGAACCCAAAATATACCTACAACTTTTTCTGGTTCGAAGCTTTCACCGATGACGAGAGATTTAGTATCACAACTTTCCTTTGAACTTAAATCGTTTAAGACGTCCGTGCTGTGAATATAACGAACATTTCTAGACAATTGCTTGGCTTCTTCGGCGGTATCTGTTGAAACAAGAATATCATCAACATAATCGTTATCGCGGCAGCAGCCAAGGGCTATTTATATTCGAACTTTGAAGCATTCAAATTTTTTATGTAATGCGATGTGCGCAAGATGCACCGAAAATCATTACGTTCATAATGTAAATTTCCAGTTCTTTCCCTGCGTCGCAACCGCGCCACAAAAAACGCAGTTCATCACAATCCTCTCTACGAACAAAAACTCTGTGAAACATTCGATACTACCGCAATTGATTTTTGGCGAAAACGGAAAATGATGCCTGGTAGTGAGGCTAACAAATCAGATCCTTTGAGCATCATAGAATTTAGCGAAACTCCATGGGCTTTCGCAGCGGCATCCCAAACTATACTTCTTTTGTTTGGTTTATTTTTATGGGTAAATACCAAACCCTCTCACCAGCAATTTTGTTTGTAGTTATATCGAGTTTAGATATATATACTTCCTTTCCAGATACTGTGTTATAGTTTTCTCAAACACATTCATCAACTCTTTATTTCTAGAAATTGATTTCTCTAAGCAAATCAATGTTCTATATGCCATCCGATAACTATCTGGAAGCTCGAAGTCATCAAAACGATAATAATGATGTCTCGTAATGTCTATTGTCCCTTTGAAGAGTTTATTTCTCTAAAAGTAATACGTCTCGTAGATCTTCCTTACCGAGCAATTTTTCTGTGTTACAGATTCCAGTAATTTCGAGTGTGTAAAATTGTTTTAAGAGATCGCATAGGTTTCCATCGTTCTTACTACTGCAGTCACATATATGAAAATTGTATTGTGCTTTATTTCTTTGACAATTTATGCCACACACAAATCATCCCAAGCGAGTACAAATTGCAGTGGGTCCACCTATACCAACCTCTTTTGTACGAGTCGGAGTACATACATTTATATTGTTTAGTCCGATAAGCATTGTTGGCACTACATCTTGATAACTGTCAATGGGTGTAGAGTTAGATTACCTAAATTATTAGTGTTTACCAATTCAAATGTAACATCAGAACTGACACTAATTTATATGTTATACCTTTCAGCACTTGTAACTGAAAGGTTCTAAATAATTTTGACAAAGAAAAAATAGAAAGTGTTTGCTTTCCTTTCACTGACTGACTGGATCGCAGTGAATATTTTTATTGACTATTTATACAGTTATTTTAAACTTAATTGGTAATTTGTATTGCCGTTTCCATGCAGATCAGCAATTTTGGTCTGCATGGGACCGTTGACCATGAACTTGAATATTTTCCATAGCAATATTTGCAAATAAATAAATGATCGCTGGGTATATTATGCATTTTACAGTCGCAGGCAAAAGTGTGGTAACAATAAATATATCTAGTAACTAAACAATGGGTAAGCCCTTTAAATACGGAAACTTCTCACATAAATATTGATAATTCATACTATGATTTGGTAATGGCAAGTGATTTACTGTTCTCATTTCCATCGAATATATTTTATCATTTGGCCCAGATATTTTATTTGCGATTCGTTTTGAATTTTGTTCATTTCTTTCCATATTATTAGTCCATTTCAGACATAATGGTTCGGATAACCACATAAATTTAATTTTCTAGTAATGTCTTCGTTAATGAGGCTAATAGAAGAGCCTTCATCTATAAAGGCGAACGTGTTGATCCAGTTGTCGGTTTTGCCATATATTTTAACGGGCAAGATTTTAAATAAAATTTTTTTTTATTGGTACGCCGCCATTGCTCCTTCCTAAAGGGCTAAAATCGAAAGAATTTATCCACACATCACTGTTGATCGTCTCTTGATTAGCAGCCTTACCTCTTACACTACGGACAAGACCTCGACCCGGTCCAAAGTCGAGACGGACCCCAAGATGAACATACACAGAAACGATACAAACATCAACGAAACCGACAAAAACAGCACACACATACACAGTAACACAGAACCTGCTTCTCCTTCTCCCTCCACTGGAGCGATCAAAACCCGCAGCTCAATTGTGGGACCCTCTACCAGCCACGCGGCTCTTAAGTCCTCTGCTGGTGGACTGGCTCTCAAAAGAGTAAGATCAGGGAATGAACCTCAGGTGGAGGAAAAGCAGAAGAGCACGGGCAGCTTCCAAGTTCCTTCGGAACTACAGGTAGCAGTCATCGCCAGGTCGGATCCTGATGACAGGATAAACGCTGAAAGATGGCTGCTGCTGGAAACGCTGCTTTTGAACGAGATGTTATCGGAGAAGTGGTGCGATGACGAGGTATCCTTCAGGGGAGCCGAGTGGATCAAGGGAACCAAGATTGTGAATTGCGGCAATGAAAAGTCTCTGACCTTTCTAAAATCCGTGATTCGCAATCTTGTCTCCCCATGGCCAAACGCCGCCCTTGAAGTGGTACCAACGTCAGCGCTGCCACTCCGTACGAAGGAGGAAAAGATATAGCAAAGACTTATAGCAAACCAAAACAGAGGTCTCGATACTGGGCCCTGGGAGGTTCTGCCTTCCACCTGTAAAAGAGACTTCGGCAAGGATCTCCGCCTGGTTATAAGAAGGAATCGGCAAACTACATTAGGGACAGGAAAGGCAACATCAATTTCGGGCTTGGCTCCATTAGGTTCCGTATACCTGATGCTGAGGCCAAAAAAACCGAAAAGAAAGAGGATCAGCGTGGTGCAGATTAATCTGCATCACTGCCAAGCCGCTGCTGCCGACCTGTTACTTAATCTAGCCGAACACAACATAGACGTAGCCCTAGTTCAAGAGCCGTGGATCGTCCACAACAAAGTGAGGGGACTAGCGGCTAACAACAACTACACGGTTATATCACCAATCACGGATGAAAAGGTAAGAATATGCATAGTAACTAAGAAAAGTCTTGGTCTAATCTAATCTACGAGCTTTAGTTCTGGTGATGCGACAGTGGCGTGTTTGGAGACAACCATCGGGGAAACCTTGACTTTTGCCTTCATATTGCCCAACGAACAACAAAACCCACCAAGAACCAACACAGAAGAACTCACAGCATATGCATCAAACAAAAAATGGAAGCTAATCCTGGAAGCTAATACTCACCACACACAATGCGGCAGCAATCATATAAACGACAGAGGTGAGTCAGTTTTCGAATTTATCACATTATCCTGCCTTAGAATATGTAAGGTAGGTAATACCCCAACCTTTAGAACTAAAGTCAGGGCAGATGTTTTAGGTTTAACTCTGACAAACATGGATAGTACCTTCATTACAGATTGGCGAGTATCTAGTGACCACTCCATATAGCCATATAGAAACACAAAGAGAACAAACTGATCTGGTCAAACAGTTTCACTAAGTCTTGTCCAAAAACCTTCCCAGGACAATGAAAACAGCCGTCTTGGTGGACTACTGAGCTGAGGGAGCTAAGAAAGGTGACTAGGAAACTGTATAATAGGACACAATGTACAAGGAGCAATGATGATTGGGAAAACTATAAGGTTAGTTTTAACAAATACGAGGCAGAACTAAAAAAGGCAAAGAGGACATCATGGGTTGGCTATTTCGAGACAATAAATTATGTAAATGATTGCGCGAGATTTAGAAGAGGCTTGTCGAAGGATCCGAAACCTCTAGGACACATCCAGAAACCGGATGGCGCCTGGACGGCATCGGGCCTAGAGACACTTAGCCTCTTAGAAGAAACCCACTTCCCAAATTTTGAGGATATTGAAGGCGAGGTCACTATGGCCACAGCATTCAATTCTTCCCTTTTTGATGAAGCTATCATAGATAATATAGTCATAGAATTAAATGGGCAATTGATACATTCCAACCCTATAAATCTCCGGGAATGGATGGTATATTCCCAGCCATGCTATAGCATACTAAAGAGTGATTTTTTTGAGGTTAGGATTTTCATGCATTAGTATTTGACAGATCACGTGAGATTTCAGACATGGTGTCAAAGAGAAAGATGCTCAGTATGCTTTGACATTTCATCATGAATCGTCTTACAAACGAACAACGCTTGCAAATTATTGAATTTTATTATCAAAATGCGTGCTCTGTTAAGAAAGTTCATTGCGCGCTTCCATTTTATGGTCAGTTTAATCGACCCACTGAAGCGGCTATTCGGGCTATTGTGACTAAATTTCGCACCAAATTTACATTGTTGGACATTAAACCACCAACACGCTTACGTAGAGTGCGAACTGAAGAAAATATCGCAGCTGTATCGGCCAGTGTTAATGATGACCACCAATTTTCGATTCGTCGCCGTTCGCACCAATTGGGTCTCTGTTACTCAAAAACGTGGAAATGCCAAAATTGGACTAAGCGGATGGACCACCTAAGACGCAGCCGCGGTCAACATTTAAATGAAATTATCTTCAAAAAGTAAATGTCATGGACCAATCTAACGTTTCAAATAAAGAACCGATGAGATTTTGCAAATTTTATGCGTTTTTTTAAAAAAAAAGTTATCAAGCTCTTAAAAAATCACCCTTTACATATGTAATTGTTTCTCTGTGTGTTCAAAGCATGTCTGAGCATAAAATTTATATCAACGAGCTGGAAGGAGGTGCGGATAGTCTTCATACCCAAGGCAAACCAAGTCACTCATCCACTAAGGACTTCAGACCACTCATCATCCTTTCTCCTTAAGACAATGGAACGAATCTTAAACATTTATCTAGACAACAATCTTATAAGCGATGCTCAACATGCCTATCTCAAAGGCAAGTCTACCGAAAGCGCTCTTCATGAGGTTGTTGGTTACATAGAAAGACATAGACGGAGCCTTCAATAACATTGAAGCCAATACAATTAGCAATTCATTAAGGGATCTACATGTTCCGAACATCCTGATTGAATGGATTGACGCGATGCTACGACATCGAGTTATAAATTCAACCTTGGTAGCTGAAACTATAAGGAAACTGGTGACCAGGGGAACACCCCAGGGGAGTGTGGCTTCTTGATGTCCCTTTCTGATGAAGGTAACAAGTAGTTGCATATTCAGATGACGTTGTCATATTGGTAGGAGGAAAATTTCTACCAACAAGGAAAATTTCTTCTACAAGGAGCACTGAGGAAATTATACGATTGGGCTAGAGACAGTGGCCTGTGCATTAATCCTAGGAAAACTGTGCTAGTCCTATTTACAAGGAGATATAACATAGAACCATTTAGGAAGCCAATCCTTGATGGAACGGAGCTCAACCTCTCTCATGAGGCCAAATACCTTGGCGTCATCCTAGATCGGAAGTTGAATTGGAATAGGAACATTAAGGAAAGGTATAAGAAAGGTCTAAATGCACTCTACGTGTGTGTAGACTGGTTCTATCGATCGGTTGTCAGACCCATTACTACATATGGATGTTTGATATGGTGGGGTGCAATGAGAGTGAGTAGACTCCGGGCAAAGTTAATGAAAACGCAAAAGCTAGCAGGACTGAACATTACGGGAGCCATAAAAAGCACTCCATAAGCAGCATTGGATGTAATTCTGGATCATCCATCTCTCTGAACCACTTTACAGAGATGATTGCTGCCAGGAGTGATATAAGACTCAAAGAATCAGGATGCTGGAAAAATAGACCATATGGTCACGCAAGAATAGTTCAAGGAAACATATTGGGTGTCCACGAATCGGTCATCAATGGAGGTACATGGTGCCGGTTCTGGACTTCTCACTCTTACCACAGATGATTATACCAAAGAGATCAGACTGGGACAATGAAGAGCCCTTCAAGGGGCTGTCGGTCTACACTGATGGCTCAAAGATGGAAGAATGGCATAGGTGCAGGATTCTATATTGAATCACTACAGATACGCAAGTCTCTCCGACTTGACGACAACTGTAGTGTTTTCCAAGCAGAATTACTGGCAATTGAGAGAGCAGCAAGATTTCTATCGAGTGAGAACATTCCGGTGAATACGGATATAAACTTCTACATAGATATTCAGACAGCAATGAAATCAATCATGTCACACACTGTCAAATCCAGGCTTGTGCTGAGTTGTAAACGCTCACTAGATGACCTCAACAACTATGTGAGGATGAGGACGATTTAGAATCAATCGAACGCATAATCTGCAGATGTCCAGCGCTATGTGTACGCAGAAATAAATACCTAAGAAGTTATTTCATCAGTAACATAGAAGATATTGCAACCCGCACCATTTATGACCTTTTGAGATTCTCAAAGGGTCTAAATCGGATCAGGGGTGGCTGCTTAGGGACAAGGATGTAACCACACAGACAGATGACGGCTAACAAAGAAAGAGAGCCATAAAGGCATACCACCCACCATTAAAACACACCCACACATAGAACTATTAAAATACACCCCCATTCCACCCTTCTCCGCATACTTCTCTCACTCCTCATCTCTCCCTTATCTATCTCCAAACACACCTTACTCCTTCCCAAATCCCATCACTCCCTATCCCTCTCCTATAACCTTATACTTTTACCTTTGTTCAGTTCGTCAGAATCACAAGCTTCTATGATGGTTTTCAAGTCTTTGACATCAATGACAAAAGAAGTGATTGTTTCCAATTTATTTACATTGACCAGTGGTAAATTTCCTATTTTATGTTTTATGACAATTTTCTCAGGTTGCTCATAGAGCATAGAGCTGCTGGTACGCATGAAGGATGGATTAAAATCTGTTGCACGGATTTAAGGGCCTCGCATCGCAGTGCCTTTTGTAGTCGAATTCGATTTTCTGCATCTGTTAAATAGTGGCCAATCCTCAGGGATCCCAGTGAATGTAGGCAATTCTTTTGGAACTGTATGGCGAGCATTCATTTGTTGGTGTGTGAGGTTACTGTGTGTGTTACTGCTTGGATCTGAATAAAATGTTGGATGGAATGAGGAGGCTTGCTCACAACGCTCTTGCGGCTCTATTGTTGTACCATTGTTATATTCAGTACGATTTACAGACATTCCCATAAAGGCATTGTTGAGTGTAGAGTGAAATGATGTGCTTGGAGCAGAATTTTGAATAAAATGTGAAAAATTATCGGGTAGTGGACATGCCCGACTTGTTTTGATATTGTTGTTAGCTGATGTTGATGTTTGACAAATTGGCTGGCCGGCTATGGAGTAAACGCAATTTGAGATCATGTTTTGACTATTGACTCGATACATGGACATTAGAGCGTACCAGGTTACAAGGAAAAAAAAAAAGTTCGCCGTACACCTTCGAATATGAAGTATTATTGAAAGGTAGTTTCAAAAAAATTTTTTTTATTTTTTTATGCCGAACGTAGGGGTCGCGCTTTTACATTTTTCTATATAACTTCTGCATTTATAAACGGATTTTAAAGTGTGATACATCGATGTTTTTGTCCGATTTTTTTGTCTTTGAAGTCATTGAGCTCAAACATGATTCATGATTTTATGCGAGCTTTAATTTTCGATTATTAGAGTGGTACATTAGGGTAGTAGCAACTGAGAAATGATGGGTAAGTACCAGAAGGGGGTGCTTGAGCTCAATGACTTCAAAGACAAAAAAATCGGCCTCGTCGAGACAAAAACATCGATGTATCACACTTTAAAATCCGTTTATAAATACAAGTTATATAGAAAAATGTAAAAGCGCGACCCCTACGTTCGGCATAAAAAAATAAAATTTTTTTTTTTGAAACTACCTTTCAATAATACTTCATATTCGAAGGTGTACGGCGAACTTTTTTTTTGAGGTACGCCCTAATGGACATAGGTTGTGCGGTAGAATATGTTATTAAATTTGAAGATAGGTTTTGTTGTGCAGTGGATGGAATATATATTTGCTGTTGTTGTGTTTCTGCTGATTGTAGAGGCAATTCTAAGTATGTTGTGTCGATATTTAAGAGTTGTGTTTGATCAATTACAGAATCATTATCAGGTAAAGGTATGACGGAAGCTACATCATCATTTTCTTCCTCAGCCTGGTGGAGAATCTGGTACTTTTTCTTAATAAAGTCTCTCTGGACCTGTGTTTCTTCTTGTAGTTGTTGAAGCTTAAGGAAAAGTCTACGAGAACTTTATGAATTGGAGGCACAGCTACGTTGACTACGAATCGATCGCGGTGAATCTGGAACTGCTGGCTGAGCCTTGCAGTTCATACAATTCCATGTAGGTATCGGGGAAGAAATTTCGGTGCAAGTTAAATGAAACACCAATTGACATGTGTTGCAGCTTATGTTTATCAAGTGGTCTGAGGCAAATTGACAGTTTCTACATACATTGCGGTTGGAGGTACTTACGTGAGGTTTATGTGGAATAAATGATTGACCCTGTGAAGTAGATGGCTGCATTGTTTAGGGCTTACAGTATATCGGCCAAATAAATAAAGTTGTCATCAACAAGAGGATGAGGTTGTTTGGTAGACATCATTTATTCATTTATTCATTTATTCATTTATTCATTTATTCATTTATTCATTTATTCATTTATTCATTTATTCATTTATTCATTTATTCATTTATTCATTTATTCATTTATTCATTTATTCATTTATTCATTTATTCATTTATTCATTTATTCATTTATTCATTTATTCATTTATTCATTTATTCATTTATTCATTTATTCATTTATTCATTTATTCATTTATTCATTTATTCATTTATTCATTTATTCATTTATTCATTTATTCATTTATTCATTTATTCATTTATTCATTTATTCATTTATTCATTTATTCATTTATTCATTTATTCATTTATTCATTTATTCATTTATTCATTTATTCATTTATTCATTTATTCATTTATTCATTTATTCATTTATTCATTTATTCATTTATTCATTTATTCATTTATTCATTTATTCATTTATTCATTTATTCATTTATTCATTTATTCATTTATTCATTTATTCATTTATTCATTTATTCATTTATTCATTTATTCATTTATTCATTTATTCATTTATTCATTTATTCATTTATTCATTTATTCATTTATTCATTTATTCATTTATTCATTTATTCATTTATTCATTTATTCATTTATTCATTTATTCATTTATTCATTTATTCATTTATTCATTTATTCATTTATTCATTTATTCATTTATTCATTTATTCATTTATTCATTTATTCATTTATTCATTTATTCATTTATTCATTTATTCATTTATTCATTTATTCATTTATTCATTTATTCATTTATTCATTTATTCATTTATTCATTTATTCATTTATTCATTTATTCATTTATTCATTTATTCATTTATTCATTTATTCATTTATTCATTTATTCATTTATTCATTTATTCATTTATTCATTTATTCATTTATTCATTTATTCATTTATTCATTTATTCATTTATTCATTTATTCATTTATTCATTTATTCATTTATTCATTTATTCATTTATTCATTTATTCATTTATTCATTTATTCATTTATTCATTTATTCATTTATTCATTTATTCATTTATTCATTTATTCATTTATTCATTTATTCATTTATTCATTTATTCATTTATTCATTTATTCATTTATTCATTTATTCATTTATTCATTTATTCATTTATTCATTTATTCATTTATTCATTTATTCATTTATTCATTTATTCATTTATTCATTTATTCATTTATTCATTTATTCATTTATTCATTTATTCATTTATTCATTTATTCATTTATTCATTTATTCATTTATTCATTTATTCATTTATTCATTTATTCATTTATTCATTTATTCATTTATTCATTTATTCATTTATTCATTTATTCATTTATTCATTTATTCATTTATTCATTTATTCATTTATTCATTTATTCATTTATTCATTTATTCATTTATTCATTTATTCATTTATTCATTTATTCATTTATTCATTTATTCATTTATTCATTTATTCATTTATTCATTTATTCATTTATTCATTTATTCATTTATTCATTTATTCATTTATTCATTTATTCATTTATTCATTTATTCATTTATTCATTTATTCATTTATTCATTTATTCATTTATTCATTTATTCATTTATTCATTTATTCATTTATTCATTTATTCATTTATTCATTTATTCATTTATTCATTTATTCATTTATTCATTTATTCATTTATTCATTTATTCATTTATTCATTTATTCATTTATTCATTTATTCATTTATTCATTTATTCATTTATTCATTTATTCATTTATTCATTTATTCATTTATTCATTTATTCATTTATTCATTTATTCATTTATTCATTTATTCATTTATTCATTTATTCATTTATTCATTTATTCATTTATTCATTTATTCATTTATTCATTTATTCATTTATTCATTTATTCATTTATTCATTTATTCATTTATTCATTTATTCATTTATTCATTTATTCATTTATTCATTTATTCATTTATTCATTTATTCATTTATTCATTTATTCATTTATTCATTTATTCATTTATTCATTTATTCATTTATTCATTTATTCATTTATTCATTTATTCATTTATTCATTTATTCATTTATTCATTTATTCATTTATTCATTTATTCATTTATTCATTTATTCATTTATTCATTTATTCATTTATTCATTTATTCATTTATTCATTTATTCATTTATTCATTTATTCATTTATTCATTTATTCATTTATTCATTTATTCATTTATTCATTTATTCATTTATTCATTTATTCATTTATTCATTTATTCATTTATTCATTTATTCATTTATTCATTTATTCATTTATTCATTTATTCATTTATTCATTTATTCATTTATTCATTTATTCATTTATTCATTTATTCATTTATTCATTTATTCATTTATTCATTTATTCATTTATTCATTTATTCATTTATTCATTTATTCATTTATTCATTTATTCATTTATTCATTTATTCATTTATTCATTTATTCATTTATTCATTTATTCATTTATTCATTTATTCATTTATTCATTTATTCATTTATTCATTTATTCATTTATTCATTTATTCATTTATTCATTTATTCATTTATTCATTTATTCATTTATTCATTTATTCATTTATTCATTTATTCATTTATTCATTTATTCATTTATTCATTTATTCATTTATTCATTTATTCATTTATTCATTTATTCATTTATTCATTTATTCATTTATTCATTTATTCATTTATTCATTTATTCATTTATTCATTTATTCATTTATTCATTTATTCATTTATTCATTTATTCATTTATTCATTTATTCATTTATTCATTTATTCATTTATTCATTTATTCATTTATTCATTTATTCATTTATTCATTTATTCATTTATTCATTTATTCATTTATTCATTTATTCATTTATTCATTTATTCATTTATTCATTTATTCATTTATTCATTTATTCATTTATTCATTTATTCATTTATTCATTTATTCATTTATTCATTTATTCATTTATTCATTTATTCATTTATTCATTTATTCATTTATTCATTTATTCATTTATTCATTTATTCATTTATTCATTTATTCATTTATTCATTTATTCATTTATTCATTTATTCATTTATTCATTTATTCATTTATTCATTTATTCATTTATTCATTTATTCATTTATTCATTTATTCATTTATTCATTTATTCATTTATTCATTTATTCATTTATTCATTTATTCATTTATTCATTTATTCATTTATTCATTTATTCATTTATTCATTTATTCATTTATTCATTTATTCATTTATTCATTTATTCATTTATTCATTTATTCATTTATTCATTTATTCATTTATTCATTTATTCATTTATTCATTTATTCATTTATTCATTTATTCATTTATTCATTTATTCATTTATTCATTTATTCATTTATTCATTTATTCATTTATTCATTTATTCATTTATTCATTTATTCATTTATTCATTTATTCATTTATTCATTTATTCATTTATTCATTTATTCATTTATTCATTTATTCATTTATTCATTTATTCATTTATTCATTTATTCATTTATTCATTTATTCATTTATTCATTTATTCATTTATTCATTTATTCATTTATTCATTTATTCATTTATTCATTTATTCATTTATTCATTTATTCATTTATTCATTTATTCATTTATTCATTTATTCATTTATTCATTTATTCATTTATTCATTTATTCATTTATTCATTTATTCATTTATTCATTTATTCATTTATTCATTTATTCATTTATTCATTTATTCATTTATTCATTTATTCATTTATTCATTTATTCATTTATTCATTTATTCATTTATTCATTTATTCATTTATTCATTTATTCATTTATTCATTTATTCATTTATTCATTTATTCATTTATTCATTTATTCATTTATTCATTTATTCATTTATTCATTTATTCATTTATTCATTTATTCATTTATTCATTTATTCATTTATTCATTTATTCATTTATTCATTTATTCATTTATTCATTTATTCATTTATTCATTTATTCATTTATTCATTTATTCATTTATTCATTTATTCATTTATTCATTTATTCATTTATTCATTTATTCATTTATTCATTTATTCATTTATTCATTTATTCATTTATTCATTTATTCATTTATTCATTTATTCATTTATTCATTTATTCATTTATTCATTTATTCATTTATTCATTTATTCATTTATTCATTTATTCATTTATTCATTTATTCATTTATTCATTTATTCATTTATTCATTTATTCATTTATTCATTTATTCATTTATTCATTTATTCATTTATTCATTTATTCATTTATTCATTTATTCATTTATTCATTTATTCATTTATTCATTTATTCATTTATTCATTTATTCATTTATTCATTTATTCATTTATTCATTTATTCATTTATTCATTTATTCATTTATTCATTTATTCATTTATTCATTTATTCATTTATTCATTTATTCATTTATTCATTTATTCATTTATTCATTTATTCATTTATTCATTTATTCATTTATTCATTTATTCATTTATTCATTTATTCATTTATTCATTTATTCATTTATTCATTTATTCATTTATTCATTTATTCATTTATTCATTTATTCATTTATTCATTTATTCATTTATTCATTTATTCATTTATTCATTTATTCATTTATTCATTTATTCATTTATTCATTTATTCATTTATTCATTTATTCATTTATTCATTTATTCATTTATTCATTTATTCATTTATTCATTTATTCATTTATTCATTTATTCATTTATTCATTTATTCATTTATTCATTTATTCATTTATTCATTTATTCATTTATTCATTTATTCATTTATTCATTTATTCATTTATTCATTTATTCATTTATTCATTTATTCATTTATTCATTTATTCATTTATTCATTTATTCATTTATTCATTTATTCATTTATTCATTTATTCATTTATTCATTTATTCATTTATTCATTTATTCATTTATTCATTTATTCATTTATTCATTTATTCATTTATTCATTTATTCATTTATTCATTTATTCATTTATTCATTTATTCATTTATTCATTTATTCATTTATTCATTTATTCATTTATTCATTTATTCATTTATTCATTTATTCATTTATTCATTTATTCATTTATTCATTTATTCATTTATTCATTTATTCATTTATTCATTTATTCATTTATTCATTTATTCATTTATTCATTTATTCATTTATTCATTTATTCATTTATTCATTTATTCATTTATTCATTTATTCATTTATTCATTTATTCATTTATTCATTTATTCATTTATTCATTTATTCATTTATTCATTTATTCATTTATTCATTTATTCATTTATTCATTTATTCATTTATTCATTTATTCATTTATTCATTTATTCATTTATTCATTTATTCATTTATTCATTTATTCATTTATTCATTTATTCATTTATTCATTTATTCATTTATTCATTTATTCATTTATTCATTTATTCATTTATTCATTTATTCATTTATTCATTTATTCATTTATTCATTTATTCATTTATTCATTTATTCATTTATTCATTTATTCATTTATTCATTTATTCATTTATTCATTTATTCATTTATTCATTTATTCATTTATTCATTTATTCATTTATTCATTTATTCATTTATTCATTTATTCATTTATTCATTTATTCATTTATTCATTTATTCATTTATTCATTTATTCATTTATTCATTTATTCATTTATTCATTTATTCATTTATTCATTTATTCATTTATTCATTTATTCATTTATTCATTTATTCATTTATTCATTTATTCATTTATTCATTTATTCATTTATTCATTTATTCATTTATTCATTTATTCATTTATTCATTTATTCATTTATTCATTTATTCATTTATTCATTTATTCATTTATTCATTTATTCATTTATTCATTTATTCATTTATTCATTTATTCATTTATTCATTTATTCATTTATTCATTTATTCATTTATTCATTTATTCATTTATTCATTTATTCATTTATTCATTTATTCATTTATTCATTTATTCATTTATTCATTTATTCATTTATTCATTTATTCATTTATTCATTTATTCATTTATTCATTTATTCATTTATTCATTTATTCATTTATTCATTTATTCATTTATTCATTTATTCATTTATTCATTTATTCATTTATTCATTTATTCATTTATTCATTTATTCATTTATTCATTTATTCATTTATTCATTTATTCATTTATTCATTTATTCATTTATTCATTTATTCATTTATTCATTTATTCATTTATTCATTTATTCATTTATTCATTTATTCATTTATTCATTTATTCATTTATTCATTTATTCATTTATTCATTTATTCATTTATTCATTTATTCATTTATTCATTTATTCATTTATTCATTTATTCATTTATTCATTTATTCATTTATTCATTTATTCATTTATTCATTTATTCATTTATTCATTTATTCATTTATTCATTTATTCATTTATTCATTTATTCATTTATTCATTTATTCATTTATTCATTTATTCATTTATTCATTTATTCATTTATTCATTTATTCATTTATTCATTTATTCATTTATTCATTTATTCATTTATTCATTTATTCATTTATTCATTTATTCATTTATTCATTTATTCATTTATTCATTTATTCATTTATTCATTTATTCATTTATTCATTTATTCATTTATTCATTTATTCATTTATTCATTTATTCATTTATTCATTTATTCATTTATTCATTTATTCATTTATTCATTTATTCATTTATTCATTTATTCATTTATTCATTTATTCATTTATTCATTTATTCATTTATTCATTTATTCATTTATTCATTTATTCATTTATTCATTTATTCATTTATTCATTTATTCATTTATTCATTTATTCATTTATTCATTTATTCATTTATTCATTTATTCATTTATTCATTTATTCATTTATTCATTTATTCATTTATTCATTTATTCATTTATTCATTTATTCATTTATTCATTTATTCATTTATTCATTTATTCATTTATTCATTTATTCATTTATTCATTTATTCATTTATTCATTTATTCATTTATTCATTTATTCATTTATTCATTTATTCATTTATTCATTTATTCATTTATTCATTTATTCATTTATTCATTTATTCATTTATTCATTTATTCATTTATTCATTTATTCATTTATTCATTTATTCATTTATTCATTTATTCATTTATTCATTTATTCATTTATTCATTTATTCATTTATTCATTTATTCATTTATTCATTTATTCATTTATTCATTTATTCATTTATTCATTTATTCATTTATTCATTTATTCATTTATTCATTTATTCATTTATTCATTTATTCATTTATTCATTTATTCATTTATTCATTTATTCATTTATTCATTTATTCATTTATTCATTTATTCATTTATTCATTTATTCATTTATTCATTTATTCATTTATTCATTTATTCATTTATTCATTTATTCATTTATTCATTTATTCATTTATTCATTTATTCATTTATTCATTTATTCATTTATTCATTTATTCATTTATTCATTTATTCATTTATTCATTTATTCATTTATTCATTTATTCATTTATTCATTTATTCATTTATTCATTTATTCATTTATTCATTTATTCATTTATTCATTTATTCATTTATTCATTTATTCATTTATTCATTTATTCATTTATTCATTTATTCATTTATTCATTTATTCATTTATTCATTTATTCATTTATTCATTTATTCATTTATTCATTTATTCATTTATTCATTTATTCATTTATTCATTTATTCATTTATTCATTTATTCATTTATTCATTTATTCATTTATTCATTTATTCATTTATTCATTTATTCATTTATTCATTTATTCATTTATTCATTTATTCATTTATTCATTTATTCATTTATTCATTTATTCATTTATTCATTTATTCATTTATTCATTTATTCATTTATTCATTTATTCATTTATTCATTTATTCATTTATTCATTTATTCATTTATTCATTTATTCATTTATTCATTTATTCATTTATTCATTTATTCATTTATTCATTTATTCATTTATTCATTTATTCATTTATTCATTTATTCATTTATTCATTTATTCATTTATTCATTTATTCATTTATTCATTTATTCATTTATTCATTTATTCATTTATTCATTTATTCATTTATTCATTTATTCATTTATTCATTTATTCATTTATTCATTTATTCATTTATTCATTTATTCATTTATTCATTTATTCATTTATTCATTTATTCATTTATTCATTTATTCATTTATTCATTTATTCATTTATTCATTTATTCATTTATTCATTTATTCATTTATTCATTTATTCATTTATTCATTTATTCATTTATTCATTTATTCATTTATTCATTTATTCATTTATTCATTTATTCATTTATTCATTTATTCATTTATTCATTTATTCATTTATTCATTTATTCATTTATTCATTTATTCATTTATTCATTTATTCATTTATTCATTTATTCATTTATTCATTTATTCATTTATTCATTTATTCATTTATTCATTTATTCATTTATTCATTTATTCATTTATTCATTTATTCATTTATTCATTTATTCATTTATTCATTTATTCATTTATTCATTTATTCATTTATTCATTTATTCATTTATTCATTTATTCATTTATTCATTTATTCATTTATTCATTTATTCATTTATTCATTTATTCATTTATTCATTTATTCATTTATTCATTTATTCATTTATTCATTTATTCATTTATTCATTTATTCATTTATTCATTTATTCATTTATTCATTTATTCATTTATTCATTTATTCATTTATTCATTTATTCATTTATTCATTTATTCATTTATTCATTTATTCATTTATTCATTTATTCATTTATTCATTTATTCATTTATTCATTTATTCATTTATTCATTTATTCATTTATTCATTTATTCATTTATTCATTTATTCATTTATTCATTTATTCATTTATTCATTTATTCATTTATTCATTTATTCATTTATTCATTTATTCATTTATTCATTTATTCATTTATTCATTTATTCATTTATTCATTTATTCATTTATTCATTTATTCATTTATTCATTTATTCATTTATTCATTTATTCATTATCATTTATTCATTTATTCATTTATTCATTTATTCATTTATTCATTTATTCATTTATTCATTTATTCATTTATTCATTTATTCATTTATTCATTTATTCATTTATTCATTTATTCATTTATTCATTTATTCATTTATTCATTTATTCATTTATTCATTTATTCATTTATTCATTTATTCATTTATTCATTTATTCATTTATTCATTTATTCATTTATTCATTTATTCATTTATTCATTTATTCATTTATTCATTTATTCATTTATTCATTTATTCATTTATTCATTTATTCATTTATTCATTTATTCATTTATTCATTTATTCATTTATTCATTTATTCATTTATTCATTTATTCATTTATTCATTTATTCATTTATTCATTTATTCATTTATTCATTTATTCATTTATTCATTTATTCATTTATTCATTTATTCATTTATTCATTTATTCATTTATTCATTTATTCATTTATTCATTTATTCATTTATTCATTTATTCATTTATTCATTTATTCATTTATTCATTTATTCATTTATTCATTTATTCATTTATTCATTTATTCATTTATTCATTTATTCATTTATTCATTTATTCATTTATTCATTTATTCATTTATTCATTTATTCATTTATTCATTTATTCATTTATTCATTTATTCATTTATTCATTTATTCATTTATTCATTTATTCATTTATTCATTTATTCATTTATTCATTTATTCATTTATTCATTTATTCATTTATTCATTTATTCATTTATTCATTTATTCATTTATTCATTTATTCATTTATTCATTTATTCATTTATTCATTTATTCATTTATTCATTTATTCATTTATTCATTTATTCATTTATTCATTTATTCATTATTCATTTATTCATTTATTCATTTATTCATTTATTCATTTATTCATTTATTCATTTATTCATTTATTCATTTATTCATTTATTCATTTATTCATTTATTCATTTATTCATTTATTCATTTATTCATTTATTCATTTATTCATTTATTCATTTATTCATTTATTCATTTATTCATTTATTCATTTATTCATTTATTCATTTATTCATTTATTCATTTATTCATTTATTCATTTATTCATTTATTCATTTATTCATTTATTCATTTATTCATTTATTCATTTATTCATTTATTCATTTATTCATTTATTCATTTATTCATTTATTCATTTATTCATTTATTCATTTATTCATTTATTCATTTATTCATTTATTCATTTATTCATTTATTCATTTATTCATTTATTCATTTATTCATTTATTCATTTATTCATTTATTCATTTATTCATTTATTCATTTATTCATTTATTCATTTATTCATTTATTCATTTATTCATTTATTCATTTATTCATTTATTCATTTATTCATTTATTCATTTATTCATTTATTCATTTATTCATTTATTCATTTATTCATTTATTCATTTATTCATTTATTCATTTATTCATTTATTCATTTATTCATTTATTCATTTATTCATTTATTCATTTATTCATTTATTCATTTATTCATTTATTCATTTATTCATTTATTCATTTATTCATTTATTCATTTATTCATTTATTCATTTATTCATTTATTCATTTATTCATTTATTCATTTATTCATTTATTCATTTATTCATTTATTCATTTATTCATTTATTCATTTATTCATTTATTCATTTATTCATTTATTCATTATTCATTTATTCATTTATTCATTTATTCATTTATTCATTTATTCATTTATTCATTTATTCATTTATTCATTTATTCATTTATTCATTTATTCATTTATTCATTTATTCATTTATTCATTTATTCATTTATTCATTTATTCATTTATTCATTTATTCATTTATTCATTTATTCATTTATTCATTTATTCATTTATTCATTTATTCATTTATTCATTTATTCATTTATTCATTTATTCATTTATTCATTATTCATTTATTCATTTATTCATTTATTCATTTATTCATTTATTCATTTATTCATTTATTCATTTATTCATTTATTCATTTATTCATTTATTCATTTATTCATTTATTCATTTATTCATTTATTCATTTATTCATTTATTCATTTATTCATTTATTCATTTATTCATTTATTCATTTATTCATTTATTCATTTATTCATTTATTCATTTATTCATTTATTCATTTATTCATTTATTCATTTATTCATTTATTCATTTATTCATTTATTCATTTATTCATTTATTCATTTATTCATTTATTCATTTATTCATTTATTCATTTATTCATTTATTCATTTATTCATTTATTCATTTATTCATTTATTCATTTATTCATTTATTCATTTATTCATTTATTCATTTATTCATTTATTCATTTATTCATTTATTCATTTATTCATTTATTCATTTATTCATTTATTCATTTATTCATTTATTCATTTATTCATTTATTCATTTATTCATTTATTCATTTATTCATTTATTCATTTAT
>OX377619.1:106421763-106526145 GCA_947397865.1 Polietes domitor
ATTTTCATTATTCATTTATTCATTTATTCATTTATTCATTATTCATTTATTCATTTATTCATTTATTCATTTATTCATTTATTCATTTATTCATTTATTCATTTATTCATTTATTCATTATTCATTATTCATTTATTCATTTATTCATTTATTCATTTATTCATTTATTCATTTATTCATTTATTCATTTATTCATTTATTCATTTATTCATTTATTCATTTATTCATTTATTCATTTATTCATTTATTCATTTATTCATTTATTCATTTATTCATTTATTCATTTATTCATTTATTCATTTATTCATTTATTCATTTATTCATTTATTCATTTATTCATTTATTCATTTATTCATTTATTCATTTATTCATTTATTCATTTATTCATTTATTCATTTATTCATTTATTCATTTATTCATTTATTCATTTATTCATTTATTCATTTATTCATTTATTCATTTATTCATTTATTCATTTATTCATTTATTCATTTATTCATTTATTCATTTATTCATTTATTCATTTATTCATTTATTCATTTATTCATTTATTCATTTATTCATTTATTCATTTATTCATTTATTCATTTATTCATTTATTCATTTATTCATTTATTCATTTATTCATTTATTCATTTATTCATTTATTCATTTATTCATTTATTCATTTATTCATTTATTCATTTATTCATTTATTCATTTATTCATTTATTCATTTATTCATTTATTCATTTATTCATTTATTCATTTATTCATTTATTCATTTATTCATTTATTCATTTATTCATTATTCATTTATTCATTTATTCATTTATTCATTTATTCATTTATTCATTTATTCATTTATTCATTTATTCATTTATTCATTTATTCATTTATTCATTTATTCATTTATTCATTTATTCATTTATTCATTTATTCATTTATTCATTTATTCATTTATTCATTTATTCATTTATTCATTTATTCATTTATTCATTTATTCATTTATTCATTTATTCATTTATTCATTTATTCATTTATTCATTTATTCATTTATTCATTTATTCATTTATTCATTTATTCATTTATTCATTTATTCATTTATTCATTTATTCATTTATTCATTTATTCATTTATTCATTTATTCATTTATTCATTTATTCATTTATTCATTTATTCATTTATTCATTTATTCATTTATTCATTTATTCATTTATTCATTTATTCATTTATTCATTTATTCATTTATTCATTTATTCATTTATTCATTTATTCATTTATTCATTTATTCATTTATTCATTTATTCATTTATTCATTTATTCATTTATTCATTTATTCATTTATTCATTTATTCATTTATTCATTTATTCATTTATTCATTTATTCATTTATTCATTTATTCATTATTCATTTATTCATTTATTCATTTATTCATTTATTCATTTATTCATTTATTCATTTATTCATTTATTCATTTATTCATTTATTCATTTATTCATTTATTCATTTATTCATTTATTCATTTATTCATTTATTCATTTATTCATTTATTCATTTATTCATTTATTCATTTATTCATTTATTCATTTATTCATTTATTCATTTATTCATTTATTCATTTATTCATTTATTCATTTATTCATTTATTCATTTATTCATTTATTCATTTATTCATTTATTCATTTATTCATTTATTCATTTATTCATTTATTCATTTATTCATTTATTCATTTTATTCATTTATTCATTTATTCATTTATTCATTTATTCATTTATTCATTTATTCATTTATTCATTTATTCATTTATTCATTTATTCATTTATTCATTTATTCATTTATTCATTTATTCATTTATTCATTTATTCATTTATTCATTTATTCATTTATTCATTTATTCATTTATTCATTTATTCATTTATTCATTTATTCATTTATTCATTTATTCATTTATTCATTTATTCATTTATTCATTTATTCATTTATTCATTTATTCATTTATTCATTTATTCATTTATTCATTTATTCATTTATTCATTTATTCATTTATTCATTTATTCATTTATTCATTTATTCATTTATTCATTTATTCATTTATTCATTTATTCATTTATTCATTTATTCATTTATTCATTTATTCATTTATTCATTTATTCATTTATTCATTTATTCATTTATTCATTTATTCATTTATTCATTTATTCATTTATTCATTTATTCATTTATTCATTTATTCATTTATTCATTTATTCATTTATTCATTTATTCATTTATTCATTTATTCATTTATTCATTTATTCATTTATTCATTTATTCATTTATTCATTTATTCATTTATTCATTTATTCATTTATTCATTTATTCATTTATTCATTTATTCATTTATTCATTTATTCATTTATTCATTTATTCATTTATTCATTTATTCATTTATTCATTTATTCATTTATTCATTTATTCATTTATTCATTTATTCATTTATTCATTTATTCATTTATTCATTTATTCATTTATTCATTTATTCATTTATTCATTTATTCATTTATTCATTTATTCATTTATTCATTTATTCATTTATTCATTTATTCATTTATTCATTTATTCATTTATTCATTTATTCATTTATTCATTTATTCATTTATTCATTTATTCATTTATTCATTTATTCATTTATTCATTTCATTTATTCATTTATTCATTTATTCATTTATTCATTTATTCATTTATTCATTTATTCATTTATTCATTTATTCATTTATTCATTTATTCATTTATTCATTTATTCATTTATTCATTTATTCATTTATTCATTTATTCATTTATTCATTTATTCATTTATTCATTTATTCATTTATTCATTTATTCATTTATCATTTATTCATTTATTCATTTATTCATTTATTCATTTATTCATTTATTCATTTATTCATTTATTCATTTATTCATTTATTCATTTATTCATTTATTCATTTATTCATTTATTCATTTATTCATTTATTCATTTATTCATTTATTCATTTATTCATTTATTCATTTATTCATTTATTCATTTATTCATTTATTCATTTATTCATTTATTCATTTATTCATTTATTCATTTATTCATTTATTCATTTATTCATTTATTCATTTATTCATTTATTCATTTATTCATTTATTCATTTATTCATTTATTCATTTATCATTTATTCATTTATTCATTTATTCATTTATTCATTTATTCATTTATTCATTTATTCATTTATTCATTTATTCATTTATTCATTTAATCATTTATTCATTTATTCATTTATTCATTTATTCATTTATTCATTTAATCATTTATTCATTTATTCATTTATTCATTTATTCATTTATTCATTTATTCATTTATTCATTTATTCATTTAATCATTTATTCATTTATTCATTTATTCATTTATTCATTTATTCATTTATTCATTTATTCATTTATTCATTTATTCATTTATTCATTTATTCATTATTCATTTATTCATTTATTCATTTATTCATTTATTCATTTATTCATTTATTCATTTATTCATTTATTCATTTATTCATTTATTCATTTATTCATTTATTCATTTATTCATTTATTCATTTATTCATTTATTCATTTATTCATTTATTCATTTATTCATTTATTCATTTATTCATTTATTCATTTATTCATTTATTCATTTATTCATTTATTCATTTATTCATTTATTCATTTATTCATTTATTCATTTATTCATTTATTCATTTATTCATTTATTCATTTATTCATTTATTCATTTATTCATTTATTCATTTATTCATTTATTCATTTATTCATTTATTCATTTATTCATTTATTCATTTATTCATTTATTCATTTATTCATTTATTCATTTATTCATTTATTCATTTATTCATTTATTCATTTATTCATTTATTCATTTATTCATTTATTCATTTATTCATTTATTCATTTATTCATTTATTCATTTATTCATTTATTCATTTATTCATTTATTCATTTATTCATTTATTCATTTATTCATTTATTCATTTATTCATTTATTCATTTATTCATTTATTCATTTATTCATTTATTCATTTATTCATTTATTCATTTATTCATTTATTCATTTATTCATTTATTCATTTATTCATTTATTCATTTATTCATTTATTCATTTATTCATTTATTCATTTATTCATTTATTCATTTATTCATTTATTCATTTATTCATTTATTCATTTATTCATTTATTCATTTATTCATTTATTCATTTATTCATTTATTCATTTATTCATTTATTCATTTATTCATTTATTCATTTATTCATTTATTCATTTATTCATTTATTCATTTATTCATTTATTCATTTATTCATTTATTCATTTATTCATTTATTCATTTATTCATTTATTCATTTATTCATTTATTCATTTATTCATTTATTCATTTATTCATTTATTCATTTATTCATTTATTCATTTATTCATTTATTCATTTATTCATTTATTCATTTATTCATTTATTCATTTATTCATTTATTCATTTATTCATTTATTCATTTATTCATTTATTCATTTATTCATTTATTCATTTATTCATTTATTCATTTATTCATTTATTCATTTATTCATTTATTCATTTATTCATTTATTCATTTATTCATTTATTCATTTATTCATTTATTCATTTATTCATTTATTCATTTATTCATTTATTCATTTATTCATTTAAACCCCTAAATCTAAATCCCGTTAACAGGCAACATTAGGCCTGTTCGATTGGGCTTACTAGCTTAATGCATTTTTAGACATTCCAGATAATTGCGTAAAAAGCCGTTTTGCAGAAAGTTTTGCATATGTGGAGCAACAATAGACTGGAAAATGTTTTATCTCGTATTTTGCATTACACGCCTAAATATTTGGAATGTCTAAACCCCCTATTACAATTAAGAGACTTGATAAGGTGGCAGCGTCTTAACGCATTGGGTTTTATTAAATGAATCAACAAGACAAATCTGACACTAACATCAACATTCTTTCTTGTTTAGCGAGTAAATTACATACAAATATTAAGCAATTGTACACGCAGAATAAAAACTCGTGTAAAAATACCGAATTCAACTGTGTAAATCTTTTTTATGTAGATTTAACAGAAGTCATACAAGTAAATGATAAATTTCCCTCGTACATGTGTAAAGTATACATGTGCGTCTTTTGTATAAATAACTAAGTTTACTTGGTAGATGCTCAGTGCGTATGTACCTTAAAATATTCCACCATGTTTTTCCCAATTTAGAAATTTGTAGCTTTTACACAAGTTTCTTTGTTAAAATGAATTAGTTAGTTGGATAATGGTGTAAGTATGAATATGTAAGTTGCCAATTTAAGAGCAGATACTTGCAAAAATACGTATATAAATTTGTCAAAGTGAACTTCGACGATTAAAATTACAAGAAACCCAAAAGCAGGAGAACAGAAGAAACAACAGACGAAGAAGTAAGTATGGTGAAATAAAAATTTATTCATTTTTTCATTCGCAAAATGAATATTGATAAACCTTTTAATTTATTAATATCAATTTTAGTTACATTTCGGAGAAACATTATGCAGTCCCGACAACTGATGCCGTAAATGGTTTCGGAAGCAGTGGTATTTATGCACTACGCACAACAACATTTGGTTCTCCGCCCAGTGGTGCTGGTACATCTTCTGTCTTTAGTAATGAAAACAGTAGCGGGTTTCTGGTATCGATTGCTGCCAATGGCAGTGCGTGTTTGGGGATAACCGAAAAACGTACAATTATAACAAGGTAAGTGTGGATGTGTGTGTTTTCAAATATTTATTTCGTCATTTCGCAACATTACCTGTAATACTTGCTCCGAATTATTTTGGTCCGTGCCGGGACCGAACAAAATCCCGGACCTTGGATCTGCTCTGTTTGGCAGAACCGAATACACCACCGTTCAACATCATTATGGTGCAATAGATGTCTGGAGTGGGTGCATTTCCAGAATTTCTCTGGCCTCTGCCACATCAGAGAGTATTGCGATGACTACGCTGCAGTACGCTGTGCAAATTTACAGCGTAGTATACCCAGCTCATCGCTGTCGTCTTCTTCGTCGTCAACATCGTCATAGGTGTATGGTACACCCCCGCAATCTCCCCCAGAGCAAGTTCCAGCACAGCAGTTATCACCGCACATCGCTGTTGCAATGCCGGATAGTGTATCCTTTCTGCAATTTAATTGCAATGGTCTCCGAGGTAAGATTAATGAAATAACTAGTTTTATGATTCCAAACAATATCATGGTCGGTGCGGTCCAGGAAACGAAGCTCGACGACACCTGTAGCTTGCACAGTTGTAATGCTACGCAAGGACCGTAAACCAAGTGGAGGAGGGCTTGCATTGCTAATACACCATTATGTGCCATACAAAACAATAACGCCTGAAGTTGACTCTAGAGACCCATGAGGGTAGCAGTCAAGTCTGGACTGCCGAGATAGGATGTATGTTCCGCCGGTCGCCAGCTGTGCCCCGAAATATTGCCCTGATATCAGCTTGCTGTTACAGGGTGATAATCGGGTTGATCTTGGAGACTTTAATGCGCATCATGAGCTATGACATTCTCTCCTAGGTGACGACTCCAGGGGCAGAGCTTTGGCAGAACAGATTGACAGCGTTTTGCATAGTGAATGAGGACGCCCCAAACGGATTATGGGTGATTGCCACAGCTCGCCAGATATAAGCATCACATCGCCTGGTCTGATAAATGACATTACTTTGCGATCTGTCAATTCACTGGGATCAGACCACCTCACATAATCATCTCCACCGACCGACATTGGACTTCATCGTCTCTGAACGCCGTACTTTTCTCAAACAAAGGAAAGCGGACAGGAAGCTAAATGATTCTAAGAGGTGCGCGAGTTATTTTAACCGGCTGTTCATTGAGAACCCCGAAAGTGATAAGACGAAAAGGAGCGCCATGCGCCATATACATGATAAACAGGGAGTCGAGTACCTCAACTTGACCATGGCCACTCTGATAATTCCTATTGAAGCCAGGCAAGGTTGCGAGTAAGGGAGAGTACATGTGTTGCAACTGCAACACATGGATTCCGTAAGCAGCACAGTGCAACGACTGCTCTAAACGCTATATCCACACATATACACCGATGCCTCAATATGCGAAAGCCGTGCGATAGGACGTTCCTCGTGGCTCTTGACCTCTCGAAGGCATTCGGCACGGTCAGCCATGCCACACTATTTGAGGACATTGCGTCCCTCCCGTCCACCACCAAACGCTGGATCATCAACTATTTGTGTGGACACCAGTCATATGTGGAATTCCGGCACTGTTTAACCTCTACCTTTCTTGTATTCCACAACCCCTTGACGGCATCGAAATCGTGACTGCTATAAGATGCGAAGTAGAAATAAGGTCCTCAAGTCACTTGTCTGCAGTACTTGGGGCACTGACAAAGAAACCTTATTAACTACATACAAAGCTATAGGCCGGTCCGTAGCAAACTGCGGCGCCAGTGTGGTCAGCGAACGTGAGTAATACGCAGTGGAAAAACACCAAAATATGCCAAAATGACGCACTGAGAACAGCTGGCTGTCTCCTCATGTCATCAATAGAAAATCTACATGAGGAGTCATTTCGGTACGTATACACAATTTTATGTTAGAAATGTTCGATTGGGCTTACGAGCTTATGATTAAGATACTTCATAAGGTGGCAACATTGTTACCCATTGGTTTTTCTTAAATGAATTAACAAGAAAAATCTGGCAATAATAAGGCCAATCGAACAGGCCTATTGTCTACTTAGTACCTGTTTGAATGTTATCGCAGTAGTCATCCCAACCATCATCTTATGACACTGCCACCTCCGCCCTAACAGGTAAGGAAAGACCTCCAGGATCTAGAAAGAGAGATCCAGAGGTACAAGAGAACCTCTAGATCAGCGCACGTATGAGACAGGTTTGAACGATATTCATCGAGATGCAGTCGCAGCAGCAGTCAACAACTACGCCGTGAATATCGTTCTCGGAGACCAGACATCTCATCAGAAGAAGAGGAGCTGCCGCGACGAAAAAGATCGGTACTGGCACAGCTGAGATCAGGATGGTGTAGCCGCCACTATTCGTACTGGGCACGGATTGATGGCAACGTGCAGAACATCTGCCCCGCATGTAACCAGGTGGCCATCTTCCAGATCTACAAGAAGACGAATAAACGGACAACTCAAAACAAACACGAATACATAAACAGCTGTATAATATTTAAAATAAACATTTTCTTTGTTTCCAGACGTGCTTTGAAATACAAGGTAATTTTACACAAGTTTTATTGTGTAACTGGCAGTAGTTTTTTGGTACCAAATTACCCAAGTGTTCTGTATGAGTTGCCAAAGAACTTTTAAAGTTGTATTTCACCTAAGAAACTTAAGTAAATTGTATTATGCTTCTTGTATGATTTCTCATATTTTTTCATTAAGTAAGTAAGTATTTTTATTTATTTAATTTATTTATTTATTTGTATTTATCTTTTCTGATAAAATTTTGATGTACATAACGAATGGGTAGCAAAGTATACTTAAAATTATATTCGTTTTGTTCTAATGCAGTGTTATGCGATAAGCTACTTGCTAAAATGAGATATTGAATGTATGGTAGTACGTGAGTGTTAACATAAACAAGGCTTGCTCATGGCCTTAGTGACAATAGCGGACCGCGCGAGAATCTGTCAAAATAAATAAATATTACTTAAAACAAAATAACAAAAAACAGAACTGTTAAATCAAATACTAACAGAGAGCTTACAAATTATGTGTGTGTGTAAAAAGGATAATATGTTTAAATATCACAGTATGTTGGTATAAAAATACAAAAACCAGTGTTCAGGTACATTGCTTTTAGAACTTGGAATTAAACTAATTTTAGTTATTGTTAAACCACACATAAATAACACTACTAATAATATTAACTCATACGTGAGCACCCTTAATGTTATTTACAATGACCTACTAAAGGTAAATTGAACTGCTGACAATTTTTGTTCTTCAATGTTTATTGATATTCGTATATTGTATGATCAGCATTTATGGTATAAATATGTGCAATTAATAATATTGTATGATTAGCATTTTTATGGTATAAATATGTGCAATAAACTACAAACAATATCAGAAAGTAACAAACGTTTTGTCATTCTGTTCAAACCTTCAAGTTACAAGTGCTTGAAGGTATTCCAATACAAAAATAGTACAGTCCAAATTCAAGTGTTTGGATTGAGTCATACTATTCCCTTTTTACACAAACATTTGGTGACCCCGAGACAAATAGGATAAGCATCCTTCAAATACTTAGGGAATTTTGGGGAACAAACCGAACATTGGTGACCCTAATCCTACAAAATGTTGAAAGAATTGATAGCGAAACAGGAGGAGAGTGCGATCGAGATCGCAAAGCTGATTGCCACCGTAAAAAAAGCTCCTTTGGATCGGAGAACATTAGACTTCTACCAAAAGAAGTCGGTAGAGCTAACAGAGCTCTGGAAGGTTTTCGAGCAGCAGGATAATGGTATCCGAAGACATCCTTCAATGGTTGCAGAACATCCTTATCTTGTTCAAGGCACATACGACTCCACCAGGATCAAATTTTGTGAGGCCTCGGAGGAGATTGAACAAGCAATCAATTCACTTACTGAAAGGTCAGCAGACCAGAGTGAAAAGACAATCCCCGTACCTATCTCCCAGAAACCGCGTCCCGCAGTTAGAGAACCGAGACAAGAGACAGAACCCGCATCAAGTGCGGAATTCAAAGGTACTATAAGGCGACAACGGGCCTTAATAATATCACTGGAGCGGTTGCTTCAAGGACAATCCAAGGTCGAAGCTCCCGTGCAATCCGTTTTGGCCATAGATAAGTTATGGGCTAATATAGTAGAAATGCACTTGACTGTGCATGAGTTATGTGATGATCCATCCACAGGCGGATATGATATCGCAAAATACTTGGAGCTCGAGGGGCAGGTCATAAGGAACAACTCTTGTCTTGTCATAAGGAACAACTCTTGTCTGGGCAGAAATGTGCCCAAACTCACGCAAACACATCGAAGTCACCGTCAATTGAACTACCAAAGATGACAATTCCCAAGTTCGATGGAGACTATTTGAAATGGCAGACGTTCGCAGACATATTTAGCAAAATGATCCACGAGCAACCATTGCCAGCGATCCAGAAGATGTGGTACTTGAAGGCGAATATAACAGGAGACGCTGATAGACTCATTCGCCACTTCGAACTTACTGAAGCAAATTACTTGGCGGCGTGGAACACCTTAACGGACAGATTCATCTGGCATCTGTGTTAATGCAATAAATAATGAATTTGCCATGCCTGACGGCTGAAAGCAAGGCTATAAGAGACTTTCATGACGTACTCAATGAAAGCTTAGCAGCCCTAAGGAATCTTGGTATTGAGACGGATAAGTGGGACCCACTCCTGATACATATCTTAATAAAGAAGTTGGACAAACAAACTCACATTATATACGAACAATCTCTGGAAGATCCTAAGGAACTGCAGTCAATGGATGATTTTCTTCGCTGCCTGCAAAATCGCTTTCAATCATTGGAGGCAGTCGGTGGCAAGGAAAAGAGCAAGGTCGTAACAACAATAGCATCATCCAACCGTACAGTAAAACAATCGCAAGGAGCAAATCGGGCTGGTACACAGCCAGCAGCACAGTTCTCCTCATCATCGGCAGCAGTTCCGTCTTCATCATCACCGTCAACAGTTGCTGCAGCACAGTCGTCAACAGCAGCATCAGCAAATCAACGTAACGAACGTCAGGGTTCCGTTCTATTGGCCACGGCCAGAATCAAAATAACGGCACCCAACGGCAGGTCCGGAGAATTCAGAGCAATTCTGGATTCTGGATCACAAATAAATATAGTGACAGAGAGGCTAGTGAAACGTTTATCAATTGAACCAAAGAAAACTTCGTTGGCTATCGAGGTCATTGGTAGAAGATCAAATAACACCAGTCAACGTGTCAACATAAATTTCGAGTCTATGACAACCCGATTTTCAGCCAGACTAGAGGCGTTTGTACTTCCAAGCATAGTACCCGCCCAACCCAGAAGATCATTTGAGATATCGTCATGGCCGATTCCGAAAAACATCCAATTGGCCGATCCATACTTCAACAATACAGGCAAAATTTATGTTTTACTGGGCGCAGAATTCTACTTCGATTTGATGCTATCCGAGGAAATTCGATTAACCAACGAGATACCAATACTACGCAACACAAAGCTTGGCTGGATCGCAAGTGGATGGGTCAATGACGACGCAACCAACTCAGCAATATGTGCAGTCTACAGCGAAGATGAATTAGCCACAAGCGAGATTATACAAAAATTTTGGGAAATCGACGACTTTCACCCAGACACCAGTTTATCTTTGGCACAGCAAAAATGTGAAACTCACTTTCTTCAAACCACGATCAGAAACGCGGAGGGGAGATTCGTAGTCCGATTACCTTTCACAGATGATCCGAATTCACTAGCCGAATCAAAGGGCGTTGCTCTCTCAAGATTTTTGGCGCTGGAACGTCGACTAGCGCGAGACCCTCAACTACAAAAACAGTACGTCGAATTTATGAAGGAATACGAAGCTTTGGGCCATATGACGCGTATAAGTGCGGATCAAGTTCAAGGAGCTCATTTCTACATTCCGCATCACTGTGTGCTACGACCCGACAGCAGCACTACGAAACTTCGAGTAGTATTCGATGCGTCAGCTAAAACATCATCTGGATGTTCACTCAACGATATTCTATGTACCGGTCCAACAATTTAAGGCGACCTTTTCGGAATGCTTTTGCGTTTTCGTCTACCGAAATTTGTATTCACCACTGATATTGAGAAAATGTATCGACAAATATTAGTTAACAAAGAGGATCGTCAGTTCCAATTAATTTTCTGGCGAAACGCTCCTGGTGAACGAATGGAACAATATATGTTAAACACCGTTACCTATGGAACTTCGTCCGCTCCATATTTGGCTACCAAATGCCTACAACAACTAGCTGAAGCAAACACAGGAAAATATCCGCTAGGTGCCCCAGCATTGCAGCATGACTTCTATGTAGATGACGGCATGAGTGGATCCGACAGTTTGGCTACGGCTATAGAAATGCAGAAACAACTCACGAAACTCCTTCAAGAGGCTGGATTTAAACTAAGAAAATGGTGCGCAAACCATTCCCGGTTACTGCAAGGAATCGCCCCCGAAGACCGAGAAGTTAATCTAGATTTCGAAAATACCTCCACGAAGGTATTGGGATTGAAATGGATACCAAAAACTGACCAATTCTGTTTGAAGGCAAATGTGACTGACAGTCCAAACATCACTAAACGGTCAGTCACTTCAGACGTCGCAAGAATTTTCGACCCACTAGGGATCGCAGGTCCTGTAGTGATCGCAGCAAAGATATTCATTCAGAAATTATGGCAGATGCAAATATCATGGGATCATCCGTTACCAACCGAGATGTCTACACAATGGTCCTCTTTTCGCCATAAATTGAATCAGCTGAACAACAATCGACTAGGCAGACACATTTTTGATAATCAGAAGGCTGTCCAAGTGCAACTCCACGTTTTTGTTGACGCCTCGGAAAAGGCGTATGGAGCTGTACTATATCTTCGTTCAAAACTTGAAGATGGAAGACTGATCGTCAGATTACTATGTGCAAAATCTCGTGTAGCACCACTAAAGGGATTGACATTACCGCGGCTAGAGTTGTGTGCTGCCGCGTTGGGAGCAGAGTTAACCGCAAGAGTAAAAAAGGAGCTAAGATTCGAGAATATTGCAACATTTTATTGGTCGGACTCAGAAATTGTTCTATACTGGATTAATTCCACTTCATCAGCTCTTCGTACCTTCGTTGCGAACAAGATTAGCAAAATTCAAACACTGACTGTCTGCAACCAATGGAGACACGTCAGCACGAAAGATAACCCAGCAGATTTTATCTCCAGAGGGTTAAGTCCCGACCGATTAGCATCGTGTAATTTGTGGTTTTACGGGCCCACCTTCCTCCATGGCAAGGAGACTGTATGGCCACAACCGTTCATCAAAGAATCCCACACACCAACCAATCTAGAATTCAAGCAAAAGATCGCAGTGGCAGCTGTAGCGTCATCTAGTAACATGCAGGACATCATATGCAAGGTTAATCATCGGAATTCCTTCAGAACTTTGCAGAGAATACTGGGATATGTTCTCAGGTTCAAAAAAAAATACAAGACAGAAGAAGGAGTCTAGGCCAACACATAAAGCCTTGACTCCTGATGAGCTGAACCAGGCACTTTTAATAATCATTAGTGCCATCCAGGCTTCCGACTTCACACCGGAAATCAATCAACTTCAGAAGGGCGCCGAAATCGACAAGAAAAGTTCAATCACCAGTTTGTTCCCGTTTCTCGATGATCAAGGCGTCCTGCGAGTGGGAGGCCGATTGGAATCTTCAACATTACAGTACGACGCAAAACATCCGATGCTCATCCCTTATAATGATCCTCTTATAAAGCTGTTATTTGAAACGATTCACAAGGAAAACAAACATTGTGGTCCTCAGGCTTTATTAAACATAATGAGGCAGCGATTCTGGCCTATTAAAGGTAAAATAACAGCACGGTCAACTGTCCAAAATGCATTAGATGTGCACGAGCAAAACCACAACTTTGTCAACAACTTATGGGAAACCTCCCACAAACTCGAGTTACTCCTGCGCGACCATTCGTCAACGCTGGTGTTGATTACTGTGGACCATTCTGGGTCCATTATAAGGTCCGAGGTAAAAGACCGACTAAGGCATACCTAGCAGTCTTCTGTTGTTTCGCCACAAAGGCGGTCCATCTGGAAGTAGTGACAGATTTGTCGACAGAAGCATTTATAGGCGCTTTGAAACGGTTCATCGGCCGTCGAGGTTGCTGTCAAAACATTTACTCTGACAACGCCACTAATTTTGTCGGAGCCAAAAACCAGTTAACAGAACTAAATGACAGCATATATTCGAAAGAAGCCCAAGAATCAATTATTTCCGCCTCAAGCTCAAAAGGAATACAGTTTCACTTCATTCCTCCAAGAGCACCTCACTTTGGAGGTTTATGGGAAGCTGCTGTGAAGTCCGCCAAACACCTTTTACTTCGCAGTGTTGCAACTGCATCATTGACACATGAAGAACTAGAGACTGTGGTGGTGGAAATCGAAGCCATTCTCAACTCCCGTCCACTGACACCCATGTCAAATGATCCATCCGATATGGAGGCATTAACTCCTGGCCACTTCCTCATCGGTGAACCACTAACATCGGCAGTAGACAGCAGAGCACAGCCAATTAAGGTTTCGGGATTGTCCCATTGGAATCTCGTTACCCATATAAAACAGGAATTTTGGAAACGATGGTCCACAGAATACCTAAATGAACTACAGCAACGTCACAAATGGAAACAACCAGCCTCTAATATGAAAACTGGAGACATGGTTATAATAAAGGAAGACAATTTACCAGCACTTCAATGGCCACTCGGCAGAGTTATGAATGTACATAAGGGAAGCGATAAGGCAGTAAGAGTGGTGGATGTTAAAACCGCCAAGGGATTGTTCAAACGTCCGATACATCGTCTAGCTCCGCTACCTGTAGACATTGAGTCCTCTACCTCAAACACTATTGCATCTGGTTCTACATCATCTAAACAAATTGGCGTTACTATAGATGAAGTACCACCCAAACGGAGGAAAACATCTGGTTTAAGTTTAACGACAGCATTTTTAGTTATTATGTTCATGATGGCACTAGTATGGGCATCGGAAATCGTGAACACCAAATTCGCTTCTAATGTTGGAATACATTTTGAAGGAATAGGACATGTTAAGACATCAAAAACTAATTGGAACCTCATAGTGTACTATGAGTTAACACCGTATTGGGAAGAAATGCAGGCGTTTTCAAATGGCACATCAACTATGCGACATTTATGTAAAGAATTAAGACAAGCAAGCACATGCAAAGGTGTCATAACTGCTTTGAATCACATTGAAGAAGGGTTCCGATTAGACAACAGTCTTCTACCAAACAAAAGATATAAATTCAAATATAAATGCATTGAACATCGTTGGAAATGTCGCCAATTCATTATTTGGAGTGCTAGATTCTGAATATGCCCTACAAATGTCTAACACAATTGAAGCAGTTAAGCAAAACGAAAATCACCTTTTCAATCTGTTGAAAAATCAAACCTCAATCCTTGATGCCACAATCAACATTCTTAAACAAGATGAGAAATCTATTAAGAACAAATTCAAGGATCTTGACGCTCAAGGCACCGAAATAATGTCCAGAATACATAATATCGAAGACTCTGGCTACCAATCACGGTTGTTCCAAATATTCATCGCATTAGCCATGCAACTAACAATTGCAGCAGCAAACTTAGAACGAATAAGATCAGCAATTATAGATGTGTTAACTGACACACATCATGGAAAAATTAGTCCTAGTTTACTATCTCCAAATCAACTTCAAAACGAAATAATGAAGATACGAAATTATTTACCATCATCCGTACAAATCCCAGTCAACAATGACAATCATCTTCAGCTCTACAAATTAATGACAGTGGAAGGGGGATTAACAGAAAGTCATGTTGTATTCAAGATTTCAATTCCTTTATGTGACCAAGAACCGTTTGAGCTATACAGACTATATCCTGTACCTTTATTAGTAAACACCAGTCTTATCGCGATCAAACTTTGCAACCACATCATTCTAATTTTTTTCTTTCAGGATATTCTCAAGTAATTTGCCTATGTTCGAAAGATGGGCAATTGGAATAAGAATCTTAATTTGAATAATCTTTGCTGATTTCCACGCCATCAGGAAATAGCAGTTATTGTTAAATATGATTGTGAGGAATTTCAAAGTGGCAGAGAAGTAGTCAAATTCACTTGATTTCTTGCTGTTGATATTACTAATAATAGTTCTTATTTTATCAGATTTTACAAAATGGCAAGTATCGGGATTTTCTAGAGATGTAAAATTCTCATTAAAGGTGTAAATGTGTGAGGATACGGAATTGACGCAGGATGAGACTTTTGTTTCGAGATCAGGAACAGGATGTTCTGCTGGTGACGGACTGAAGACTGCGGAGTACAAATTTTGAAAAAGTTCGGACATCTCGAAAGTATCGTTTGTGCCTATGTTGTTATGGCGAATTTGATGACAAAAGGAAGATTTATTTTTTCCAACAATTTGATAAATTTTTTGGAATGTGGAAGGACTGGCTTTTATGTTTTGTAACCTATCGTTGTTTTATATTTACAGATTCCTTAATTATAAATTTAAAAAGTTGTATTTATTTTGTCAAGATGTTACGGCTGAGTCGGTTACCAGTGCGGTACTAAATCTTCTTCAGGACCTCTTGCCAACGATATTTAATTTTATAAAGACTCTTTGTGCGGGCCGAGAGTGGAAATTACTGTTTATTATTCTCGATTCTTTCTGAATGAGTTTCGTGTACAGCGGAAAACGCAGAATTTAGCTTATCTATGAAGGAATCGACTTAATTGTCAGAAAGGTTCCTATTCACAGGCGTCAATATGCACAGCGTAGCAGCTTCCATATCTTGGCGAAAGTTGTTCCAGTTTGTGTTTTAGTATGATGTATAAATGCGTGGATTTCTCAATGTTAAGCTAAAAATGCTCATTCGGAGTTCAAATTTTAGATAGACTGGTTATATTGTAATTAGGAATGTTTCTGTCTATAAGATGTTCACTTAACAGGAGATGATCCAGAAAGGATGTTCCTCTTGGAAATGAAGGGTTGCGGTCACGTAAGCGGACGACTTCCATTGTGTTGTTCTGGAGCCAAATGTAAAGGGTAGTGTCATTACGATTGTTCCGTGTATTACCCCATATGAAGTTTTTTGCATACAATAAATCCATCAAATGATGAAGCTGATTGTAGTTGTTTATCCAGGCTATTATTGAGTAATAATGTATTACATGGTATATACACATATCTGATAAGGTATTTTTTGCAGTGTTGTTGTGATTTAACTCAATTTGAATAAATGAGGTATTAATTCCAATATATTTGTATTGCAGTGACTTTTTTATTACAATTGTCGCTCCAGGGGGAGAGTAATCACAAAGAAAGTTGTATCAATCAATATAAACTTTTTTGTTCTCAGGGTGGCACTCCTGGATAAACCCTATATCGATTTGGTTGCTTTTTAAAGTGTTTTGTAAATCAATTTGACGGACGTTAAAGGTAAGAAAGTTGATGGACTTATTGACCATATATTGATCTTACTTTTTTCAGCAGACACATGTTCATATCCTGTTCGAGGGACAACTCTTCGGGCTCCAATCGATTTCCAAGGACGAACCATTTCTAGCCAGTTCATCTGCTATCTCGTTTCCTTTGACATTGCTATGTCCGGGAACCCAGCAGAGACGGACGACATGGTCGTTGAGGTTATCTAGTGAGCGTTTACAACTCAGCACAAGCCTGGATTTGACAGTGTGTGACATGATTGATTTCATTGCTGCCTGACTATCTACGTAGAAGTTTATATCCGTGGTTACCGGAATGTTCTCGCTTGATAGAAATCTTGCTGCCCTCTCAATTGCCAGTAATTCTGCTTGGAAAACACTACAGTTGTCGTCGAGTCGGAGAGACTTGCGTATCTGTAGTGATTCAATATAGAATCCCGCACCTGTGCCCTGTTCCATCTTTGAGCCATCAGTATAGACCGAAAGCCCTTTGAAGGGCTCACCATTGTCCCAGTCTGATCTCTTTGGTATAATCATCTGTGGTAAGGGTGAGAAGTCCAGAACCGGCACCATGTAGTCTGTACCTCCATTGATGACCGATTCGTGAACACCCAGTATTCCTCCTTGAACTATCCTTGCGTGACCATAAGGTCTATTTTTCCAGCATCCTGATTCTTTGAGTCTTATAGCACTCCTGGCAGCAATCATCTCTGTGAAATGGCCCAGAGATGGGTGATGCAGAATTACATCCATCGCTGCTTGTGGAGTGCTTTTTATGGCTCCCGTAATGCTGACTCCTGCTAGCCTTTGCGTTTTCATTAATTTTGCCCGGAGTTTACTCACTTGCGCCCCACCATACCAGACATCCATAAGTAGTAATGGGTCTAACAACCGATCGGTAGATACAGTCTACAACTTTTGGTTTCGGACCCCAGCTCTTGCCTATGGAGTACCTGCACATGTAGAGTGCATTTAGACCTTTTTTATACCTTTCCTCAGTGTTCCTATTCCAATTCAACTTCCGGTCTAGGATGACACCAAGGTATTTGGCCTCCTGAGAGAGGTTGAGCTCCGCTCCATCAAGGATTGGCTTCCTAAATGGTTCTATGTTATATCTCCTTGTAAATAGGACTAGCTCAGTTTTCCTAGGATTAATGCCCAGGCCACTGTCTCTAGCCCAATCAGATAATTTCTTCAGTGCTCCTTGCAACAGATCGCTGATTGTTGGTAGAAATTTTCCACCTACCATCGGAAAGGGATCTGAGGATATTGTTGACAGCAAGAAGCCACAGAAGAGGAGATAAAACTCCCCCTGTGGCGTTCCCCTGGTCACCAATTTCCTTATTGTTCCAGCTCCCAAGATTGAATTTATGACTCGATGTCGTAGCATCGAGTCAATCCAGTCAGTCAGGAAGTTTGGAACATGTAGATCCCTTAATGAATTAAGAATTGCGTTGGCCTCAATGTTATTGAATGCTCCTTCTATGTCTAGAAACGCTGCAAGAGTATAATCCTTACTTTCCAGGTTCCTCTCTATATAACCAACGACCTCATGAAGAGCGCTCTCGGTAGATTTTCCTTTGAGATAGGCATGCTGAGCGTCGCTTATGAGATTGTTGTCTATGCTTCCTCTTAGATAAATGTCTAAGATTTGTTCCATTGTCTTAAGGAGGAAGGATGATAGACTGATTGGTCTAAAATCCTTGGTGGATGAATGACTTCGTTTGCCTGCTTTGGGTATGAAGACTACCCGCACCTCCCTCCAGCTCGTTGGTATAAATTTTAGGCGCAGACATGCATTGAACACACGGACTAGATGTGAAGCAATTACATATGTTGTATGTTGTAGCATGGCTGGGAATACACCATCCATTCCCGGAGATTTATAGGGTTGGAATGTATCAATTGCCCATTTGACTTTATCTTCACTGACTATGTTATCTATGATAGCTTCATCAAAAAGGGAAGAATTGGATGCTGTGGTCATGTTGACCTCGCCTTCAATATCGGACAAGACTTAGTGAAAGTGTTTGACAGTGCTGATGTTAGGTTGTTGACGTACTTGTCAATATCTTTGCCTGTGAACGTACTAGTTTGTAGATCAGTAAGATCTGTTTCCACGTAATGGTGAAAAGCTGACCAGTTTGTTCTCTTTGGGTTTCTATATGGTTTTGTATTACTATGTTCTACATTAACTGTGAAGAGTATACTTTTGTGATCAGAAAAGTAGTGATCACTAGATACTCGCCAATCTGTAATGAAGGTACTATCCATGTTTGTCAGAGTCAAATCTAAAACTTCTGACCTGACCTTAGTTCTGAAGGTTGGGGCATTACCTACGTTACATATTCTACGGCAGGATAATGTAATAAATTCAAAAACTGACACACCTCTGTCGTTTATATCTTTGCTGCCCCATTGTGTGTGGTGAGCATTGGCATCACAACCCAGAATCAGCTTCCATTTGTTGTTTGATGCGTATGCTGTGAGTTCTTCTGTGTTGATTCCCGGCGGGTTTTGTTGTTCATATGGCATGTATATGGAGGCAAAAGTCAAGGTCTCCCCGATGGTTGTCTCCAAACACGCCACTGTCGCATCAACAGAACTAAAGCTCGTAGATAAGATTAAACCAAGACTTTTCTTAGCTACTATGCATGTTCTTACCTTTATTTGCCGATTCTTTGCTTATCACCAGGCGGAGATCCTTGCCGAAGTCTCTTTTACTGGTGGAAGGCAGAACCTCCCAGGACCCAGTATCGAGACCTATGTTCTGTTTAGCTAAAAGTCACAGTATCATTTCATCCTCCAGTACTGGCGGGGGAAACCATACCACGACTATTGTACGGAGTGGCAGTGCTGACGTTGGTACCACTTCAAGGGCGGCATTTGGCCATGGGGAGACAAGACTGCGAATCACGGATTTTAGAAAGGTCAGAGACTTTTCATTACCACAATTCACAATCTTGGTTCCCTTGATCAATTCGGCTCTCTTGAAGGATACCTCGTCATCGCACCACTTCTCCGCTAGCATCTCGTGCAGAAGCAGCGTTTCCAGCAGCAGCCATCTTTCAGCGTTTATCCTGCCATCAGGATCCGATCTTTCGATGACTGCTACTTGTAGTTCCGACGGAACTTGGAAGCTGCCCGTGTTCTTCTGCCTCTTCTTTTCCTTCACTTGAGGTTCATCCCCTGATCTAGCTCTTTTGAGAGCCACTCTACCATCCGAGGACTTAAGAGCCGCTTGGCTGGTGGAGGGTCCCACAATTGAGCTGCAGTACTTGATCACTCCAGTGGAGGGAGGAGTAGAGGCATGTTCTTTGCTGTTGTCTCGTATATGTGTGCTGTTTTTGTCAGTTTCGTTGCCGTTTGTGTCGTTTCCATGTTCGTTCTTTTTTGGGTCCACCCCAACCTTGGATTGGGTCGAGGTCTTGTCCGTCGCGTGCGAGGGAAGGCTGCTAATCAAGAGACGATCAACAGTGATGTGTGGATAAATTTCGATTTTAGCCACCCACTGACGATGTCTCCTGAGTACCGCTTTTTCCCTGTCAGTGAGCAGAACAAAGTCACGTCCTACGAATTTACGTAAAATACCGCAGGAGCGCCTTAAGCCGCTTTTGGCCTTCTGCTCTGCAGCTTTGCTCTGCTCGGACTTGCCCGTGGACTTCGCATCATCTGTGTTGGTCTTAGTTTCACCATCTTTAGGTTCCATCCCTAGTAGAGCTTTAGGCTCTTTAGAGGAACCTGGTTACGCTAAGATCCTTTCCATCTGATCCTAGGTCCATGGCGTCTTGTCTTAGCAGAGTGGCCGCTGCTTCTGTCCGTGGCGGGTCGGCTCGTGCCGACTCATTGACCTCAGGTAGAACGAGTGTCATCTGTTGGGTCTCACCAGTCTCAGGCTCCGGCCTTTCCTGGAAGTCTCTTGGAGATTGTGTCAGCGTGACATCAAGCTCCTCCGAGAGTATTCAGAGCTGGTCGAAACCTCCTATGGTGGTGTCGCTGAGATCACTGAGCGATCCCAGAGAGGACTCCCGTTCAGCCTCTAGTTGGTGCTGGAGTTCAGACTGCTGCTCCAAAATGGCACCTGATACCTGTTCGAGAGCTAGAGTCGTCCGTTCCCTCAATGGAAGTCGTGTTACGTTCGTTGTCGAGAGTGATCCGTGGGCATTCCGAAGTCAACTAAAGCTTTACATTGACATCAAATAAAAATATTACCGGGCATAGTGATTTTTTGCTACTGTTGGCATTGATTGAATGTGGTATCTTTTTTCGAGAGTTAGAGGCATGTTGATATTTTGAATATCGAGACGTTGTTGTTGTTTCACCGTCAAGTCGCTTTCGCTTCGACTTATTGCTAATAAAGCTAATAAGGTTGTATGTGGACATGCCCATAACATCATGCTCCATCGTCAGTTTATGGGTACCACCAGAGTAGGTAAACACTGATGAATTACCCGTACAATTTATAACAAAACTTCAAAAATTAAAAGAAAAAATTTGCGATAAAAAATTTGCTGTCTTTTTTCTTTGTATGTATGTTTTTAGAACTTTTACTGGCATGTGTGTTCCTTGGGTTACGCTTGACGTCCGGCTTCAAAAAATTGTGTGCACGATTAGCCGTTACATCAAAGTGTCATTTAATTCCATAATAGTACTGTCACACTGCATGTAAATTCTAGTTTAAATGGCATAAAGTTTTTAAGATTTACAAATGTCAGATTCCATACAAATGTGACATTTGCAAATCGACCTTATGTCAATTAAATTAATTTAATTAAACTAATGTCTACGTCAAGACACACGCCTCGGTGTGTCCAGTGTTTAAATCTGTTGTTAACAACGCTATACGTCAAACAGTAGCGTTTTAATTAGGACGGGCCGTTAAGTTAAGTCTTTAGTTGTCCCAAATAAATTTAAACACACACAACAATAATAAACAACAAATAAATAAATAAAATGAAAATCGTACAAAAAGGAGATTTTTCTGTGGAAGAACTCCATATTATTTCCGATTTAGATAGGTATGTTCTTTCTACATTAATCTGTATTTATACGCTTATTTATATATTTACTTTTTAATTTCAGTAAACAGTTTGGATGTATGAATTCTGAAAATAACATTTTACGTGATCTAATCCGACGTACTATTACTGTTCTACAGACCATTGTCTCGTTTTCGGAAAGTGGTAGTTATACCAAATACTATAGCAATGATGACATGGATAGTACTACTTCGTATTACAAAACGGAGAATAATTTGAAAAAAACAACTAATTTGCAGAAACTTCCGGCAATATGTGCCATGTTTCGGAATTCGGATGAGCCCGTTGATCCTTACACATTTTGCAAACTAGGTCACCTTCACTTGCTTCTCGGAGAGTTTGATGAAGGTAAACGTATGATATGTATCTGCAGGATTTGTTCTACAGATCAAATACACCATCTAAAATTAACTTTCATCAATTCTCGGGTCTGTTCTTACTCTCGCCTCATTTGATTTTTGGTGAAACTAGATCTGAATTACTACTTATAGAACCGTCAATTTCATTCGAATGTTTGGAAGTGTTTCGGAAATCATTTTGTTCACACGAATAATCAGAAGATAACAGAATATTATCAGTTAACAGATTCTGTGACAGAACTCACTTCACTAACTACTGCAGTGGAACTGTCTACTACCAAAAATTGTATAGCGAGATGTACGACTTTATGTGTGAAAGTGCAAAGGGATTATGGGGTGATTTGAGTAATGGTCACTCCATCCATCATAATCCTGATGGTTAACTGAGGGAAGTCACAATGGAAACCGACTTTTTAGTTCTATTTAGTTCTAGTCCGGAAAGATCGACGTGGGACGTTGTCTGCACCCTACACGGTAACCTCAGCCAATACCTTAATCTGTAGGTAGTATAGTTCTTTCTAAGCGGAAATTATCATCACGAAAGCCGCGGAACCGGTATACTACTATCTCCCGTCCCTGTCGACCGAGAGGGCCACGGCTCCATAACGTAGGGACAGCGTGCACACCATAGTCCGAACCACGGCGGCTACGCAGTAGTGGGTGGACACCGGCAACAGATCAAATATCAATAGCTGGCATAATCAAATATTTTCCCACCGGCGTTGAAATCGTTACGGAAAATCTAAAGACCAACAATTCATCGGTAACCTATCATGCCGATTTAGTTTTATGCACCCTAACATTGGGCGTCTTAAAAATTGCCACCGGTAAAGTGCAATCGCAACAGGCCAACACGGTAAAATTCGAGCCGCCACTGCCAGACTGGAAACAACAAGCCATTTAACGTTTAGGATTTGGTAATTTGAGCAAAGTGATTTTGTGTTTTGATCGCATTTTTTTTTGGGATCCCAATACGAATTTGTTTGGCCATGTTGGTGGCACAACAGCCAGCAGAGGTGAATTATTCTTATTCTGGAGCATATCATCATCTCCGGTGTTACTGGCTTTAGTGGCGGGTCGTTCAGCGGCCATCATGGAAAATGTTTCGGATGATGTCATTGTGGGCCGCTGTATTGCTGTACTTAAGGGTATTTTTGGTAATAGATCTGTGCCTCAACCAAAGGAGACCGTAGTGACACGCTGGCGAGCCAATCCCTGGGCTAGAGGTTCATACAGTTTCGTATCCGTTGGATCGTCGGGTAGTGACTATGATATATTAGCTGCTCCAGTCATACCGCCAAATCTGAATAATCCGAAGCCAAATCAAGAGTTGGATGAATTGCCTCGACTCTTCTTTGCCGGTGAACACACTATACGCAATTATCCCGCTACAGTTTACGGTGCATTTCTGAGTGGTTTGCGAGAAGCTGGACGTATTGCAGACTACTACTTAGGTTATCCAGAGGGCACACCTCATGACATTGGCTACTCTGTGATTGAAGCTGCAAACACTGCCTCTGTGGGTGATACGGTAAATTTAGTTGATATAGCTCATTCTTCAGACTTCTCCTCTAAGAAGTCTGGATGACAAATCCGATCCTGCCGATTCCTTTGAGTGAGAATCGTGGTGTTAAAATCTTATCTTGCGCGCATTTCCACGATATTCTCACATTGAAATTCGTAAATTTTAAATTAGAGTTTTTTGACTTTGTTATTATAGTTTTTAGTTTCTTTCTTCATGTCGATCGTAATATAAGTTCTTTTTTATTTAAACGTCAATTTATAATTTTCATGGGAATTCTCATTAATTATTTTCATACAGTTTTTAATGATGTACATATAGACATTGGCAACGAAACCAGGTTTCGCTGAATTTTTAGACGAGTAACATGATTGGAATGAATGAATGAACATAACAATTTTTTATGCAATGAAATGCTGTCTTGTGAATCCAAAACCATGTATCTCGAGTCGAATGATAAAGTCTATAGGAAACACGTTTTCAATGCTCGTCTTTAAAACCCGAGTTGATTTCGAAATACGTGATTGTTTTACCTTTCGGTTCGAGATACATACATGGTTAGGGCCCTGAAACAATTTTAATGAATTGAATAGACTATAATATCTTTAAATTATAAATAAAAATTATCCTATAACAAAAATATTAGTATCACATGCACCTTAAAATGATTCTTAAAATTAGTAACTAAAAATATTAGAGTAAATAGATTTTATTAGATAGATTAGATCGAAATCAACGAATTGAAATCAATACACATTCTATAGGGTGTTTTTTATTGAGGTATAGAACTTCGAATTGAAATAAAACACAAGAAAATCGTTTTAATGTCCATCAATTTGGCTTTATTGGAAGGATAATTTTATGCCATTAATGTTTAAATATGATTTCGGGCATGTGGCCGCCGCGGCTGGCTCGAATATAGCCAATTCTACAGGTCCAATTTTCCAAAGCTCCAATTGCTGTGCACGGTGGCGAATCGATTCATTCGGGTCCTCTTCAACACTTTGCTCTACAGCGGCAATTGTTTCTTCGGTGCGCACTGTTCGACGTCTCTGCGGATGCGTATTATCACATAGAGTAAACGTAGTGCGAAAACGATCCATGGTTAACCGAATTAATTACTCTGATGGACGATTATGTCGACCATAAAATGGACGGAGCTTGCGGTGAACTTCGCGAACTGAACCATTACTTTCGAAATTTGCACGATTTGCAAACGTTGTTCTTTTGTCAACCTGTTCATGATGAAATGGCAAACCAAACTAAATATTAATCACTTGACAGCTGACAAAATGGCCGCCAGTTAAAAAAGTGATGCATTAAAAGCATTTCAGCAATATTTATTGCATCCTCTGTAGCTTTACAAGGGATATTCTGCTTGAGAATCGATGATACATATCGGGGGCTGAATTGTTATTAAATTATAGGATGTAAACAAGACCACAAGAGAAAGCAATCTTATTGCGTATACAAATCAAAAAAAAAAATAAAAATTTGTTTATTTCAAATTGACTTTTTCACATTTTGTTTACATTTTTAAATCAGCTGGCTTTGATAGTATCGATTACCTTTCCAACAACAAAATGCCTGTGTTGTTGTTTTGTTTTTGTTGTTGTTCTGGTGCTTTCACCTATATAAATACGCCTTAGAACTAAACCTTTTAAAAAACAAAAAGTATTTCTATGAAAACAAATTTATCTACGATCAAATACAATAACAGATAAAACAAGTATTTCGTAGATACAGTACAAAATATAAAATAACATATCTTCAACAGTTTCCCTTGTTTATGAAAAGTTTGTACTTTCCATCCCAAGAAGACAACATAGAAGCTTTAATCGAACTGGTTGTAAAGGTTTCGTTGTTGTTGTAACAGGTATGTTCGTGTTTGTGTTGTGTTGTCCGTTTAATCCTCTTCGAGTAGATATGCATCGTCTGTCTCAGGAAGATGGCCACCTGCTTCGGGTGCGTCCAAAGAGACCTGGGGACCAGCTGAGTTGGTTTGGCTGGGCAGTTAAAGAGGTGTAGAGTAACGATAATCATGGCATAGTTGTTGACGGCCGCTGCGACTGCATTTCCATGAATATCGTTCAATATCGCCTCATATGCGCGCTGATCTAGAGGTTCTTTCTTGTACCTCAGGACCTCTCTCTCTAGATCTTGTAGGTCTTTCCTTACCTGCCTGGGCGGATTTGGCAGTGCCATAAGATGGTGGTTGGGATGGCTGCTGCTCAAGCAAGTACTGCGTAGACAACATAAAGTTGTGTCCACGTACATAAATGACCTTAGACTCCTCTATTGATGACATGAGGAGACAGCCTGTTGCTGTTCTCAGGACAGAGCGGCACTTTGACAAATCTGGATGTTTTTCCACTGCGTATTGCTCACGTTCGCACACCACACTGGCGATGCATAGTTTGCCACTGACCGGCCTATCGCTTTATATGTAGTTAATAAGGTTTCCTTGTCTGTGCCCCAAGTGCTGCCGGCAAGTGACTTGAGGGTCTTATTTCTACTTATCGCAGATAGCTGTGGCATGTGCAGAGGATTTTCATAGACTATCGAATGTGACCCCAAGGATTTTGGGGTAGTTCACGGTCGGGATTGTCGCGTCATCAACCCTCACATCCAATGTTTTCCAGATCTCTGCAGATCATGTGGTGAACAGTGTGGCTGAAGATTTAGAGGCGGATAATTTCATATTCCTCGCAGTGAAAAAATTGGCAAGATCTATGAGAGCCTTTCGCAAATGTCATCTGTAGTTGGGCCAGACGCTAGAATCGTGCACGATTTCGATGTCGTCAGGAGGTTGTGGAATACCAGAAAGGTAGAGGTTAAACAGAGCCGGAGATATCACCCCACCCTGGGGAACTCCCTGTTTAACTCTACGGGGTTTTGACTTCCGGTTCCTGAATTCCACATATGACTGGCGTCCACACATATAGTTGATGATCCAACGTTAGGTGCTGGACGTGTTGGCAATGTCCTCAAAAAGTGTGGCATGGTTGACCGTGTCGAAGGCCTTCGAGAGGTCAAGAGCCACGAGGACCGTCCTATCGCACGGCTTTCGCATATTAAGGCCTCGGTGTATATGTGTGGATATAGCGTGTAGAGCAGTCGTTGTACTGTGCTGCTTACGGAATCCATGTTGATGTGTCGCAGTTGGGAAATTTTCAATAAGGCTCGGGAGGAGAAGTGCCTCAAGTGTCTTCGCTACTGATGAGAGAAGAGAGATCGGCTTCAGTAGCGGTATTACTCTGCCCATTTTCCAGGCTTCGGGAACTACAAGAGTGGACATCGACAGGATGAGGACTTTTGTCAGGTACTCGACTCCAGGTTCATCCAACTGTTTCAGCATCAACATAGAAATTCCGCCAGGGCCCAGCACTTTAGATGGGGTAGCGCTACGGATGACTTGTGAAATTTCGCCAACGGTAAATTGTGGTGGTGCCTCTTCGACTCGGAGACCATGTATATGGCGCATGGTCCTCCTTTTCGTCATATCACTTTCGGGGTGCTCAATGAACTGCCGGTTAAAATAACTCGCGCACCTCTTATGATCAGTTGACGTCCTGTCACCAAAAGTGACAGCGATCTGATCATCGCGCTTGGTGGGATTCGAAAGCGACTTAACCGTTGCCCACAATTTACCTATTCCGGAACTTAGGTTGCACTGCTTCAGATGTTCTAACCATTTATTCCGCTTGTATTCGCTGACTAATCTGTTGATCTCAAGATTCAGTTCCCTGATTCTAGGATCCCCAGGATTAGCCCTTGGAATGACGTCACGCTCGTTTGTGAGTCCCGCTGCCTCTGCTGGGAAGTTTGGAAGTGGCATTCGACCAGCAGGAATATGGCGAGTGGCCGCTGCGTGACGATAACGATGGAATGGGAAGAACACTAAAGCGGCGATTGGTGAAATCTCTGAACCCGTTCCAGTCCGCTTTCCTCTGGTTGAGAAAAGTACGGCGTTCAGAGGTAACAGCGGGCTGATATCAGGGTGATATTGCGGAGCACAGCTGGCGACCGGCGGAATGTATACGTTATACAGCTCTATCTCGGCAGTCCCAGACTTGACTGCTACCCCCATACATTCAATGAATGGGTCACTAGAGTCAAGCTCAGGCATGATAGGTCTGTATTGCACAGAATGGTGTATCAGGAATGCAAGCCCCCCTCCACCTCGTGTGCGGTCCTTGCGTAGCACATTGTATCCATTACAACTGTGCAAGCTGCAGGTGTCGTCGAGCTTCGTTTCATGGACCGCACCGACCATGATGGTATTACGACTCATAAAACTAATTATCTCATTTATCTTACTTCGGAGACCGTTGCAATTAAATTACAAGAAGGGCAAACTATCCGGAATTGCAACAGCGATGTGTGGTGTTAATTGCTGTGCTGGAACTTGCTGTGGGGGAGATTGCGGGGGTGTACCATACACCGATGACGATTCATGATTCTGCTCATTAATTATCTCTCACTGATCAGATGACTTCAGAATCAATTCTTCCAAAAAATTGCTTAGGCTCTTGACGCTATTAAACCATCATCTACGTACAACACCAGTATTATTTCTTTCCCTCACATATAGGCACTTTCTACTACACTCAATAAAGCACTCTATTCTCGCAACAGAACTCTGATTGAATTTTTTATGACTAGACACGTTCACCCGAATTACCCATCTACATGGCAAAGCTTTCTTTGGTAGATCCGCCAATTTCCAAGTATAAGGGTTGTCATTTCTGAACCCATTGCATCCATCCATTTGTTCTTTTCTTTGCTTTCAAGTACTTTTTCGAAAGTCACTCACGATTCTAGAAATGGTCATTGCATAATCATCGTACCAGTTTTTTTAATTAAAGTCCTATCTCTTAGACGTTTGATTATTGAAGATTCTTCACTTGAGACTGAGTCACTTCTATGCCGTTTCCCATTTTCATTAACATATTTGTCAGAGACTTCATAATAATCATCGTCACTAGTCTGTTCTTCTGCAATATCATTTCGCTCTTCTGTTAATTCATCTTTAGTTGTTTCATTTATTGGTGCTTCATTTTCTTCATCAACTTGCCGATATTCACATTCCTTGAATGGTAGAATTACTCCTTCAATATCTTGATGATCTTTGCACTCTATAGTTCTCTCATTAAACATGACATCTCTTGAATGTCGAATGGTATGACTATCTTCACAATAAATACGATTGCATTCGCCACCATCTTATCTTTTATTCGCCTTTTTTCCAACTTCTTTCGCTTTAACTTTGGAACATGTAAATAACAACTGGAACCAATAATTCGTAAATGGTTTCATCGATTCTGACCATAAGGCGCCAGAAAACATGATTTCTGAAAACTTGCCATTTCAATAATAGTTCGTGTTTCCCTTTCAGTATTTCCATTCTGCTCAGGTGTATATGGTGCAGTTAATCGATGAGTGATACCATTATAATCCAAAATACTCTTTACGGCTCCATTGTCGAATTCTTTTCCATTGTCATTCAGCAATTCCTTAATTGTGTGACCCTGATACCTTGCATGAGCAATCAATTTTTTTAGAGTATCCTTTACTTCAGATGTGTGTTTAACCTTCGCCTTACTAATACCCACCCAGGTGGCCATTTTCCTTTTATTTCTTTGTGGATAAAAAAATCTTCCGTAAGGCGAAGGTTAATAAAATATCCGTATAGAAATTTGGTGAATTGATCATATGCTCTTCAGTTTTTTTTTTGGAACGGTCCCAACTTCTCGCACTCCCCCTTCCGACCGAGAGGACCTCGTCCCCATAACGTAGGGGGACGTACACACCACAGTCCGAACTGTAGCGGACAAGCAGTAGAGGGTCGAATACCGGCTACAGATTGAATATCTTCAGCCGGCTAAAATCTAACAAAAACAATATTACCTTACAAACTACAATAAAGGTTAATCCTAAAATTTGACAAGCAATACATTACATTTAATAACACTAAACAGAACACTAAACATTCAAATACGAGAGAATGACTTTATTGTATCGATTCCGACACCGAAATGAATTAAAAGGAATACACATTCTACGAATGGGCTGCGCAGAAGCATAATTCGTACGCTGAAAATCAATAAATACTGATAGCATCTAGTAGATAAGATATTCAGATGGGACATCACCATTCATAACCTTAAATAACTACACGGTGTTCAGTTCCCGTATCCCGGTAAATTCGTACGGGAATCCCGCGGGAATTCAGTAGAAACTTTTACATATTTTTCAATCATTTCCACAATAAAATTAAAAGTATTGTACAATAATTTAGCTCATATTTTAATTAGTTATGTCGAATATTGCAGTTTTATTTTTTTAAGCTGTGTTCGGACATACACCCAAAATCCACTTTTTTGGTTTTGCCTGTCAATATGACAAGCATTGTAAACAATGCTAAAAAATGCAAGTAACAATATTGTATTAAAAAGTCAAGATAGCTGCCTAAAAAAGAATTTAAAGTTTTTGACACGACAGGACATAGAACAGGCAACTTAAACATTTTATTTAATGATCTACTGACTATTAAGCCTAAATCTGTTTACGTTCTCCGTCGCGTCCACATTTTCCAATAAATATGAAATATCTGATGATGTCATTAATGTATTGCTTGCATATGTACATACATTTAATTAATTTTGAAACTTGAAAAGTTGTTTCATTGATCCACATTGTACTTTATTATATGCATTCTGTAACAGATTTATTGTGTAATAAATATTTATTTTACTTGAATAATATGTGAAATTTAGCCCATGGTAAACAATATGTTGACGACTTCCCGTGCTGTCCCGGGATCGCGGGAAATTGAAAAAATAATTCCCATTTCCGGGAAATAAAAAGTACGGGAAAATGCAAACCCTAGCGTCTCAACTGTCTCTAACTCAGCCCCCCCTATCCCTTCCCCATATCCCCTTATTTCCCTCACTCCTCATCTATCTCCAAACACCACTTACTCCTTCCCAAATCCCATCACTCCCTCTTCTATAACCTTATACTTTCAGGAAACAAAAGGATTTGCACAATGGATCCAACTGGGTCTCCGAGTATTCAGAATGCAGGAGCATTCTGGTACTTAAACCAAACCAAACTCAGCCCCAATTAGATTATGTCTGACAAATTTCGGATTCGATCTAAAGAAATGCATATGCTTACATTTCCGTAGATTAAATTCCATTCAATTAATGTCACACCAATATCCAAAGTCGTCCTGCAAATAATGAGAATATTCTGGCCGTTTATAAGAAAAAAATATTTTCACATCATCCGCATACATAAAAATCCTAGAGTTTATATTAGACCCCGGGAAATCATTTATAAATAATAAAAATAGTATATGCCCAAGATGCCTTCCTTGGGGGACTCTCGATGAAACCAGAATTGGCCTAGAACAAGAATTTCCGAATTTGACAATCTGCGCACGATTTTCAGATAAGAAGATATCCATTTCAAAAAAAAAAAAAGCTAAAACCAATTCTATCTAATTTATATAACAAAAGATCGTGAGCTCGAAGTTCAAAATAGAAGAAACGCTGTGAGATACATCTTTAGTTACTATTTTGTCAAAAAGCTTAGGGATATCACTTAATTAGCTATCCCTCTATAATTCGAAACGTCAATTAGACTGCCATATTTATGGAGGGAAACAATGAACGACTGCCTCCAAGCCGAAAGGAAATATCGAAATCTCAATGAAGTATTAAATAATAACGTCAGATGAATAGCCTAACCACTAGCACAGAATTTTAAAATTATACTTGGCACCCATCGGGGCCTACACTATTTGTTGTTTCTAGATCATTCAAACTAGATAAGACCAAGAGCAAGTCAATAATTGACATTTCTAATTGTTTCAAAGCAGGAATATCATAGGGATAAGTTTTGTTAGATCGATAAGATCTATTAGAATATGTGGTCGCAAAAAAAAACGCAGAGCAAGTAATTAACAATCTATTGCGCCCTAATTTAATAAGAACTGCAATAATTTCAATGTAATCAAGCCCGTGGAGGATAATACGTTCTGATGGGAAATAATTAGTAACAGCGATCCTTCCTGAAGATAATAAATCTACTACAAAAAATCTCAGAATCTAAAAGTGAATCGTTTAACCAAGTTTCGGTAAATGTAAGAGCAGAGAAATCATAATCAAAGCTATCAACAAATAATTGATTCAATTTCGTATTCAAACCTCTTACATTCTGATACCCGATATAAAAATAACGAGCCAAATAGTCCACCTATCCACAAATTGCTTAACAAACGCCCTAGGTGGCCAGAAGTCAGGGATCATTTATCTGTCAGTTGCAATATGCAATGGTCACAGACCAATTGTATGAAAAAAATTCCATTCATATCTTATATACCTGATCTTTCGATGATGCTTCCTATAGATTTTTTAATAAATTCCAAGCATCCAAGGCTGATTCAGCTTCCATTATCTTTTGGTAGACCTCATCTGATATAGCGCCAGACATCATTGATTTTGCAAAACTATATGCTTTCCTGATCCGACCACAATCTCCTTTATGTTTCTTCGATTCATTTTCTGTTGCGTTATTTGTTAATGGCAACGGCTTCAATAACGTGCCATCGATAACTTGCAGTGCTCCATCATGGTAGTCCAAAATATCTCTGATTTATCTTATGCATACTAGCCAATCGGTTTCTCGCACTGAAGGCTTGATATGCTTGAATAAATCCATTTCGGAACAGAGATACGTAGTAGTTCGGTGTTAAACTTTGATGTGAAAACCGATTCATACTCCTTGAATTTCTCGAATACTTCCGATTTCTTTATTAGATATACCATTACGAAATGTGTGTAATCGTATCTGGAACCATCCGAAGTAGAAGGACTTATGGGACCACATACATCGGAGTGAATATGTTCAAGAGGTCTATTTGACTTATTTCGCATTCCATTGAATGATTCTTTTTACACTTACTATGTACGCAAATATAACAAAAGTCTTGTTTAAGTACCTTTGGTAATCTTTGCAAACCAATTCATTGTGACTTTGACTTCTGATGTGACCCAAACGTTTATGCCAAAGTTTACTTTCATCAGCTATGCTTTGCCGCTGCCGCAAGTTCACACTTCATCCTAACTTCAAATAAATTCTTACAACGTTTAGCTCTTGCAATAAATTCATTACTTCGCGTCACATCTTTGGAATTCGACCTTTAAACCCGCTTCCACGATCTTGCTTGCAGACAATAAATTATCTCAATCCGTCGTGTTAAAATAAAAAAAGAATAAATCAAACAAAATGCACAAATCAACTAAAGAAAAAATGAAAAACAACTAAGAAAAAAAACCGCGCCGCTTACCGACCAAAAACAAATAAACTACCTAACAATAACAACAACAATACAGCAGCATCCATAGTAGCCGCACATTACTGACCACACATTGTATGTCCGCTCCATAGAGTGTGCGTTGTCCCCTATCCTCCCCAAGAACCATGTGTGCCAGGGTACTTATACATGAAAAGTTTCTTCACGAACAACGTCTTCGAGCCAAAGTTCTTTCTTCTCCCAGGGGAAGTAAGAGCTTTTGGTCATTTGTAAGAAGAGTAAAGGATAACTCCTCATCTATCCCAACTCTTGTTAAAGATGAACAGATATTCACTAACCCGGTTGCCAAAGCTAAACTATTGGCTGAAATGTTTGCAAGGAATTCATCCTTGCCGGAATGCAATCAACAACTCCCCGTGATCAAAAATGTATCTAGTTCCATACCTCAGATGTTTTTTCGAACACGTGGAGTTAAAAGGTTCTCGCAAATCTCGACTTAAATAAATCTCCGGGCCCGGATGACATTTCAGTGCTCTTCGACGCTTACCCGTCCACTTCGTAACCTTTTCAACCTTGCATATCGTGCAGGGGTTTTCCCAGCGCGTTGGAAGATTGCGAACATCCAGTCCATCCCTAAGAAAGGTGAGGCTAGTAACACTGCTAACTATCGCGATTGCGATTTGCTCAGCGCTCTCGAATGTTATGGAGAGTATGGTTATCCACCATCTTGTGATGTATTTATTAACCAATGACTTACTTAAAGACCGACAGATGCTTTCGTAGGAATCGATCTACGGGAGACCTTATGACACTGTTATCTGAAAAGTGGAATCGATCCATCCACCAGCTTGATGAGAGTAAGGTCGTTGCTCTAGATATCTCCAACGCCTTTGATAGAGTCTTGCACGGCGCACTCATATCGAAGCTTATCGCTTTTGGTGTTGGTAGTGAGTTCTCTCGATTTATATCCGGCCACCACAGAGATCGCACTATACGTATTGTTGTAGATGGATTCTCATCCGACGAGCATAGGCTAACCGCAGTAGTACCAAAGGACTCTGGACTCTCCCATTTAGATTTTAATACACGTAAGACGCAGTGATCCTTATTGTCTTACAAGCGATTACACTGATCCAACGGTGTAGTCGATTTTAATGAACGGTATAGATATTGAGCAATCAGATACTCTCGATGTTCTTGGCATGAAAATACAACGTGATGTTCGTTGGACAAAACATGTATTGGATGTGTCGAAAGAAGCGTTCTAATGTTTAGGCTTTTTAAAGCGATGTAAGAAATATTTCACACCCTCTGATCTCCTCAATATCTACACTGCCTACATCAGACCAAAGATGGAATACAGCTCCCACATATGGTCAGGTGCTCCAGGATCTTCCCTGGAGCTTCTTGACCGCGTCCAGAGGAGGGCGATGGTATTGATTGGTGACAGTAGGATATCCAATTCTATTGTCTCCCTTGAACACCGTCGTAATGTTCGTTGTGTGTCATTGTTCTATCGATACCTTCATGATGTTTGTTCTTCGGAAATTCGTGATCTTATACCGCCCATGAGAACGTTCGGTAGAGATACACGACTCTCCAGGAACGCTCACCCATTTGTTGTCGATTGGACAACCGGCCGCACTACACATTACAGAATAAATTCGTTCTTCGCCCGTACTATCCGTATGTGGAATCGACTTCCGGCAAATATCTTTCCCTCCAATTACGACATTCAGAGATTCAAACAGATGTCAACAATACATAATCTTCCTTCAGCCAACGCAATGCACTGCATTTATAAGGGACACCCCTGAGTGTTGGTTCAATGAAAAAAACATAACTTAAATAATTTTGCAAATTGTAGCTTAATAGTGAGCTCTTTAAACAATAATATTAAATACAAATTATGTGTAGGCTTTTTTACATTTTTAAGAGCGCACCCAACTCTATGAAATAATAATAAAGGAAATTAAATAAATAAAGAGAAATATTAAAACTAGTAAAAGGGCGTTAAGTTCAGCTACTCTAATCTCATAAACCCTCCACCATGGATTATTACCGATTCTTGGCTGCCAGCTTTGCGTAAAGTCAACTTAAACATTAAAGAATATTCCTGCAGAAATCTTCAAAAAATGTGTTTAAATACACTAAGTATTGTTTATTTATTTAGTTATTTTTAGTCTTTGTTAGGGAAAAAGTGATGCCTGAAGAATTTGGAAAATATCTTTTTTCTTTTGCAGGCCAGTGAAGTCAGCCAGTTATAAATATTCTAAACACAGTCACCTATCCAAACACATAGGACAAATATTGCAACATATAACTTCTAAAACACTTAACGTCAGAAACTCTCTCCACCTTAAACAGGACCTCAAAAACGTTTATCTGGATAATAATGAAATTTTAGTATCTTTCGATGTGATTTCATTATTCACAAATATCCCTGTACACACAGCTATACAACTAATAATGAATAATTGGGAGATTATAAAAAAGCACACAAAAAATTCCACGTAGTACTTTCCACGAAGAATTCCACACAAAAAACATCAAAGAAATAACGGGCATGTTAACAACTAATAGTTTTCCCAAAAAACTAACCACGCAATTAATTGAAAAAGGAAAATTAAAAATCAATTAAAATACCGCAATCGCCAAAAATTCTAACAATAACCTTATGAACGAGAAACATTTTCACAGTGTCCAATACAGCCCAATGGTGGACAATAAAAATCTACGAACAACAATAAAACCAAAAAACATATGTTTTCATAAAACATTGAGCGAGGTATTTTCCAACATTAAATGTTGGAATTCTGCCTGCAGCTGTTGTCAGTATTTTATTTGACATTGTTGTAGATAGATTTTATCAAATTCTAAATGACTTCTTGACACGATCAGTACCGAAAATTCGTGCAATAAAAATTGGTTCTCTTGAAAAAATGCTGCGATTATCTTGCGATGTAGAGGGAGAAGATTCACTAGAATACAACATCGATATACTCAAGGTAGGATGATAATCGTCCTCAGGGAGAGATATTGGAGGAACCCTACTGATCTCGAAGTAATGGGGATCATTCACAAATAGTAAATAAAGTTGCCTAGCATTTACATTTCCCTCATAATTAATCTGAAACAAGTTAATATAAGGAAAAAGTCTAACTATGTGCAGCGGCTGGTCGGCAGCATCAGGCACCGGTTCAGCAACCGTGATTGCAATTCTATGTTCCGGATTGACCGGAGATGGATTTCTTTGACGAAAGGCTGCCACCTCAGCAACATATGTTTCGTGTTTGTCCGTCTTTTCAACGTGGGGCATCATTACCCGTAGTACTTGCTCCGAATTCTTTTGGTTCGTGCCGGGACCGAACAAAATCCCGGACTTTGGATCTGCTCGGTTTGCCAGAACCGAATACACCACCGTACAAATTGGTAAGGTGCAATAGATGTCTGGAGGGGGTACAGAAACCATGGGTCTAAAATGAAACCCTAGTCCTCTCGACTTGCAGATTTTAACTTGGGAGAATATTTTTTAAAGAAAAAAATTTTGAGCGTAGAAAAATATAAAGTGCAAAAGAAATACCTTACTAAATTTTTCATTCAGAAAATTCGATTTCTTTTTGGAAAAGCTATTGTTTCTAACATTTATTTTTTTGCAAAGGCGGGCATATAAATTTTGAAGTCGAGAGGCGCGTTTTTTAGATACATGTTTTCTTCGGAGAATTTTCTTAGAATTTTATGTAGTTTACATTTTTGCTATACGATTTAAAAAATTCAACCCGCCCTAGTATACATTCCCCCGGTCATTCGCAGGGCTAATCCAGGATATCCTAGAATCAGGGATCTGAATCTTGAGATCAACAGATTACTCAGAGAGAACTCGGAGATCATCCCCCAGACATCTCATCAGAAGAAGAGGAGCTGCCGCGACGAACAAGATCGGTACTGTCACAGCTGAGATAAGGATGGTGTAGCCGCCTCTGGGCACGAATTGATGGCAACTTCATTTGCAACACTTCATTCTGGCAGTCTAATTGACGTGTCAAACTATAGAGGGATAGTTAAGTTGAGTGCTATTTCGAAGCTATTTTAGAAATTGGTTACTGAGGTGTGGGTATCTCATAGGGTTCCTTCTATATTGAGTCCATACCAACATGGATTTCGTAAGGGCTTTTCTACTGTGACAAACTGACTATAAAGATTTTAGTAAGGCATTTGATAAAGTCAACCATGAACTTTTGGTATATAAATTAGATCGCATTAGTTTTAGCTCTTTTTTTGAAGTGGATATCTTCGTATCTTTCGATCTATCGTTCTTCGTATCTATTCTAAACCAATTCTGATTCCATCAGGGGTTCCTCAAGGTAATCATCTAGGGCCGGTTTTTCCTTATAATTCATCAACGACCTTCCAGAGTCTATTATTAACTCTAAACTTCTAATGTATGCAGATGATGTAAAAATATTTTTTTCTTATAATTAGCTAGAATTTTCTCATCCATTGCAGGATGACTTCCATAGTTTTGGACGCTGGTGTGACATAAATTGCATGGAACTGAAACTAATGAAATGCAGACATGTGTGTTTCTTTAGATCGAATCCAAGATTTGTCAGGTATAAAATTAAAGGAGCTGAGATAGTTGATTCTTTTGTAGACTTTGGTATTCTAATTGATTCCAAACTGAATTTCAAAAATCATATTACGATGGTTAACAAAACATATAACACATATGCTGGCTTCATTAAGATGGGCTAAGGAGTTCTCCGATCCTTACGTAACGAATCATCGCTTGTCTGTCCTATTCTGGAATATGGTTCCGTAGTCTGGGATCCTCAGTATCTATATCGACAGCATTGAGTCAGTTCAGAAACAATTTAATTTTTTTTCGTTGGGACCGGATAATTTTTAATTAAGCTTGTACGCTTACATCCGTTGTCCATGTATGATATAATCGCCTGAGGAGCTCTGTACATTTTTGTTGCGTTCAATACCATAAAGAAGGATAGCTTTTCGTGGTCACTGATAAGTCGAGATAGGACGTCTGCGTGACCAAAGTCCTTTGTGTTTGTGCATTTGATTTCAAAGTCATAGGCTAGTAGAATCAAAGCCCATATTTGCAAACGACTGAATGTGTAAAGTGGAATTACTTTTTTTGAGCCAAATACTGCGCCGGAATAACATTTTGTGAAATCGTTATATATATCTGCCTGTAGTTCTTTTGTAGTGTAGGTGTGAAGGATCTTGATACGAGGTGTATCGCTGTTAGTGCTGTCAGGGAATGTGTGGTAGATCGCTGCATCTTCCTCTACATGTATTAGTAAGTCAGGGTTGTAGTAATCAGTCAATAATGTGGGATGTGTGTCACTGTTTTATCGATACTTTTATGGTGTTTGTTCCTCGGATATTTGTGATCTCATACCGGACGTGAGGATGTTCGGAACTCTCATCCATTTGTTGTCGATTGGATAGCTGGCCGCACTACACATTTCATAATGAATTTGTTATAAAAGACAGTTTCTAACCAAAGAAACGCGCAGCAGCAGACACTCAAAAGCGGCAGGATACTTCAAACACACTTGTTGTGCGATTTACTTCATGTAATCAGCTGAGACTTCATTTTATTTTTCATATTCAATTTTGGCTTCATTTACTAACAAAAGCTCTTTCGTACGCAATGTACATTACATTAATATTTACATACTTATAAACATAGAGCCAACATATCTAACGATCTAGTTGTCTTTATCTATTTTGATACGCATAATAAAAACACTCATATGTTATTAGAAAGCTTACGCACATTAATAACATTACATCAAGATGCGTACTGTAATAAGATACAAAGCTGTTACTAATAACACTTCTATTACAGATACACAGCTGTTACAAATAACACTGCTGTAACAGATACGCACGCAGCTGTTATTAAAAGATTGCTGTTATATACATACGTACACATGCGCATGTACGTTCTACAACAAATTCGTTCTTTGCTCGCGCAACTCGTGTGTGGAATCGACTTCCGGCAAATATCTTTCCCGCCAATTATGACATCCTGAGATTCAAAACAGACGTCAGCAAATACTTTTCCCTTTTTCCTCCATCCTACCCCTTATCTTCTTTTAGCCAATGCAATGCACTGCATTTATAGTTGACATCCCCTGAGTTTTTGTTCAGTGAAAAAAAACTTGTGCTTTTTCATCAAGTCTGCGCTATGCGGCTTGCTACTACTAATTTTACATAAAAAATCCGAAAAAAGATTGAATTCAGGACTGCAACAGTATTGTTCCATAATCATGGCGATGCCAGAAATTTTGGCAACTCTGTCTGAATAATAATAAAGTTTTTGTGCTCCGTGTTTTCATTTTCTGAATAATTTATTGATTGTTTTATGTTTCAAGTGGATATTTTCACAGCTAATAGACAAATTTGAGGATAAGTAATTGTTCTATTGGTGTACTAATTGTGATACTATTTTTTACATTTTTAATGTTTAAAAGAGTAATTTTTGGTTAAGAATTTTTCTTCAGCAAACAACAACAATTACTGCTGCTCCAGAACCATAATTTTTGTTATTGTAGTTAATACTGAGTTTTGTTTTAACATTATTTTCGTTTTTGATTGTCTATTCTGACAGTGGCCACTGATTCGATTTTTCTAATTTTTTAGTAATTTTTTTTATTATTACCTTATATTAATTATTTGTGCTTGTTCTAAAGACGTCTTGTTCGTTCGATAATTGTAAAATTGTCTCTGATATAGAGATCACAATTGAGTGCTTACTTTGCACTGGTCACTGTCATGCTAAGTGTGCTGGCATTAGTGCAAGAATTGTGGTTGCTCTATACGGAGACAACAATGGGCTTAGGTGGTGCTGCACTAAATGTAGGAAAGTGAGCGTGAACTTTTATATTTTTTTAAGGACTCTATGATTGAGGTTACTGAGATGTCTAGGGATCTTTGGTCAATTTGTACGTGGTTTTCGAAATTCGGTGATATTTTTGACAAATATCCTGAATTATAAAGAGTGATTTTTTTGAGGTTAGGATTTTCATGCATTAGTATTTGACAGATCACGTGGGATTTCAGACATGGTGTCAAAGAGAAAGATGCTCAGTATGCTTTGACATTTCATCATGAATCGTCTTACAAACGAACAACGCTTGCAAATTATTGAATTTTATTATCAAAATGCGTGCTCTGTTAAGAAAGTTCATTGCGCGCTTCCATTTTATGGTCAGTTTAATCGACCCACTGAAGCGGCTATTCGGGCTATTGTGACTAAATTTCGCACCAAATTTACATTGTTGGACATTAAACCACCAACACGCTTACGTAGAGTGCGAACTGAAGAAAATATCGCAGCTGTATCGGCCAGTGTTAATGATGACCACCAATTTTCGATTCGTCGCCGTTCGCACCAATTGGGTCTCTGTTACTCAAAAACGTGGAAATGCCAAAATTGGACTAAGCGGATGGACCACCTAAGACGCAGCCGCGGTCAACATTTAAATGAAATTATCTTCAAAAGTAAATGTCATGGACCAATCTAACGTTTCAAATAAAGAACCGATGAGATTTTGCAAATTTTATGCGTTTTTTTTTAAAAAAAGTTATCAAGCTCTTAAAAAATCACCCTTTATAAGTTTGCGAAATCACCGGTTGTTTCGGGACAGAAACGCAAAAGAAAGGATTGAACATTTGGATGTTGCTGATCCTGCGGCTCCAGCTGTTAATGGGTTGGGATTGTCGAATGATATAAATCCGACCTATGCTGCAGTCACTGATTTGTGATAAAACTGTCACAGATCCTCCGCAGACCAGCGTGGAGGTCGACAATCCCGCTCGTCTTGCGGCAGCAACAGGTGTGTGTCCACAAAAAAATGTGGCAGGCGGGAATTTACTTCCGCCTATGCCGCCTAGGGCATTTGTTAAGGAATTTGTGTATAGGGTGGACAATTTGGCTCGTCTGCCTTTGAGGTCAGCTACCAAAAAACTAATTGATTCTTTTTATATCGGGTATCAGAATATAAGAGGTTTGAATACGAAATTGAATAAATTATTTGTTGATAGCTTTGATTATGATTTCTCTGCTCTTGCATTTACTGAAACTTGGTTAAAAGATTCAGTTTTAGATTCTGAGATTTTTTGTAGTAGATTTATTGCTCTTACTAATTATTTCCCGTCAGAACGTACTATCCTCCACGGGCTTGATGACATCGAATTTATTAATTTAGGGCGAAATAGAGGGTTCATTACTTGCTCTTATATTCATCCGTCTGAATTATGTGTCTATGAAAGTCACTTGGCCGCGATTGGTAAGATTGTTTCAATGTCAGGTGACTTAGACCGTACATTAATCTTAGCGGATTTTAATTTACATTCCGTATCTTGGCTTGCCTTGCTTTGTGATCAGTAGGGTTCTCCCCATACCTCTCCCAGAGGACAATTATCATCATATCCTATCTGTAGCCTTCATAGTTCAGTGGAAGTGTGCGCGTCTTGCAATCTGAAGGTGGTTTCGATTCCCGGCCGGCGCACTGGTAAAATTCAACATCAACAAATTTTCACTTTTCATCATAAAATAAGAGTTTCTGCAGCCAATTTTCTCATCCGAACACACTTTCACATAAAAATTGTCATTTCGATTGCTCCAAGGTCCAGGGAAGAAACTAATAACCATTAGCGATACATAACATGGCTGTCGACATAAAATGCAGCGCCCCAGTGGAGGATAGTGGTACAACTCGATTACAAGCAATTTTTATTGTTTTCATTGAGACACATTGGAATAGTGATTTTGTTCATCCCCCTATACTAGTAGATTGAAGTTGATTGACTTGCCCTCCTTAACAGTAGACGCTTTATTCTGAACACCTTGATGGTATTTAAGGTTATGAATGGTGATGTCTCATCTGAATATCTTATTTCTAGGATTAAGTTCATCGTGCTATTTAGACCAACTAGATACTATCACTTTCTTCATATTGATTTTCAGCGTACGAATTAAGCTTCTGCGCAGCCCATTCGTAGAATATGTATTGATTTTTATTCATTGTACCACATCATAGATTTCGGTGTCGGAATCGATACAATAAATCAAGGATTCTCACGTATTTGGATGTTTAGATTGGATTGTTTAGTGTTAAAATTACGTGCAATGAAACATAACGTTGAAATGTGTTATGAGATTATTTATTGGCAAAAATTAGGTATACAATTTATTAAAACAATCAGAATTTTTCTTGGAGCATAAGTAGACTTTTCATTTTTTTAATCTAATACTACTAAGGACCTAGAAAAAACTCTCATTACCAAGTAATGTTGGATATAATGCTAAACCAAAAGTCTTCACTACTTATTTTTTGGATCCGTTTCTAATTATTTTTATAAAGGGATTGTAAAGAAATAAGTACTTCCACTCACGCTCTAATACTACTAAGGTCCCAGCAAAAACTCTCATTACCAAGTAATGTGGAACATAATGCTAAACCAAAACTTCACTACTTATTTTTTGGATCCGTTTCTAATTACTTTTACAAAAAGTTGAAAAATAAGTACTTCCACGTAAGCTTACAAAAAGTTAATATATAAGTACTGGTTGGTAAGTATGTTGGTTTACGTGGTTCTGTCATCAGTTACATCGTAAGCAGTGGTGGCAACATTGAATATGCAAATAAAAGTCTGCTGTACAACAAACAAGCGATTCTGCTTGCACCGTGATATTTTAGTTTAGTTGTAATTTGTCGTCTAAAGAACAAGTAATATAATTTGTATTACTTAATTGTTAGTCATTTTAATTGTTTGTATATCTTTTTATAGATAATTAATTCTCAATGCAAACAAAACCGGAGTTTTCATTTCTTTTTAAAGGACAGCAGGCGAACGTATACACAAAAAGTACAGTAGTGTTGTCGTAACAAAAGGAACATAACAATGTAAGAATGGATAATGTATTTTTCATTCCACCATTATACTTTATGATTCTGCAAAAAATAACTCAAATTCGGTGTAACATGTGCACACTTCGATTGACAAGAAGCAACTAAATTTTCTTCATTAATCGAAAATATCAATTCGTTTTAATATTCGAGTGATGGTCGCGGCCATTGATGCTACTGATATGTCGACATATTGCTGGATGGACATGGCTTTTATATTTTTTTATACTTCCTCAAATCGACAAATAGTGTTGGTCCTTATGGGGTGCCAAGTATAATTTTGGATTTCCGTATTTCTGAGAGGTGGATATTTATTTTCGGTTTGGAGGAGTTCATTCATTGATCCCCTCCATAAGTCTGGTTGACATTTCAAACTATAGAAGGATAGTTAAATTTAGTGCTATTCAGAAGCTATTTGAGAAATCGGTTACTGAGGTGGTATTTCATATGGTTTCTTCTATATTGAGCCCATGCATACAAATTTGATTCAGTTTACTTCTTCTTTAGGTCTTGTGTTGTATTGATGAGCAACTGGTTCGAGATATTTTTTTATATTTAATATGTTATTATTTGATATGCTATTTTGTGTGTTGATGGTGTATGCGATATTAATTTAATCAGTGTTATTCAAATTATTTTTTTGGTTTACATCGTTAGTTTGTATTGTGTTATTTTGCATATTTGTTGTGTTATTGAAATGCGTAGTGTTTAATTGGATTTCCGTTAATATTCTGACTAGGCTATTTTTGTTTGTTGCAATGACAACAGTATGATACTCGACGCTACTAGATCTGACTATTTTTTTTTTGGGAAGAGGACCTCAAAATAAGAAAGAAAAAATTGTCTGCATGTAATCGGAAAAAAATGTCAAAAAATATTTTTTTGATATCTAGTTATCGAATTTAAAATCGATTTTTATTATTTTACTTTATTTTGTTCTCTAATCCGTATTTGATTTGAACCGGGATATTGTCCTGGCTCAAGACCATTTTGCATCTATATTTTGTAGAATGCAAATTTTATATAATATTAGTTATAAATTTATTCATTAAATGGTATGTAATGCATAAGGGATCGTTAAAGAAAAATAGGTATTGAATTAATATGAAGACAAAATATTTGTAATAAAATTGAATTAAAAAGAAAAGTTATTTTACGTGGAGAAATAGGTGTTAATTATGACAGTTTTAATAACCGAAAGGGAAAAATTCAATAAAGCTTATAAGTGTGTAAATAAAAACACGTATGTAAAGCCCGAAACCGTTAGGAAACATGTAAGTACACTAGTAGTAACATTAGAGGCTATTAGGATTGTTTTTTGCATATACATTTGGAAAAATTAACCAAGGAACACAAGGAAGAAGGCTTTGGTTTTTATTGAGAGACCAGGGATAAGCTAGTGAAAATATTTTCAGAATATGTAATAAATAAGGAAGAATAGACTTAGATAGTATCTATACGCCAGAATCCTTAAAAAACTACCACCATTATGCGATCTGTCGGATATAAAGGGTGATTTTTTAAAAGCTATAGGAAACTTTTTCAAAAAAAAAACACATAAAATTCAGAAAAATGCATGAAATCTTTATTTGAATCGATAGTACGGTCCATATAATTTAAAGTTTGAAGATTATTTCATGCAAATGTTGACCTTGATTGCGCCTAAAATGGTCCATCCGCTTAGTCCAATTTTGGCATTTTCACGTTTTTGAGTAACAGAGGCCCAATTGCTGCGAACGACGACGAATCTACAATTGATGGTCATCATTAACACTGGCCGATATAGCTGCGATATTTTCTTCACTTCGCACTCTACGTAAGCGTATTGATGGTTTAATGTCCAACAATGTAAATTTGGTGTGAAATTTAGTCACAATAGTCCGAATAGCCGCTTCAGTAGGTCGATTAAACTGGCCATAAAATGAAAGCACGTGATTTCTTAACAGAATATATAATATAATATAAATAATTGCAATAAATAATATAATAATAATAAATAAATAATATAATAACAATAAAATATAATAATTGCATAAATAATTTGCAAGCGTTGTTCGTTTGTAAGACGATTCATGGTTAAATTATAGACCAAACTGAAGATGTTTGACAGTGAAACAAAACACGAAACGTGCGTCAGCTGTTTAAACCAGTGTTGCCAAAAAGATAATAGCTAAAAAATCACCCTTTATATCCCGACTCAGATAAAGAAATACAAGATCGTAAGACCGCGTTAAAATCGAAAATGTCTCTGACGAAGAGCGACTTTATAATTACAGCCTGCTTTCGAAGGCAGGGCAGAAAACCTAAAAAGTTTTCTGGACGCTCTACAGTTGGTGGTTGGTTATTACCTTGGCGAATACAAAACGGCAATGAATCCACACTTAAGCTGATATTCAACAGACTGCAGACCGCAGTAAAATGCGAATCAGTCGAGGTACTTACAGCAAAATAACAAATGTTGCAATAATTATGCGAAAGAGTTTCAATACATAACGATTGGAAATGCATATATTACTGATGGGCTACCATTGGATCTAGGCGGAAAATATAATACCCAAACAGCAGTTATGGTGATGATGAATAACTGCAGATCGAATGAGGTAAAGCTTGTTATGCATGAGTTACCGTCGGAGCCCCGACAAAACCACCTGCGAAGCCGCCACTGTCTTTCTTCAGCGGCAATGTAGGCTACAACAAGACGGAAGATTGACCGCTTTCAATCGATGTACGTACATAAAAAGTATACCCCGCAATACACCACTTAGACCACCAGATCTGTTGGCGCTTAATTGTTATTGATCATATTTCACGGGTATGGGAATGAGAACTCAAGTGCAATATCTTCGGCGTTTGAAATTTGAATTGGTAGTCTTTGACTACCATCTTTTGCGGTTTCACCTTCGTCTCCGTCCTTAGCTTCTGTGGTTGGTTTCCGCTAGTCATCTGTGGTGCAGTTCCCCTGCTGATGGGTGACCTCAACGTTTTCCCGCTTGGGAGAAAAGGGTTTATTTCTCCTTTGTTGGTTTCAGTTGCTTGGTTTTTCTCTTGATTGTGATTTTTGTTCGTACTTTGTTGGTCTATTTTTCTGTGGATTGTTGCTGTTGTGATTCATTGGTGGTTTGAGAGTGTCCGCGTTCGTGGACTCATAATTTTTGAAACGTTTGTTTACGTCTTCGAAAACTTCTGTCATTATCCATTCGTATCAAAGGTTTTGGACTAGCTTGGATCAGGATATGTTTTTTTTTCTTCAGTTTGCTGGGAACATTCAATTTTAATGACCTGCTGGTCCTAGGACTTTATCGTCTCCAATCTTTTATCATAGCTTCGATCTATATGTTTTCGCTTTGTAACTCCTGTATGTCCTGTTCACCATTGGTATCGGAGATTTCTTATGTATACAACAATGTGGATGAGCAAGTAATATTTACAAAATAATTGCGCTTTTTCGTGTAAAACAATTTTAAAAGTGGAATTATTCTGCTAAATTCCTAAGAAAACATTTATAGTGATATTAAAATTGTGATTGACTTATATTCTTTGTTTCAGCGCTTTCGGCATACCAGCAATTTTTCAAACTGGAGCCAAATTGTAGGCGAAATTTGGACTTTCTGTATGGGCTAGGCGTAACTTACTTTCATTTTAATGCGTTTCGATGGTAAGTACACTCTATTTTATTTTATTCATACAACGTAAAATAAACTTACCATTAAGGCCGATAAAACCCGGTTTTTCGTAAAATTTTTAGCAATTTTTCAACTTTGGCAATGTTTTAGCACATTATTTTGTTTGGTAACCTCACTTTTAAATATATTTAACATTTGTTTTTAAAACCCGTTAGTAATTGACTGAGTTAATGAAGTTTTTATTGAAACAATTTGTAAAAATATAAGATAAGGTCATTTCGGTCTCATTATTTTACGAATTGAGGTCCAATAAAATGATAAACAATTAATAGATTTTCCATTTTTTTTTGCCAAAAAAAAACGAATTCCCAAACGTGGGGAAGATGTGTTGCAAAATTAGGAATTTTTTTATTAAAATGATTATAACATTTTCTATCTGTTTTGATAAATTTTATGTACAGTGAAAGCTCTGCTCGCGGACAGCTCTCGTAAGCGGACATCTCCCTTGTTAGGACAAATTTTGTTTTCAAAGGCCCATTCTAATAAACACAATGCAAAATACATTCCAATGAGCGGACGCTCCCATGACCAGTCACAGACACAAAATGCCCACATTTTTAACAAAAAAATCTAATAAGCGGACACTTGTTGTAAGAAAAAATTAAATAACTGGTTTAGAAACTGAACGAGATCCTGCCAGGATGGTGGACTCGTTGGGTTCTCAAAGACTTGTGAGAAGCCTGTTGTTGTTGCACGAATATGCAAGCAACGAAAACACAAGATAACACAAATATAACGTAAGTAAATGTCGTTTACTTACGTGATGGTTCCTTGAAATAAAAACACTGACGGTTTCGATATGAGGGAATTATTATTCATTGGTTGTTGACACGGATGTCTTTGAAAAAACAAAACACTTGCACTTTTTGAGAAACAGAAAAGTAAAGTGGACAACACAAACATATGAAGTTGGCCGCACTCCTGGCCTTCCAGCGTCAGGGATGACACTTAATCGTTGAGATCGATCAAGTCCAAATCGATGTCATCATCGACAGGACCTGATCGATCGTTAACATGCCGGCCCCCTTGCACGGATGCAACATTGAAGACCCCAGTTAGCTGGCCCAACGCAGACACTATTTGCTGGACTAACCGTTCATCGTCTGAATTGGGGCTCTCTACGTCAACCAACATTTGCTCCTGTTTCTCCTGCTTTGGCTTAAGTTGAAGCTGGGGGTTTGGACGCTGCGCTTGAGATGGTTGCTGCTGCCGGCGAAGACGCATGCGCTGCCTCCGGACGCATGCGCTGCCTCGGGACAAATGTGCTGTCTCTGCTGTTGACGTTGTGACTGTTGTCGTTGTGGTTGTTTGCGCTTTTGTGGTGGTCGCTGATTTTGGTATACGGACCTACTCCTCGGTCCCGGCCCACTCGTATATTCCACCTGCGGCCGTTCAATGTCATGAAAGGGTGAAATAATACGAGCGACTGCTGGAGAACGCCACGAAATGCAACCCTCCGGGCACAACATCAGATGATGCAGTCCTCCACATCTACGGCACTCCCGCAAGAAACGGCAGCCATCCACCTGATGGGTACTTGCCAGGCAATACGCGCAGTACCCATGGACACGCACCATGTACACCCGCTGTGGTACCGTCAACCCTTTGAATTACATGCAGAGATACAAAGGGTGGTAGCCGAAACAGACAAGGCATAAATTGGGATTTGACCGATTCATGATACTATAAAAAAAGAAAATGTCGAACGGAAAGATAGGCAAAGAAGAGTGAATTCGTACTATATTAAAATCGAGACGAAAACACACATAATGGACGGATGAGTTAACAAGCTACGACTTATCACTGATTGGTAGTGCACATAGTTCGTGTTACGACGCCTGATTGCGTTCGGATGTATGCTACTCATACGTGACCATCACGCCCTCGATGTACCGTTTCGATGCGACCCATTCTCCATTCATTTGGTGGCAGCAATTCGTCCTTTATGATAACAAATTCGCCAATTTGTAAGTCCTGCATCGGACCTTGTCATTTGCGTCTTTATGCAACTCTTGTAAGTATTCCGTTTTCCACCTTTTGCTGAATTAAGAACACCTTCGATCCTTGCTAGAAGGGTAGAGAATCCATAGGTTACTGGTTCAGATCCGGTTCGAAGGACCATGAACGAGATCCTGTCAGGATGGTGAATCGTTAGGTTCTCAAAGGCGAAGCCTTGTGAGAAGCCTGTGTAGTGTGGTTGTTGTGGCACGAAAATGCAAGCAACGAAAATACATGATAACACAAATATAACGTAAGCAAATGTCGTTTACTTAAGTGATGGTTCCTTGAAATAAAAACGCTGACGATTTCGATATGAGGGAATTATTATTTATTGGTTGTTGACACGGTGGTCTTTGGACAACACAAACATATGAAGTTGGCCACACTCCTGGCCTTCCAGTGCCAGGGATGACACTTAGTCGTTGAGATCGATCAAGTCCAAATCGATGTCATCATCGACAGGACCTGATCGATCGTCAACAGAGACTTTTACTGTATAAAAATATGTCCGAGGTTAATCTGTAGTTTAGATGTCGTGAAATAGTTCAACAAAAATTTTCAACTTAATTAAAAAACGCGTAACGCAACGCTCACAACGTATGGGTAATTTCAACAGAAAACGACCCAAAAACCAAAGGTTTGGATTTTCATCCCCTCCGATTTTGATGAAATTTGGCACATACATTCTACTAGTGGTTGCGGGTAGTGATGTCAAAAGGGATTGATATTCACAAATCCCGGGATTCGGGATTTTTGAAGCCCGATTTTCGGGATCCCGGGATTTTTCGAGATTTCGGGATATTTATTTGGTTGTCGAAAATACCGTTTACGTAATGGAAAAATACTTTTCTTCAGTTTTATTTATTACTACTACTGATGTTTTAATGCTGTAAAATCGGTTATTTTTGCTGTCTTCCGCTGTGGTTCGTCCCAATTCCAATTTTAAATCATGAACCCAAATTAAACAAGTAAGGAAAGGCTAAAGTCGGACAGGACCGAATATATGATACCATCCATATTCTACCCCATTACAATAGAATTCGGAGAAAAAGTGATATCGTGCAGGATTTTTATATATTTAATAATGGCCCATTGTGTTCACTGTCATATGTAAAATATAACACATTTTACCAAATTATTTCAAGGTATTCTGTAAATGTATCTGTTTGACATAAATGTTAAATCCGAAAGGAAATTTGTATGGTGTCTATTAAAAATGTATGTTTATAGGTGAAATAGAAATTGTAAATTTTGTTCAAAATCGGCTAAACATTTTGGAGCAATATTTGTATGGGGGGTTTATCTAAAACTGAACCGATCTTACCCACTTTCACCATAGATATTGCTAGTCGGATTATAATGTGTTGTTCCAATTTTGAGGAAAATCGGGTTAAATATGTGGTTTCTGGATCGAAAAAATCATATCGGAAGCGTTATTTGTATGGGTGAACCGGAACCGATCTACCCGCTTTTACCACAGTTGTTTTAGTGGGATTATAAGATGTTGCCAAATTTAAAGAAAATCGCGTAAATAAAAAGACAAATCTGGAGCGATGTTTGTATGGGGGCTATACCTAAGTCTGAAACGATTTGCTTCAAATTAAATAGAGTTCGTCCTTGGACCGCAAAACTCACTTGTGCCAATTTTTGTTAGGATCGAATTATAATTGTGACTTGTATTTTGATTACAATAATTGATGGACGGACGGACGGACGGACAGACGGACATTCCTAAATTCAAAAAGTGATTCTAAGTCGATCGGTATACTTAACAATGGGTCTATCTCGCTTCCTTTTGGACGTTTGACATCCCTAGTTGCGGGTAATATACCGTTTGCCGTAGCTCAAAGTAGTGTGTGGTTTAAGTTTTGCAGTGGTCCAACGTTGGTTATCTCGGTTTTTTTGAACAGATGACTTCCTTATTGATATCATAACTTTGGATCGCGTCATTAGATTGTAAAGATATTGACATCATCTAAAAATTTTACACCTACTCTTTCCGAAACTGTATGAAAATATGAATGTACTTATGGTTCAAGGACTCAAAAAATTAAAAATAATTTTAATCCTTGAAAATCCTTAAAAAATGTTTTTATTTTGTTTTGTTTTAGCTTAATTTTCCTTATTTTATTTTGTATTTTATCTTATTTTACTCTGAGTGGGGTTGCCATAGGTTAAGAAATTACGGCTGATTACGGTCCAAAGTATTGCGCTATTTCAGCAAGCCCAACATTTTTCATTGGAGTGGCTTCAAAATAAAAGTTGTCGATGTTCCCGACAAAAATTAATGATTCGTTTGTTTCACGGATTCTCCCAAAATATTTCGCTTTTATCATTGTCCGTGACCTGGACGCGTTCAAAAAAAAAACTCTATAAAACAGGTTTATCTAAAAGAATTCACGATGAGAATGGTATTGAGAAAAACCCATTAGAAATTAAAATCTGGTCCGAGCCTTATCAAACCATATCAAAACTTGCAATGTGACCCAGTATAAAGGATACATTTATACGATTTTATTGAATTTTTTATAAAATCCGCTAATCTTCCACGATTTTATTTCGATTTGTGTTTTTAGGGGCTTCTTGGAGAGGTATTGATCGCCAATTGCAATTTTAAGAAAATTTTTTCAAACTGTCCTTAATGGGTTAAATGTGAAATAACCAGTGTTTAAATTGCTTACAAAAAAATAGCAACTGCAGCAAAAATTGAACGCATAAACAATTTGTGTCAAACGACTACTGCTACTGCTTCATCTATGAGTATGATTTGGAAAAAAATGAAATGAAACAGATACACACAAAATGATTGGTTAGCAACGACAACGACTTCGGCGAACACACAAGTCGTTTGCAACAGCATTATGTGTGCTAACGAAAACGACTGACGACTGACATTTACGAAGCAAATTTTCTGATTGCAAAATGAAATGAATATGCGTCAGTCGTTTGAATTTGCTATTTAGTCGTTTGCGGTGTGCGAAACAAGTGTGTTTGTTGATTGATAATCAACTCCAATTAAATAAAAGAAAAGAAAAATAAAATTAGCATAATGGCACCAAGGCTCAACAAATGTTTAATATTGGAAAAATTTGACATTTGTGCTGAAAATGAAAATGCAAAGTGCAAAATATGCGGAAATAAATTGAAAAAAAAAATAGAATTTTTAATTTAAAATCACATTTACTAAATATGCATGAAATCTCCATAAGTGATATTGAAACATCTAGCACGGTTTCCAATGAAATAATTAAAAAGCAATTACGAAAACAAATGGTTAAAATTGAAATAAGCAAGAAACAATTATTTCGAAGTTACATCGGCCTGGTAACCGAAGACAGTGTTCCGTTTAATGTATTGAATTCAGACAACATGAGAAACATAATAGACCCCATTTGCCGTGGCTTGGGCGAAAAATTTAATAAAAATTTTCGATTAAACAGCAGCAACTGCAAAACAGTTTTTAAATCGGTGGTTGTTGACATAAAAAATAGCATTAAAATGGAGCTTAAACATCGTTTAATATCATTAAAAATTGACGGTGCCACGAGATTGTCACGCAACATATTTGGACTAAGTGCGCAATATATAAAGAACAATACAATCACGTCGACAATTTTGGGTATGGTTGAATTAAAAGGCACTGCATCAAGTTGTTCTCGTAATTTAGCGACAGAAATCGTCAACGTTTTAAGTAAATACAACGTAAATCTCAATCAAGTTGTGTCAATCACATCAGATAATGGCGCAAATATGATTAAAACTACGAAGATTTTGTCTCACTGCAGTTTTTTCCAAACATCGTACGAAGCTGCTGAGGAAGAGGAATCAAATGAGGTGTACCTACACAACATTGAACTTTTCCAAGATTCGAATAACCTGCAAATAGGAGATATACAAATTTGTCGTTGTGCAGCGCAACTGTGCGCTCTAGATGTTACAAAAGACACAAACATAAAGAGCTTCTTAATCAACTGTCGAAACTTCGTAAAATATATTAAAAAAATAGTAATGGTTACCGCGAGATTTTTGAACTGAAGAAGTTCAATTTGCCCCAACTCGACTGTCCAACACGTTGGGGATCAACATACAATATGATATGTAACATTTATAAAGCTAAGGAGGTTTTAGAAAATGTCGACTCCATTCAAAACAAATCTCATGATGAAAATTTTGAGTTGAGTACTGAATTTTGGGATTTTGTAAGTAGCTATTGTGCCGTATTTGAACCACTGCAGAAAACTATAATCAAATTTCAAGAGGAGCAATTGCACTATGGCAATTTTTATGCACAATGGTTAAAGTGTAAAATAATGACCAAGAAGGTTGTTGAAAACAATGCCGATAATAACGATTCTTTTATAAAAAAATCGGAGATAAGCTTTTAAACTGCATTGCAAGCAGAACTACCAAGCTCTTAACAAATGAAAGCTTAAACGCTTGCTTATTCTTAGACCCACGGTTTAGTTACACGCTAACTCCAGAGCAAAAACAAAAAGCAATAATTTACTTAAAAAGACTCTATGATAGAGTAAAAGCAATTGGTTCCATAATACCCGAAAACACAACAAATGCTAGTGATGCTAACATCAGTCAAATATCTGAAGGATTTGAAGAAGAGGATGAATTCCTCAATCAATACCTGTCGCACAATTTTCAACCTCAAAATGATGACGACATGGACGCATATTCCAAAATTGAAAATTTTAAAGTACCATATCAACGGGTTGAAACAAACGTACTGGATTTTTGGTATGGAAAGCAATTTACCGATCCAGAATTATTTGCACTAGCTAATATTTGCTTTGCCATTCCACCCACTCAGGTAAATGATTTATTAAGGATTAGAATATTCCGTGACAAACATTTAAACATCTAATTTTTAGGTAACAATCGAGCGTGCTTTCTCTTCTCTAAAGTTAATTTTATCGGATAACCGCAATCGTCTCAATCACGAAACTTTGGAAAACGTCCTTATGGTTAAACTTAACCCATCATTTCTTGATAGCGCTATAGATCAATTACCGCTGTTTGAAGATATTGACTGAGATCAAAATGAAGACTTATAAGTAAATAATTTGTTATAATCAAAAATATTAACAATATATATAAATGTATTTGAATTTTATTATTTTGTTCTACTTTTTATAAATTACTAATTATAAAAAATTGTTTCCTTCGAATAAATGAAAGAAATATCAAAAATTTTACTTAGTAGTCAAATTACACACAAGTCAAATGAGTACCACCGCAAACAACTAAACAGCAAAATCAAACGACTGACGCATATTCATTTCATTTTGCAATCAGAAAATTTGCTTCGTAAATGTCAGTCGTCAGTCGTTTTCGTTAGCATGCATAATGCTGTTGCAAACGACTTGTGTGTTCGCCAAAGTCGTTGTCGTTGCTAACCAATCATTTTGTGTGTATCTGTTTCATTTCATTTTTTTTGCAAATCATTTTCGCAGTCACAGCAAATAACGCATTCTGGAATGAAACTTATTTAGTAATTTTAAACCCTGGAAATAACATCTGACATATGTAGTCATTTGCATTGTAAACACATTCTAGCCTTATGCAAAGCTAATTTTTGAAAAAAAAAAAACAAAATCCTTTCATGGATACATTGGGAGGAAAACTGCATATAAACTGTCAAAAAATTGCATGCGACGCGATTACCCTTCTAAGAACGAGACTATATAAAACTGAAACTATAGATCGCTAATAGCAAATTGAAAAATATGATGTATATACAAAGGGGTTTATACCCTTTCGTGGTCATTTTTGTGTAAATGTTCAAAGCTTAACGCAAAAAGCCCACAAACATTTCTATTTTGGCATAATGACCTTACACAAAATCTATGCCGCCCAGATAACTAACTTTGGAGCACTGTAAAAATTAAACCACACACTACTTTGAGCTACGGAAAACGGTATATTTAAAATTTACCCGTAACCAATAGTAGAATGTATGTGCCAAATTTCATCAAAATCGATGAGTGTCGAAATCCATAATACAGAAAGAAACAAAAACAGGGATGGCCAAAAATATAAACAGCAGAAATGTCAGTGATTCCACTTTTTAGTTTTCATTGTTAAGAAGTGACATTGTAAAGGGTGATTTTTTAAGAGCTTGATAACTTTTTTTTAAAAAAAAACGCATAAAATTTGCAAAATCTCATCGGTTCTTTATTTGAAACGTTAGATTGGTCCATGACATTTACTTTTTGAAGATAATTTCATTTAAATGTTGACCGCGGCTGCGTCTTAGGTGGTCCATTCGGAAAGTCCAATTTTGGGCAACTTTTTCGAGCATTTCGGCCGGAATAGCCCGAATTTCTTCGGAAATGTTGTCTTCCAAAGCTGGAATAGTTGCTGGCTTATTTCTGTAGACTTTAGACTTGACGTAGCCCCACAAAAAATAGTCTAAAGGCGTCAAATCGCATGATCTTGGTGGCCAACTTACCGGTCCATTTCTTGAGATGAATTGTTCTCCGAAGTTTTCCCCCAAAATGGCCATAGAATCGCGAGCTGTGTGGCATGTAGCGCCATCTTGTTGAAACCACATGTCAACCAAGTTCAGTTCTTCCATTTTGGGCAAAAAAAAGTTGGATATCATCTCACGGTAGCGCTCACCATTCACAGTTACGTTACGATTCGCATCATCTTTGAAGAAGTACGGTCCAATGATGCCACCAGCCCATAAACCGCACCAAACTGTGACTTTTTCTGGATGCATTGGTAGCTCTTGCAATGCTTCTGGCTGATATTCACTCCAAAATCGACAATTCTGCCTATTTACGTACCCATTGAGCCAAAAATGAGCTTCGTCGCTGAACACAATTTCTTTCTTTCTGAACTTTCTTAACAGAGCACGCATTTTGATAATAAAATTCAATGATTTGCAAGCGTTGCTCGTTAGTAAGTCTATTCATGATGAAATGTCAAAGCATACTGAGCATCTTTCTCTTTGACACCATGTCTGAAATCCCACGTGATCTGTCAAATACTAATGCATGAAAATCCTAACCTCAAAAAAATCACTCTTTATAACAAAGTAAACGTTCAAGATGCCCTCACTACAAGAGAGAAAATGGAAATCTTAAAAAACACAAAAAATAATAATTAAAATTGGGACACGTCGCCATACTGTTAAAACAAAAATTCATCTTCTACGACACATGACGTCTTTGGCCCGACCAACCTGGGTTGTACGTTCACTGGGCGAAAATACTGTACACCGCACCACAGCGTGATCATAACTTGATGGAAAATATAAGGACACAAGTTCAACATACAAACTCATCTCCAAAGAATTTTCACCACTCATTCTTGTTGTGGTTGTTTGTCTATTAAGTTCATGGGGAAAAGCTGTATCGTGTAGAAAACCCATCAGCCTACAGCAAATGGTAATGAAAAAGGTTTCAGGAAGAACACAACGCTCTTCAAAAGCGCTTTGCGGTGAGGTTTTCGGGTGTATAAATATATGTAATTTTCATAAAATGTAAGTATATATGTAAGTATTACATTCAAAAGTCATAAAATTAAAAAAAATAAATTCATTTTATTTTTGTTTTGTTCGGCTGTAGGCTTTATTTGAAAAACAGGTGTTGTTGTTTTTGATGACTTATTTATTCCCAATAAGGATGTCTATACACAAATAAGAAATACACATATGCATTACAAATTTTCTCAAAAAGTTAAACAAATTTTTGGATAATTACATTTATGTATATATATATTATTGTTGTGCTCTTTACTTTAAAATAACACACAAAATTCGTATTTTGTAATACGTTATAAAATAATCTTTTATTAATTTAATTTAATTTTAAGTTACTATTAACTTGCTCGCGATTTTTTCTGAATTAATAGACCTTTGGATACACTTTAAATAAAAATTTTTAATCTTGTCTTAGAATAACTCATTGGTAGAATTATTGGGCGTTTATATTGATTTTTTGCGGGTTTTCAAGATGACAACTAAAAATTCATATTTCTTGGAAACATTTTGTAAGAGGTGTAATGAAAAATAAATAGGAGGAATCAATACCTTTCGAACGATGCCCAAATGATGAATATCGGAAGAAAAATTACGTCACTGACTCCATTTTTGTGAAATAATTTAATGCAGGCGATGGTTTTCACAGCCAAAATGTTCAAACACTTTTTACAAAAATGAGCGCTGCGACGTCAATTTCATTCCGATTTTCATCATTCGAAAGGTATTGACTGCAGCTATTCATAATATACTACCACCAAATACGAAAAAATTTTCAGAAGTCACTGTGAAAATCCAAAAAATTATTATAAACGTCCAATATTTGACCAATAAGTTACTCTAATATAAGAATAAAAATAAAAAGAAAAAGAAAAAAAGTGCTTTAAAGGGTCTAATATTCCAGAAAAAAAAAATTTGAGAAAAAATGTAACACAAAAAAATTACACCGGAAAAACATGATTTTTAAGGTTATTTTCAGGAGCGTTTAGCTCAAAGATGGTGTACAGAGATGTTGAGGTTGAATAAACCCACAATATATATTACCAGAACTCCTTTAAGCGTGGCGCTTGGCGAATAGTCTAATACCTTAGAGAATCAAGGAGGTTTGATTCAATGTCCTTATGAACATTAACCGTCGTTCAATGGGAAAGATAATACCAGAGATTTGAGTTTTCTTTGAACTTACATTTTATTACAAAATTCAGGGAGTTGTGTAGACGATCTTAACGTTGATCATGCAAAAAGGTGAAAGAGGCCGAGCCTTCGTAGAGTTTACCCACGAAGCCTCGGTTATAAATCCAAAATGGAGTTAATAAAAAATGAGGAGGCGCTAATTGCCACCTTTTCAGAAAAATAGTGGTTTACATATTACATTGAAGCGCTGTATAATAGAGGACTACACTAAATAAATTCATTTTAAATTAACTTATGCTACAAGTTTGAAAATAAACAATTCAGTATAATTCATTAGTAGGTATTAATGTCTTAACAAGCTTTAACATAATGGCCGCCTTGGCTTATAAGGCCAATATTAGTTATAGAGCTTCACTGAGCTGCTCTAACGCTTGTAAGGCTACCCGTAAAATTGTCTTCGGATTCTGAGGGTTTGTGACTGGTTGTCCACTATAGCGGTTGTTGTGACCTAGGTCTGCCAATTTGTTCACGTTTGTTTTCCCTCTGTTGAACACGAATACCATTTTGCTGTTGTTGTGATCGGTGTTGTATTTGTGCTAACTTAGCTAGTCCAGTCCATAAATGCACAGATAAGTGTAGTAACGTGTGATGCTCACTCCCGCAACGTTGACAGGAACATTTCGAGGTGCATTTGTTCGTCGTATGAGAGCGTGCCAAACAATTAATGCAATACCTATACCTGCGAACAATTCGACGTCGACTTTCTACACTCATTGCCATCTTTTGCAATATCTCAAGGAGTGAAATCGTTGACAAACTAAACACCGATGAATCCGTGTGAAGCAAATCAATGGTAAATTTGTATAACAAAATGAGTAAATTTTTCATAAACGGATCTTTTGTCTGAAACTATTGATTATTCTTGTATAGCTTGGCTATATTTTGCGAATCTGATATGTGGGGTTAGAGTTGATCTTTTTTTAAACGGACTGAGAAGAAGTACTGGGAAGAACGCAAAGTTTCACTATTGGTCTAGTAATAGTCCCCGATTGCGTTCTCACATCTGCTACCCGAACGAGGCCGTCATTTCCTTGGTAAATCTTTTTTATTCGTCCAAGTCTCCATTCACATGGTGGCAGGAGATCTTCTTTGATAACAACGAGCTGACCAATTTTAACGTTATCATGTTGTCGCTGCCATTTGTATTGTCTCTGTAACTCTTTGATGTATTCATCTTTCCAACGGCGTGCAAACTGGTGTTGGATAGCTTTTAATTTTTCCCATCGATCCACTAAGGACAGTTCATCAGGCGATGATTCTGGGATAGCTATTAACGGCGCACCCCTTAGGAAGTGACCTGGGGTTAGCGCAAGGATTTCATGCGGATCGTCAGTCATCGGGGATAACGGACGGAATTTAAAACAGCTTCTATTCGTGTTAAAAGAGTAGTGAACTCTTCAAACGTGTGCTTATGATTCTGTGCAACCTTGCGAAAATGTGTTTTAAAAGACTTTACACCGGCTTCCCATAATCCTCCCATATGTGGGGCATTTGGGGGTATGAATGACCATTGATCTTTTGAGGCAGTCCTCGCGGCGGCTTGAAAAGAAGCAGCCGTCAGATCGGAGCAGAGCTCACGATGTAGAGATTTCGTACTAAAGCAAACAAATATGCACTCATAACCCTTATGATATGTAGCCTGGCGAAGTTGGGATGCTTTTATGGAAAAGGGTCCTGCAAAATCTATTCCTGATATAGAAAAAGGAAGTGAAAAGGTACTTCGTTCTATGGCGAGTGCTGCCATAAACTGGGACTGTATTTTTTGTTTATATATTAAACAGATTTTGCAGTTACGTATACATTTCTTTATGGCTGATCATTAAATTATGGCGTATCATTAAATTATTTTCAGCGTGTACTAGAAGATTATGAGTGAAAGAGATAAACAATTCACAATATTTTGACTTTACCGGCATAATAATTGGATGGCGCTCACCGTAAGACATATCGGAATTAGAGAGCCGAACATTAGCTCTTAGGATCCCCTGAGAATCAATAAAAGGACTTAAGGGATAGAGAGAACTTTTTCTGCTAACTGTTTTGGAGTCTGATAGTGAATGATGCTCTCGAAAATAATATATTTTCTGGGTTAAAACTATTAAACGGTTTCTGGCACTACGGAACTCGGAATGCGAGATTGCGAGAGAATGGAAAGGTCCAGCTATTTTTGAGATTTTGTTATAAAATGGAAATAGGTATGCAACAACCCTAATAGCTCTGTCCCATTTCGAAAATCTTTCTAATATATCCGGAGTATCATCAATGGTGTGAAATACCTCGACTTTCCTTATTTCGGGAGGACTATCGTGAGCACCAATGGATTTTGGCCAATCCTCTGGCCCATTTCTGCGCCATTGTGGTGTGCCACCATAAGGAGTTATCTATAAGTTCTTTCGGGCTACATCCTCTAGATCCGAGGTCTGCCGGATTATCGGGAGAACGAACATGACGCCATGGACAGTTTCCCACATTGCGAATGATTTTTGAAGTTCTATTTGCCACATAAGTCTTCCAGGAACATGGGGGCTTTTCCAGCCATGCGAGGACTATTGACGAATCAGACCAGATTTATAATTCGTAGTTATGGATGGGTAAAGAGGAACACAAATGTTTTGTCAGTTGGGATAAGAGAACAGCTCCACATAGTTCTAACCTGGGGAGACTTACTGGGTCAATTGGTGCCACTTTTCCTTTAGAAACAAGAAGGTGGGATGTTACAGAGTGTCCATTTTGGATTCTGAGATAAACTACAGCACAGTATGCCTTTTCCGAGGCATCACAGAAGCCGTGTATTTGAGTCATGAATAGGGGGGAGAAATAAGTCCAACGGTTAATTTTTATCTTCGAGATCTCAGACAAGTTTTCAACGAATTTGTTCCACTGGAGTAGTGTGCTTGTTTTCACACAATCGTCCCAGTTAGTTCCTTCTAACCACAGTTGTTGTAAAAGTATTTTGGCTTTGATGATGACGGGGGATATCCAGCCAGCAGGATCGAAAAGCTTGGATATGGTCGAAAGAATTTGCCTTTTCGTGATGGACACTGCAGGTTGTAGTGGGCTAAATTTATATGAGAAACAGTCGCTAAGTGCGTTCCACTGAACACCTAACGTTTTCGTAGTGCTTGTTTCATGAAATTTTAAAAACTCCGAGTGTAAGAGAAACTCTTTAGGAACTGACTCTAAGACTTCTTTATGATTCGATGTTATCTTTTTAAAGGAAATCCAGCAGATTCTATAGACGAATTTACGTCATGAGCTCCTGACAAAATATTATCTACATATGTCTCGTTTTGTAGAATCTGACAGGCTTGTGGATATCTATCCTCGGAATCCCGAGCCAACTGATTCAGTGTTCGAATTGCTAGGTATGGTGCACAATTTACACCAAATGTAACCGTCTTCAGGGCGAAATCTTTCACGAGTCCAATTGGGTCTGGACGAAAGAGAACTCTCTGGAAATTAATATCGTCATTATGAATAATAATTTGGCGGTACATCTTCTCGATGTCGCCGCTAAAAACATACTTATATAAACGCCAATTCAGGATTACAGTCATTAAATCGAGTTGGAGAGTGAGGCCTATATGAAGAACATCATTCAGAGAATGTCCGGAGTATGTTCGCTTAGAGGCACTAAAAACCACGCGAACTTTGGTAATTTTACTGTCGGGTTTGAAAACTGCATGGTGTGGCAAGTAAAAGGATCCGTACATGGATTTGTTGGAAATTTTGTGGGAAGTAACCGGTTCCATATGATTAAGTGTTATGTACTCCTGAAGAACTTTGTAATACGTTTCCTCAACTTCTGGTTTATTTCTTAACGTTTTCTCCATTCGGATATATTGTATTAAAGCTTGAGACCGGGATGGACCTAAAGATATGTCATGCGGAAAGGTTGATTTAAATGACAGTTTTACTATATATCGCCCTTCTGAGTTCCGAATGGTCGTCCTTTCGAACAGGGATTCGCAGTACTCGTCATCTCTTGATAGGGGACGTCTTCTTGTTCCCAAAAAAGTCTCAGGTGATAACCAATTGGGTCTTCTCCGATTTCGGTAGTTTCAATAGAAAAAGATGAAACAATATCCCTTGCAACTGGATCCACTTATTACCCATCCGAAAATAGTCGATTGTGCAATAAGGGAATTGCAAACTCTTTTAACACCGCCTAGTAGTAACTGTGGAATCACATTGCTGCCTATTAACATATCAACATGGCTAGGGGATAGGAAGTCGGGGTCAGCCAACTCCAGATCTTTAATTTCGTCAAGCTGACAGTCGGATCTAGGGATCGTGAAATTTGGTAAAAGTCGCGTAATTTTTGGAACAACTATGGCTTTTATCTTTAGAGATTGTTCACTTCTCTCAGAAAATAAAGTGAGTTCGCATAGTGAATTCGAATTTGCTACTACGTGACCTCCCATACCTCGAATTTGGAAATTTTTCGTTTCTGTTGGTTATGTTAAACGCCTTTTGAAATGAAAGTCCTTTCCGAACCTTGGTCCAGGAACGCGCGAGCTCTACATGTATCTCCTCTATACTTTATGAAAACAATAGCAGTGGGTAGTAACGTATTTTCGGGTGCGGTTTGGGTTTGGTGAGAGATGAAGTGCGAACTGGCCTGATCTACTTGTCCTCTGGCAGAAGTGCTAGGCAATTCGTCTGGCCTATTGTAAACGGGTGACTCTGTTGGCTGACTTTGACTGGGATAATGTAAAAGTGTGTTGTAATTCTTCCCGCAGTGCCCGCACCCATGTTTACTTCGACAATCCCTTCTTAAATGGGCATAGGAAAGACAGTTCAGGCAAATTTTGTTTTTGAACACAAAATCATTCCTAGCTGCGTGATCTAAACCATGGAACTTTGGACAATTTTTCAGTGCGTGGCTTGTATCACAAAGCTGGCACGAAAATTTTGGTGTGCCTTCAGTGTTGAAAGTACTAACATCAGATTCCATCTTTTTACGGAGAGTTGGTCTGACTCCTTGAATGCTGTTTAGCCTTTCAACAACTTCATACCTATTTGACAAAAATGCGTCCATATCCTCCCATTTTGGAAGGTCTCTATGAGACTTCAAAGACTGTTCCCAAAGCGACAACGTTTCGTGTGGTAGTTTAGTTGAACAGAGGTATACTAAAATAGGATCCCAATCACCTGTGGAAATATTTTGTGCCTTGAGAGCCGCTAACGTATCATTAATGGTGGTTTGTATTTCTTGAAGTAATTCACTACTTTCCATGGGAATTGATTTTATATTTAAAAGAATCTTTAATTGATTATCAACAAGAATTCTCTTATTCTCGTATCGGGCCTTTAGGGCTTCCCAAGCTAAAGAGAAATTCTCACCACAGAGCTTATATTTCTTAACAATACCTCCCGCTTGACCGCGAACTTTCAGGCGAAGATGGTATAGTTTCTGTACCGAAGATAGTTTGGGATGGTCCACATAAACCGACGTGAACTAAAATTTTAGATTTGCATTTATGGAAATTAGTCGTACAATTTGTATATTTGCTACGAACCGAGTCCATTTCATCTTGACTTTTGTCTTTTTTTATGCAGAAGGCGCGGTACGACCTTTGCACAGTTTGCCATCGATCGTTTAGATCCTGAAGATTAACTTCCAACAGGGAATCTGTAAGTTCTTCGGGTGGAATGAAATCGAACTGTGCGCAAGTAACCAAGTCATCCGAATCAAAAATAAATTCTGACTCCATCTTTAGAAATAAAGTTCCAAGGGTTCGTTCGATTGACCGGTTTAATTTTGATTGATAGAACTGATACTAATACTGAGCTCCTTAATTAATTAACGAAATTGTTATTTATTAATGATTACTTCTCGAAATATGTTATACAGATCAGAACATTAATAATTCAATTTCTACGAGTTGCTTATATTATAAAATAATTTCACTAAAGAGATTTCGTCAGTTATCTTTTCTCTTTTTATGAAATTTCAAAGTTTCGGAATTAATATTTTGAAATCAACATTTACGAACTTCCTATTTATTAGATTAAATATTCCTTTTACTGACGAGTGATTTTGTATTTCAATCGGGATGTTATATTTCAGTAAAAAATAAATTCAGAAAAAATCAGCAAACTAATTTTGTATGTGTGAGAGATTCATGTAGGCGTTGCGGTAATAACATGTTAATTTCATGTGTAAGAGATTCATAGTTGATGTTGGATTGATTAACAAAATTTGCATTTAGTATTGAATTAAAATTTCTGGTTGTTCATAAAGAGTCATCACTTTACAACACGCTGATACATCGAAAATGTAGTGCGTATATGTACTAGAGAAGTACATGCAATGTTATATTTTATACCGATAATGATAGTTATTCGTTTTTTATTTTTTTATATTTAGAGATACTTTAGGTAGAAATGAAAAATTCTGACTTACATTTAGTATATTTCCTTTATAATGATAATTGATTTTTTTGTGTGTACTGTGATAGTTATGATTGGTTAAAGATGAAATGTTTATGTTGTATATGCTCTGCCGAAGTGTCGATAATGTTTTTGATGATGTAAGGTGTGGAACAATTTCATGTGATTATTGTGGCATTAGAGTGTTATCCGTTGTATTCAGTTGGATTTTTGTTCAACCGCAATATTTTAGAAACAGTGCTTAAACTGTAGAGATACTCTATTCCTCTTTATGGGGTTAAAGATATCCATAGTTTGAAAGTATGTACATACATAAGTTTGGCCAGGAAATTGTGTAGTCTTGTTTATATTTTTTGTGCGTCTAAAGTTGGTATCAACTGTAATATGACCTGCTCAGTTTTAAATCAATATAGCTATATAAGTGTACTATTCTCTAAGGGCAGAGCTTCTGAAATCAAAGTAGGAATAAGAGAAGGTATTAGTTCTTAAAGTATATCGATGCACTAAATCATAATTTGTTTATAAATATATTTTCTCTAATGTGCAGCTAACAGCGGCATATGTACATGTACTTTAGTTGCTATTACTCTTTTTTCTACCTTTGACACTTGGTTATTTTTGAGAGGCCTCTCTAAAAGAGAAAGACACTCAATAGATGTTTCTACTCGTGTCTGATGGTGATTGTTTTTGCACGTCCAAATGTGTAGTTGGATTTGTTTCTTCTTCTTCTTCTTTAACGAAAGTAGTAAGTGCCTGGAAGTGAGAAATCACTCAATGGATGTTTATACTGAATATTAGCGATTGTTGTTGTAGCACGGTTTCCAACCATCGGAATGGAGTGCTTAATTTTGACGAATGTTGTTGCTTTAAGCTTTTAAGTTGGGCTTGCACTTTTCGAAGATTGTGACTAGATTTACCTATTTTGATGGCGATCTGCATTGGAGAAATAATAAGAGTTGTTAGTGAATAGGAGGCTTCGTCCAAATTCCAAATAAGTACAATTACTATGTTTCCAAAGGTGTTTAATTTTGACGAATGTTGTTGTAACAATCTAAAATACTCAAAGCTTTTAAGTTGAGTATGCACTTTTCGTACATTGTAAAAAGATTTAATTTTGATGATGACGATTTGTATTGTACGACAATGTAATTCCGACGATAATGTCATTTAATGTTTCGTAATTATTGAATTTAATTTGCGTAATTTATTCCATTCTTTCACTTGTCACACCGCGTGTTTCGTTATAAGATGTGTATGCAAACGTCAAACTTCGGAATTGGGAAAGATTAATAGAGATGTAATCGGTTGGTAGTTAACAGTGTTGCTAATTGTGGACTGTATATTTATTAGTCTGATCAAGGGAGGTTCTGAAGGACCATGTACAGAGATGTTGCGGTTGAATAAACCCACAACATAATATATGTTGTGGGTTTATTCAACCTGAACTCCTTTAAGCGTGGCGCTTGGCGAATAGTACTAATACCTTTACGCGGTATCATTAGAAAATCAAGGAGGTTTGATTCAATGTCCTTATGAACATTAACCGTCGTTCAATGGGAAAGATAATACCAGAGATTTGAGTTTTCTTTGAACTTACATTTTATTACAAAATTCAGGGAGTTGTGTAGACGATCTTAACGTTGATCATGCAAAAAGGTGAAAGAGGCCGAGCCTTCGTAGAGTTTACCCACGAAGCCTCGGTTATAAATCCAAAATGGAGTTAATAAAAAAGGAGGAGCGCTAATTGGCACCTTTTCAGAAAAATAGTGGTTTACATATTACATTGAAGCGCTGTATAATAGTGGACTACACTAAATAAATTCATTTTAAATTAACTTATGCTACAAGTTTGAAAGTAAACAATTATTTGGGTTGAGCCAGGAACGAAATATTTTGCAAATCATCATTAAATAATCCTTTATTTTCGTGGGGTGACTGGAATTTGTTTTTCCATTTGTATGGACGGCGACCCAGCCTAATGTACACATACATACATAAAGAATAAAAAATCGTATGTGCAAAATAGATGCATGTATACATGCATATTAAATAGGAACGAAAACAGAACAAAACATATGTACAAAAATATATATGTATGTACCTAATTTTAAGTTATGTGTACAGGGTTACCATCCACAACATCTCCCCTTTTAAGATGTACAATCCCTCAACCAATCTTGCTCACGTCTGCGGCGATTAGAACGTCGTAGTGAAGACTGTGTGTTGGGGTTAGAGGCTCATTTGTGGTTTCCAATGAATTGTTGGATTGAGGACGAATTAAACTTCGAGGTATGATACGACCAGGAACAGTTGTACCATCGACTTCATTTGTAGTTGCATGCGGTTGACTATCTCGAAGATCAGTTTGTTGACTGCGACATTGCGTTGTACAAGGCGGTGGACGAATATCAAATATATCTAACCAGGTGTTATATTTGATGTAGTAGTATGGCGTAACCGTAGTTGATTCGAATGTGACTTTCGTGTGTTTTCGAATGTGAATTTTGAATATGTGTGACATAACCTTGAAATAAGGAAATACTGTGATTTCCACTTCATAATTCACATTGCCAATTTTATTTTTAATGACAGCAGGAGCCCAAAAGAATTTGTTTTGATTGAAAACTTTTGCGTAGACTTCATCACCAATTTCGAACTTCCTGTCGCTGGCATTGTATCTTCGATTGTATGAGGCTTCCATTACGCTGCTTGGGGTCTACTTTTGGTTTCAGCAATAAGTCCATGTTTGTTCTCACTTTCCTCCCCAAGAAAAGTTTCTAAGGAGATTTATTTCCAAAAGCGTTGTTGTTGTCAGTTGCCCTATAGTACAGCAGGAATTCTCGAATTCCATTGATGCAGTTTTGTGTGTTTTGTTTTTTTAAGGCTCGCTTAAACGTATTAACAAAACTACCGTTTGATTACGTGTGAAATGGGGTAGTGCGTATGTGCTCGATACCATTTTTCCTACAAAATTGAAAAAAATCTTGTGAGGTAAATTGAGTACCATTATTACTCACCAAAGTTTCCGAAAAACCAAATTTTGTGAAATGGTCTTCCAAACAATCGATTGTTGCTGATGACGTGATCGATTTTAACTGGTAGACTTCTGGGTATTTCGAGAAAGCATCAATTGAGCAATAGGCCATGACTGAAGCATTGTCCTTGGTGGTGATTTAGCAGTATAAGCACATAGTTCACAGGTTTTTCCAAATTCTCAATATCTATATTCGGTCAATAGACGTAGCTCCGCGCCAATGATTTGGTACGAACAATCCCCTGATGACCTTCATAGGCGTAAAGTTTTGGGAATAAACTTTCTCAACGTTGAAAGAAAACATTTTCATCAGGAGTTTTTTAATTTGGCCAGGAACTTTTCAGATAGCTTATGATATTTTATAGAAATGTATCCTTCTGCGTAGCTGAACGTATCATATTGATAATGCATTGATGTTGTCCTGAACAGTTCCGCACAAGTAACTACAAAAGCTTCTTCAGGTTTATGATTTTTGTTAATCAGTCTAGACAAAATATCATCACAGCCGAACTTTTGATTGGGAACGTAACTCAATTCGAAGTCGTATGACATCAGTGTTAAAGTCCAACGTTGTAAACGGCCAGTTTCCAGTTTAAAACGACGACCATAAAGCATTTTGTGACACCTACTTACAGCAAAAACAAGAACTAAACCATCTATTTCGATTTGCGAATAATTTCGCTGCGCTGGAGTCAAAGATCGTAAAATGTGATACACAGCTTTTTCAGAACAATCAGGGAATTGGTGGCAAATATATGCAACAATTCCTACATTAGATGGATCTGCTGCAACCTTGATTGGCAAAAGGGCCGTGCGCAGGATTTTCCCCTTGGGGGGTGTTTTCATCTAGTTGAAAATTCTGTTAATTATTTTAGTTAATTTTCTATCAATATTCAATGAAGTCTAGTCAGTTTATGACGTAACGATAAATGACGTTAATTTGATTATGTGTGATTACGTGAGCGTTTGTCAACCATTCATATTTTATTACCAGGATCTTCGAGAAATATTTTGATACATTCATGGGCAAAATTGCATTTCAGTAATCCATCTATCAGTGCCCTCAAAGGAATTTGTCAGTAAAAGAAAGCAAAAAGTCTAAAAGAGCAGATTTTCTGCTGAAAAAGAGACAGACTAAGAGGGTAAACAGCTGTTTGCTGTTTTAGCAATATAGAAAAAAACTTAAAGCACATATACAGTATGACCACTTAAATATAAATACATGTTAACAACACTTTTTTGAATAGAAGTTATTATAAAGCAATTTATTAAGATATTGCGATAATGATACGCATATTGTCTCAAACTAATATAAAAGGAACGTTTATCTATTTTTATATTTTAATTACCAGCAGTCTGCAAACTCTTTAGCAGTGTGAATTGTGATGTAAGATTGCAGAATAACTGCTGTTATGTCAAAAAACTGTTGTAAAAATAGAGACCTACACGCAGAGAAAAAATTCATTACGTAGAAACGAAATTTTAGACACGTGAACATCGTTTTTGAGTTTCTTTTGTGGGAAATATTAGTTTGCTTGTGGTAAACATGCCATCAGTTGTTGTAAATGAAAAAAAGAGAGATATGTTTACATATATTCGTAAGTGGAAGTATGAACCATTTTCTCGAAAATGAGTTTTTGATGCCAAACTATTCTCAGATTTGGATGTCATCTGTCATATAAATTTGGAGAAGAAATTTTGTTCTAAAGCCATTTTTTTAATTTTTATGATTTGGCTATCTACTCACACGTTAATTTGTGACTGCAAAAGAGGCTATGAACATAAAAATAATATAAATAATATAGTTCAAAAATGGAGCTGCATATATCCGAAGGTTGTAATTCGCTACAACGATTTTGTTAAAAGCATTTTTCTAGATTTATGGCATATCGCATTATCAAATTCCATCATTACGCGGTTAATAGCATTTTGGTTCTCAAGTTATCAGGCTAAAATAGGATAAATAGTGGCTGTAAAGTCAAAAAATGTGAAAAGTATCTTTAGAAAAACCCGCGTAAATTTTTATCACATTGAGAATACCAAAATATGGCATATGATTGCTGACTTCATTCGGAATATTTGTGTCAGAAAAGTTTCCAAATCCTGAACAGAGAAAGTTTAAATATAAGCAATTGTTACCGCGAATTTTGGATTCTTCAACAATTGCAGCGATTTTTGCGACTGACTTCATAAATGTTACAAGCGACATTGGTTCTTAATACACAAACTAAAATTCAGTCGGATCCGTAGGCTAGATCGCGAGAAAGTCATAAATTTCATGTGTGCAAATTATTTTAGCCATATTTGCCGCGAAAATTAAAATTTTACAAAAATATCCAATTTGTATTATTTGTTTACCATGGCCTACCGCAATATCCAGAAAATGAATTTTCTACACAACATTGCCAAAATTTAAAAAAAAAATATCGAGTTTACAATAACACAGTACAACATTTTTCAGTTCGTTGATTGCCAACTCAATTCTGAGAACAGTATTTGAAATTATACCCAAAAAGAATAATTTCTGCATCATTCGTTTTGTCTTCTTACCTGCCGAAACATTTTTAATATCGATTTGAAGTTAGTAAAGGGTGATTTTTTAAGAGCTTGATAACTTTTTTAAAAAAAAAAAAACGCATAAAATTTGCAAAATCTCATCGGTTCTTTATTTGAAACGTTAGATTGGTCCATGACATTTACTTTTTGAAGATAATTTCATTTAAATGTTGACCGCGGCTGCGTCTTAGGTGGTCCATCCGCTTAGTCCAATTTTGGCATTTCCACGTTTTTGAGTAACAGAGACCCAATTGGTGCGGACGGCGACGAATCGAAAATTGGTGGTCATCATTAACACTGGCCGATACAGCTGCGATATTTTCTTCAGTTCGCACTCTACGTAAGCGTGTTGGTGGTTTAATGTCCAACAATGTAAATTTGGTGCGAAATTTAGTCACAATAGCCCGAATAGCCGCTTCAGTGGGTCGATTAAACTGACCATAAAATGGAAGCGCGCAATGAACTTTCTTAACAGAGCACGCATTTTGATAATAAAATTCAATAATTTGCAAGCGTTGTTCGTTTGTAAGACGATTCATGATGAAATGTCAAAGCATACTGAGCATCTTTCTCTTTGACACCATGTCTGAAATCCCACGTGATCTGTCAAATACTAATGCATGAAAATCCTAACCTCAAAAAAATCACTCTTTACTATCGTATAGGGGAATTTATCACGTTTTAGGCCCTGTTGTTTGACATAGCTCGACAGCCAAAAGCCCAATTTAGTTGAAATAAATTTTAAAAAATTAAGAATTACAATTCCCTTAATCTGTTCATATATTGTTTTCCTATACAAGCAACAGTTTCCAAGTTAAAAATAAGTTTCCAATAAAAAATGAAGATTTTTTTTTTAAATTCATAAAAAATACAAAACGGAAATAAGTTTCAAGTGTAGTTACTTTTTCGCAAAGTCACATAACCTATGAGCAAAATGAGACAAAGATCATGAAAATCGATGCACGCGTTTCGCTTTTATTCGCAATTGAGTAAAGGTATGAATTTCAAAAAATAAAATAAAAATAAAAATTAAAAAATTATCATGCAAAAAAAATTAATTTATAAAAACTTTATGAAAATAAAATAATATGCAATTAATACGCAATTATAATATGCATAAAAACAAAATTCAGAACATTTCTTCAATTATTGGCAATATCCATGCTTGCAGAAGTTGACGATTGTGGTTCTGATGATCTTGTTTTCTTCGTAGGTTGTTCATATTCATGGTCTGAGTCTGTATCGTCATCCGAGATACACATACTATTCAAGGGCGTGTTTCTTTCACTGTGTCCACCAATTTCAATGTCTTCATCTTCGGTGCTTTCTTCAAACTGCATAATTGTGGAACTCCACCAACAAACCTCCGCAAGCAATGCATCCAATTTTTGGCTTTTGAACCGCTTTTCAATTGGCATGGTCACCTGGTGGAACCTCTCCTTGTTCGTCTGATTCCTGAGGTGATTGTGCCAAAAAGGTATCGAGGTGGTGGTGCAAGAAATGCAATTTCAGCGTCATGGATGTACCGATTTTTTCAAAATAATACAGCAACCTATCCACTCGATGCTGTATCTCTTCTCGCTGGACACGGTTCTTTCCTAGAACGCCTTCTATTACCTTCTACTTACGTGATGCTCTGAAAGCATATTTGTGAAAGAATCACTTTTGATCAATTTCCGAATATCAGGTCCGTTCAGAATACCTGTTTTAAATACATAAGAAAAACGAAAAAATTATTGGTAATGCGAATGTATACAAATGAACAAATTTAGATATGACAATATTTAAATATAGAGTACGATACGTACCGTTTTTAATTTTCTCATCACTGAGTTTCGGAAAGATGGATTTCAAACAGTCAAAGGCGCCGTTAACTTTTTTGACCACTTCTTCGAATTTCCCAGCTATTCCCAGTTTCATGTGTAGCGGTGGCAACAAAATATCATGCAGGTCCTTTATTATAGGTTCATTGCGTAATTTTAATTGTTTGTTGAGCTCGGGAGTTCTTCCTTTCCAATCTTTACATTGATATTGATTTCCTTTGTATCGTGAATCCCAATTACAAAGGAAGCAGAAGTATTTTGGATATCCGCCCTTTTCTATAATCCCTTGTAGTATGTTGACCACCTTCAGATCGCAACAAATGTTCCATTTGTGTTCATCGTATTTGATTTTCTTCAAAATTTCGCCCATTGTTTCATACGTTTCCTTCATAGTTGTGCTGAATCCCAATGGAATGGATGGTTTTTTATTTTTTTTTGTGCAGCAGCACAGCCTTCAAACTGGTAACTGAACCATCGATGAATAAACGCCAGTCGCCAGCGATATAAACCATTCCCAATTTTTCCACTAAGCCTGGTTATCATGGCAGTACGTGAACGTATTTGCTTCGTCAACAGAATAAAATTTCTGAAAATCAGCTTGGCGTTGTCGGTATGATGTTGCGCTGACATTTTTCTGTGTGAGTTCTCTGCTCTTCAGAAATGATGTCAACCATTCGGAGTTGTGTTGTGATAGTCCCAGCTTGGCCACAATGTAATCCATTTCTATTTGTGCTAGCGGTCGTGGTCCTTTTTCTTGAATATCGGGTATCCAATCAGCATCATCCAAATTGGTCGGATTGGTGAAAACGGTTTCGGCTACGAGGGACACAGTATCCCCACTCGGAGGTTTAGGTGCATCGGTATCAGCAGGGCGTTGCACTGGAAGTGTGGCAGTAAATGCAGCAGTGTATACTTTTGCTTTCAATTGTTTTCTGTTTAATCCAGGACGAAAATTTATGCATGCGTAGCACCTGGAATCATCATGTCCAGTTAGGTCTTGCACCCAAATTACTGGCTTTATAAAAGACAAGTTTCTACTTTTTCCGTGCAGCCATTTTAGAAGGGTAGTATAACAACTGTTGCACACTGTGTCCGGCGTAAAATTTGCACCACTTGAATCTGCTTCATCGAAATAATTACAATACGCGGTTTTGAATTGCTCAGTAAACAAATTTTTTCTGTATTTTTCGGACGATACGACCACAAACGTAACAAAATTCATCCAAATTTGGGCACTTGTTGTTTTCCATATTGATATATTTTATGTTTTGTTGTTATTCACTATTAAAAACTGCACTTTCAAAATATTGACTTGTACTTTTCGCGTTCGTCGACACTTGTTGAATGTGTAAAATCGATCAATGCACACCTATTTATACTGTGTATTGTTCACTATTTTACTGACAGGTACTTGTAAATGGGTGCATATTTTTTTACCGTCGCTATATACCTGTTTCACCATGTTTTTATAAATTAATTTTTTTTTTGCATGATAATTTTTTAATTTTTATTTTATTTTTTGAAATTCATACCTTTACTCAATTGCGAATAAAAGCGAAACGCGTGCATCGATTTTCATGATCTTTGTCTCATTTTGCTCATAGGTTATGTGACTTTGCGAAAAAGTAACTACACTTGAAACTTATTTCCGTTTTGTATTTTTTATGAATTTAAAAAAAAAAAATTCTTCATTTTTTATTGGAAACTTATTTTTAACTTGGAAACTGTTGCTTGTATAGGAAAACAATATATGAACAGATTAAGGGAATTGTAATTAATATTAATTAATATTTTAACATTTATTTCAACTAAATCGGGCTAGTGGCAGTCGAGCTATGTCAAACAACAGGGCCTAAAACGTGATAAATTCCCCTATACGATAGTACTAACTTCAAATCGATATTAAAAATATTTCGGCAGGTAAGAAGACAAAACGAATGATGCAGAAATTATTCTTTTTAGGTATAATTTCACATACTGTTCTCAGAATTGAGTTGGCAAATCATGTGTTGTACAGTGTAAGTCTTGTTTATATATTTGAGCATTAATGGCTATGGGCTTATTTCAACATTCATAGTACTCAATTGTAACAGAAACCTTTGTTGTTTCATATGTGATGAAAATAGGTCACATCGGTTCAGATTTAGATACAGCTCCATAAAAATGTCGCATCGCAAATGTTACAAACCACGCATTGCAAACGGAATATACGAATAGCCACACCGTATTATATTTGACTTGTGAACATCTGTTGTGGAAATGGAATATGTGGGTCAATGTTTTGATATAGCCCTTATACAAATGTGCCACTCGATTTCTATACTCAGAGAGGGGTTTATCATTCGTTTGAATTGAAAGAAATTAAAAATGCAAATTGTATTTTATTTAAAAATTAAAGTATTGTACTTTCTTTTGTATAAGTAAAGAATGTCTAAGAATGAATGTTATTAGGGTTCTCCAATTCTTTTTCACAGAAACGAAAAATTTCATCTAGTCAATAGATTTTTACATAATTATTAATTTAGAGGTAAATTGTTTTTCAATGATTTCATTCCAATTATATATACTACAAATTTGTCCAAATTTTGGCACTCATAGTTAATCTACGGGTTAGCATCAAGCAAATTATTTGATTTTATTAAGAATGTTTTTAGATTTCATTATGATATCATAGTGATTCTTTCCTACACTTTTTTAAAATTACTAAAAATATTATTAAATCTCCAAACATTTATTGTAGTATACAATTAAAAGTTCATAAGATATTGCTCTAGTCAAATGTCAAGGAGTGGCAAAATTAGCATTACACCATCTTGAAATCGGCACAATTCGTTTAGTTTGTTTGTATTTCTCATAACCTTTGTCCGAAATTCAAGAAAGTGTCCACGATTTTCGTGTTTTTACTGTAAAATTACCATTTTAGACGAGTTATTTAAAAAAGAACTTAAAAATTCTATATTTTATTGCTTCAGAACGTCTAGAAGGGTTTAAAAAAGTAATTTTTCTAAACCTCTCTGGGTGGTTTGAACCCCCAAAACTATCCCTTGCGCACGGCCCTGATTGGCAATCTTGGGTTATAGAGAGTGAGCATGAGATCGAACGCTAAAATGTCCTTAAATTTTGTGTTCTTTTAAAAGAACACATGAACTACACCACTTCCAGTCACGGCCCTGTTTTAGCAGATCGTCTAAAGGTGATCTCAGTTGTCGCATTTTACGAATAAATTTACCGTAGTAATTGATTGCACCTAGGAGAGATCGAAGTTCAGAAATGTTTGTCATTTCCAAAATTGCAGATGTTTTGCATGGATCTGGTAGGTAGGTAGGTGCAACTACGAGAATAATCGTAATCGTATTTATCGTAAGATTATACCTTTGGAAAACTTCATCAACCGCTTTTTGATTTTCTTCCTTTGATGGTGTTGCTATGATGACATCATCAAGATATGGATGAGCAAATTGAACTGCAGACAGTATTGTGTCAATTACTTGCTGAAATGCTCCATGTGCTTATTTGACTCTTGGCGCAAGTCGATTGAATCTGTAAAGACCTCGATGAGTTTGCTGGTGAGAATTTCCTTTGTTGCATCAACGACTTCAAATTGCATCAGTTTAATCAATGCGGGTAAAAAATTTGCAGTTGTTGAAATTTACGAAGATATCATCAGGCATGGGAAGTGGATATGTGTGTGTTTCAATACACTCGTTCAGTTCAGTGGAATAGTCTCCACATATCCGGACTTTGCCTTTGGCCCCTTTTACAACAACAATGGAGTAACTTACAGGTGTAATGATATAGCCTGCTCGAAGCGTTGTAATTCGACATCTACCTGTTTTAAAGTAACATACGCTACAGATCATTTGGCTTAAAATAATTTTGGATATCTTCTTTTAGTTTAGGGCTGACCTTAAACGTTGAGCATTGACCAGTGTTGTAGAATTGAACTTAAAATGTTCAAGTCCAAATTGAAATAAATGAATGGACTGTATTTAGTTTTGCCACGTTATAAACAGTATCACTTTATTTGATGTTGCTGACAAACCAGTGATCAAAGCAGAAGTAAAATTTTGATTTCATGTAGATCACCAAATAACTACGGTATATGCAAGTACAATTATAATGCAAGAAGCAAATGCAGCTTAAAAGTAGACGAAACAATACAACAACAACAGCTGTAACATAGTAGGTATAAAATCATACGATGTTCTTTTGCAATGCTTTGTTGTTGTACTGTTTGCTAGTTACTAATTCAATACAAGCTTATGGTATAACAGTTAGCGATAAATGATAAAACATCACCAGTGGCGTAGAATAAAAAGGGAAACAAATTGAGTAGAATAGAAATAAATTTGAGTAATAAATATTTTACATTATATATTCCAAAACATACTGCCACCCTGAAACATTGTTTCAGTTTGATGGGAGTAAAGCGATTTTCGTGATCGGGCGTGTATATTGATTCTTCTCCGTCTTTATGGTTACCACACGAACTTTGCCGTCATTCCCAGGATGAACTTGTATTACACGTCCAAGTAGCCACTTAAATTGAGGTAAACTAGGTTCCTTGAGTACGACGATGTCACCAATCGCATAATTTCTTTCTTGACACTGCCACTTCGGTCGTTGTTGCAATGAAGTGATGTATTCGGATGACCATCTTTTCCAAAAGCCTTGTACCATCTGTTGTAATAACTTCCAATGCTTTAATCTTGGTAAAACAGAGGAGAGATAGTTTGGTTCTGGAACTGAAGTTAACGGTTCGCATATAATGAAATGAGATGGAGTTAGTGGATTTAGGTCTTGGTCAGATATAGGGCATAGTGGTCTGCTGTTTAATATGGCTTCAATTTGAGTTAGCACTGTGTACATCTCCTCATAAGTAAGCAGCGATGTGCCTACAACTCGCTTTAAGTGTAATTTTACTGATTTAACATTTGACTCCCAAATGCCACCAAAGTGAGGAGAAGATGGTGGTATAAAATGCCAGTTTGTCCCATCTTTTGCCAAGGATGCAGCAATATCAGAATTTATTGTTTCGTTCAGTAAGATTTTGTGCATTTCAGTCAAAAGGCGATGTGCACCGTGAAAATTTGTGCCATTGTCGCTATATAAATTGCAGCATGATCCACGTCGTTATGTAAACCTTTTAAATGCCGCAATAAATGACTCTGAGCTGAGGTCACTAACGAGTTCCAAGTGTAGTGCCTTTGTTGACATACATATGAATAAAGAGATATAAGCTTTACATACCCTTGGACGCTTGCAATTTGTCATTTTAATGGTTATTGGACCAGCGAAGTCGCAACCTGTGTTGAAGAATGGTCGATATTGTTGGATTCGTTCTACTGGAAGATTTGCCATCAGTTGTTGTGAAGTTTGACGACGAAGCATGAAACAACGTTTGCATTTGAACACAGCAGAAGGAATTAAATTCATTGCTCCTAGTACCCAATATTGTCGACGCAAAATTGTAAATAGTTCAGAAGCTCCAACATGTAGATATTTAATGTGAAGATCATGGATTATAAGTTCAGCTATTCTGCCTTTTGGTATGATGATTGGATGTTTGATATTGTATGGAACCTGTTACGGCGCCTCACCAATATTTCCACGGGCCGTAGGGTACGTGGCAAGACGATTTACCAACTGTATTTGGACACCTGCTGCTGTTGTTGTTGCCTGCTGCTGTTGTTGTTGTTGCCTGCTGCTTTAGCGGTTTCAATTGCGACACACACACGGGACAAACACACTGATTTTCCCAATTAAACCAAAGTTAAAGTTTATTTTTCACTTGATTTTAACGAGACAATTTATTCAATGTTTTTTTCTTTTATAAATTAGTTAATAATTACTTTAAATGATAATTATTAATAATAAACAATTATTAATAATAATAAACGGGGATAGGAACACCAGGGGTTTATTAACTTGTCGCGGAATCTAATTTATTTTTTTGGTTGCTTCACTGCCGGTAACAAAAAGACGAATGATTTGTTAATTTTTGCTGCTTTGTTAAGCAGATGAAATAAAATCAAAAAGGGTTGAGTGTGTGAGCGCAAGAGAGCGAAGAGGACGAGAGCAAAAAATGAAGAAGGAACGAAACGTTCATCCAAGCACGGCAGAGGCTGCTGAATATCAATTTTGCAGAGCCACTCTCTACATGGGTGGGCAAACTCTGGCCCGTGCTTGAATGAACATTCCGGGCCCCTTGCGACACATTGTCGCAAAAACAAAAGCCTGGTGTTCCCGTCTGGTATAAACTAGGAGATAATCCATGAGGAGAAAAAAAAATACAAAATAAATTAAAAATATAATTCAAAATACTTATTCATATACTTATTGAATTTAGATAACGCCGAGACAGATGATTCATGTTGACTGTTGACGTCAGGACCATTGGGGGACCGCCGATTTAGGCTTCTTCATAGTCATCATCGACTGGCATCTCGCCGAAGAAAGATAACCCAAATATGGTTTTCTGCGCGTAGGGCAAACTTCCTTCCTGTTGGGGCAGTCCAAGGTAAATTCTATATGTTGGCCGAGATAGAAAATTATGTTTTAGTTGGCCTTGGGAAGTAGAACGAGCTTGTGGATTGGTCGGGTGATGACACCAGTTTGTGTTTTGACGTCTACGACCCTAACTTGATTGTCGCGTCCCGGATACAATTTTATAATTCTGCCCAGACGCCAGTCTGTGGGGCAGATCGCTTCGTGACGCAACACTACCAGGTCATCGAGAGACAAATTTTGCTGTGGCACCTTCCACTTATTTCGCTTATGGAGTTCAGACAAGTACTCCGTTTTCCAACGACGGCAGAACTCTTGCTGAATGATTTTGACCTTCCTCCAGCGGTTTAAAAGCGCAGTTTTGGACGGAGTCTCCTCAGGCTCAGCGGGAGCTAAAAGTGCAGAGCCAATAAGAAAATGCCCTGGCGTTAGAGCTGAGAGATCGTCTTGAGAGTCTGAAAGTGGGGCCAATGGTCGAGAGTTGAGACAACATTCGATAGACGCCAGAATTGTAGAGAATTCCTCAAAGGTGTGTCGGATTTGTCCCGAAATCTTCTTAAGGTGGGTTTTACAACTTTTCACGCCAGCTTCCCACAAGCCTCCCATGTGAGGCGCAGCGGCCGGAATGAAGTGCCACTCTAGTCTTTGAAACCCGTACCGTGAAATAGCTTCGTCCTTCATTTCAGAGACAATTGATTTAAGCTTTGCCTTCAGCTCTCTGGCGGCACCCACAAAATTACGACCGTTGTCAGAATGAATTTGATTTGGGCATCCTCGGCGGGATACGAAGCGAGACAAAGCTGCTAGAAAGGCAGTAGTGGACAAATCGCTAACTGGCTCTAAATGAATCGCCTTGGTTGAGAAACAGACGAAGAGACAAACGTAGCCTTTCGTCAAACGGCAACCACGACCATGGAAAATCTTAACATCGAACGGGCCAGCAAAATCAACCCCCGTGATCGTAAAAGGTCTACTAAAGGTAGTTCTCTCGGCAGGAAGAGGAGCCATAATTTGACCCTGACGCATTTTTCGAGACAAAACGCACTCTTTGCAATTATTAATGCGAGTTTTGATCAGTTTCCTTGCCCTAATGATCCAGCATTCGAGCCGAACAGTGGCCAGAGTCAATTGAGTGCCCCCGTGTAAGGTCAGCTTGTAAACGAAATCCACATAAAGTCGAGCGAATCTGCTCTGGTAGGCAATTATGACAGGATGTCTTTCATTATACGACAGCGCTAAAGTAGAGCCGAGGCGACCATTCGCACGGATTACTCTATCTTTATCTAGAAAAGGAGTCAATGTCAATAGGGAGCTCTTTGGTGGGATGTTTTGTCCTCGACCTAGACACGAGTATTCCTCGGGAAAATAAACTTGCTGGGATATAGCCATCAGCCGGTATCGCGCAAGAGTCAATTCTGCGGCCGTCAATCTGAGACTTGTGACTTTAATGTCGCTTTTTGTAGTGGGACGAGTTCGGTTGAAAAATCGAAAAATATACGCCACGACGTGCAGCGCTCGGGAGAGACAGGAGAAACGTTCTAATACATCTACAATATCCTCCGATCTAGCGATATGAACCTTTACTGGTTTAGATTCAAGTGATGTTTCTGGAACTTGAGGGTCCAAGGGCCAAAAACATTGCTCGTTTCGAAGCCATGGTGGCCCATGCCACCAGAGATCATTCTCCTTTAGCTCTAAAGGGGTCAGCCCCCGGGTTGCTAGGTCAGCAGGATTTTCAGATGTCCCTACGTGTCTCCAACAATTTTTAGTTTTCTCCTGAATAATAGCAACCCTATTTGCGACGAACGTTGTCCAATTATGCGAAGGCTTTTTGAGCCAAGACAAGACAATAGTTGAGTCAGACCAAGGAAACAACACACTTTGTTCAATTTTAAACTGAGGCAATATCGAATCTGCTAAGTTCGCTAGTAATAGAGCTCCGCAAAGCTCTAGCCTTGGTACCGATGTTTTCTTAATAGGAGCAACTTTTGACTTCGAGACAAGTAATTGTGTATGGATGTTTCCTTCAACTTCAACCCTAATATACAGAACTGCCGCATAAGCCAGTTCTGAAGAGTCACAAAATCCATGAAACTCAATCTTACAATTTGGCGAATATTTTACCCATCTCGATATGTGTATCTGGTCTATTTCTTCATATTTGGAAATAAACATTTTCCATTTCACCAGGGTCAAAGGTTTTACTGGGTCATCCCATCCTATATCATCCAACCACATCTGCTGCATAAGTACTTTCGCATTTATTACAACGGGGGAAAGCCAGCCTAATGGGTCAAACAATCTAGCTATCACTGACAGCACCTCTCTTTTTGTAAACGACTCCTTCTGAGCTATTTTTTCCGTCACAAAATAAAATGAGTCAGTCGCCGCGTTCCATCTTATCCCCAATGTTTTAGTGGAACTCTTGTCGTCGAAATCAAGAAATCGCTCATTAAAAAGATGATCGCGGGGCAAATCTTCTAGTATTTCTTTACTATTTGAAGTCCATTTTCTCAGGTCGAAGCCAGCGGATTTAAGTATACTTATCAGCTGGTTTCGTGCTTCTATACCTTCAGAGACAGAATGCGAACCTACCAAGGCATCATCGACATACATATTTTCCTCGAGAATCTTTGAACCAATAGGATAGTTTTCCTTTTCATCTTCTGCCAGTTTCAGCAAAGTTCTCAGGGCCAAAAAAGGAGCACAGTTGACACCAAATGTCACTGTTTTTAGCTGGTAATCTTGTACCTCTTCGCAAGTTGAAGGTCGAAACAAAATTCGCTGAAACGGGGCATGCTTTGGGCTAACAAGTATCTGACGATACATTTTCGTGATATCCGCGTTAAACACAAATTTATAAAAACGACAGTTTAATATCAACGAAATTATATCTTTTTGAAGAATTGGGCCAACGTACAATGCGTCGTTCAGACTTTTCCCATTTGCTGATGGGCATGAGGCATTAAAAACGACCCGCAATTTGGTTGTGGTGCTTTCTGGTTTAAAGACACCGTGATGAGGCAAATAGAAATAGTTCTCATAACTATTTTTTGGAGGTTCAACTCTCTCCATATGTCCAAGCGACAAATATTCAGCGATCACCTCATCGTACATCGCTTTAAGTTCAGGCTTTCGAGACAATGATTTTTCATTTCTTAGAAATTGGCTCAGAGCCACATATCTATTCGTATTTTGCGACGAATTTAACTGAACTTCCGATCGAAAAGGTAGTTCTACTACATACCTTCCATCAGGGTTTCTAAATGTTGTCTCCTTATAAAGTTTCTCGCAAATCCTATCTTCCTCAGAGATATTGGGTTTCCTTGAAACCTCCTCTATCTCCCAAAACCTCGCTAGCTGATCATCAATTGAAACCCGAGTACAATGAGAGACGCGTACTATACGCCTCGAATTTGAATTGTTCGTTGGGCCAGTTACAATCCATCCAAAGACTGTCTCCTGAGCCACAAGCGAGCCAAGAATACCATGTTCTACTCCTTTGAGCAGAATAATTGGATACAAATTCCCACCTAAGAGAATATCCACCGGGCCAGTTTGATAAAAACGAGGGTCAGCATATTCTAAATTTGGAAGTTGATGTGCTACAACATTTTCAAATGAATGAGTGGGTACGCTACCCGTAACATCTTGTACAACTAACGCATCGGTTTCGACCGAAAAAGTAGGCTTTATTATAGAGCCAATTGTAAAAATCGCTATTTTGGAGCATTTCGTAAGATATTCACCACCTAATCCGGTGATATCCGCTGAAACCGATTTTGTGGGCAACTTCAATATTTTTTGTATTTTTGCGGAAATAAACGTGTCGTCCGAGCAAGGGTCAATTAGAGCTCTGACTTTGTGTGAAACTCCGTCTTTAATTATATTAATCCAAGCTGTAGCCAACATAGTTTTGTTCGAGACAGATGTATGATATGCCCTAACATTCCCAGATGTCGAAGGTGATTCTGTGGACTGTATGTTTTGGTTCTGAGGATTTTGGGCCATACTAGCAACTGTCCCTCCGTTACTACTAACTTGCTGAGCTACTTTATCCCTGTGTAAGAGTGTGTGATGATTAGAGCCACATTTCGAACAATTATCTCCGTTTCGGCATTGTGCTGATATATGTCCTAACTTCAAACACTTAATACAAAGTTTGTCCCGTTTAACTGTTGCCAACCTATTTTTCTGGTCCATATTCACAAATCTGGGACACGACGTCAAAACATGAGTGCCTTTGCACAAAGTACATTTCGAATTTTGTACCTTCATGTGATGAACTTTGATTCCTCTTGTTCTGTCAAAATTGTTATTATATTTCGGGCGTGTCAAAGCTTCATTAGAGCCAAGCATGTCGGAAACGCTTTCCAATGTGTGGAATCTTTCTGTTAAAAACTTGCTCAATTCCTCCCATTTTGGCAGTTCAGTTTTATTGTCTATCGACTGTTCCCAGAGAGACAAGGTTAGCTTGGGCAATTTTGACGAGCATTGAAATACAAATATCGGATCCCAAGAGGCAACATCAATATTGTAAAGCCGGAGAACTGCAATACAATTTGTTATTTCTCTATGAAGCTTTTTTAGACTATCCGCAGATTCCTGCGTACAATGGGACAAATTGAACAAAGTTCGCAATTGGTTATTAATGAGAATTCGTTTATTCTCATATTGGCTCTTTAAATTCGCCCACGCGATTTCGAAGCCTTCCGCTGTCAAAGGGATATTTTTATTTATGTCTCTGGCCTCTCCACTGGTTTTCTGAAACAAGTGGTACAACTTCTCAACAGGGCTAAGTTTTTTGTTATTCACATAAATTGCGGTGAATAAGTCTCTAAAGCTGGGCCAAGTAATGTAATCTCCGTGAAAAATCTCTGTATCGCACGGTGGGACAGAAACAGATGAGCTAACCTTTTGACCGGTTGAAGCAGAGCTATCTTTCGTTTTTTCTTTCCATTCTCCTATTATTGTCATACAGCTCATGTATTTTGAATGAACCTCACTTTTCTTGTTGCGTATCGTGACTTTGTCTTTTTTGACACAATCTGGGTCAGAATTACATTGCTTGTAGAGATCTTTCCACTCTGTCCACAAGTCTTGAATTTCCTGCCTTTCTGCCTCTATTGTCGTCTCATTGTACTGACTTGCATCAATTTTCCTCATATACTCCTCATGGGCGATTATTTCATTGCTCTGAACCAAATAATCTTCCAATAAACCCATGGTTCGATAATAATCAATATCGGCTATAGAGACAAAATCGAGACAAAAATTCAAATTCGTGCAAAAAAACAGAGAGCAAACTTTCTTATTGACCCACTTTGATAAAAAAAAGTTTCCCTTTTTTGGGAGAAAATTTCGAGATAACAAATTTTCCCACGCTCGAAAATCCAACGAGAGACAAACTTTCAATTTAATCCAAGAAAAAAAATCGTTTTGACCCACTGTTCCTTAAAAACGAAGCCTCCTTGTACCACTGTGCGTGGAAAAATGTCACAACTCTAGAGACAAATCAATTTTCTTTAAGCGAAAACCTTCCAAAAAATTCCACAAAATAATATTTTTGGTCCACTGTGCAATCCACCAGCGTTCAATTTAAAGGCGAATATAATTTATTAAATACCACATAAATTATTGTTGTGCCACTGTGCCAAATACCCAAATGTATAATGGCCGAAACTCCAAAAAATATTCATAAAAATTCGCAAAATAAAATGTATGGCTCACTGTTCCATTAGCAAGTATCGAGACAACGTATTTCTTTTCTCTTATACTTGTTCTGATAAAATACACCATGTAAAAAAATCCGCAAATTAATCACTTTGGCCCACTGTCCACGTCAATCCGTAATTTTTTGCAGCAAAATATAACGGAGACAAATTTGTATTTTAATTTAAGAGAGAAAAAAAAAATTCCACAAAATTCACTTTTGGTACCACTGTGCGAGACAAATTTCCATTTAAACCCGTTGACGATTATGCTCGGAGTCAAATTCCACCTTTAGATTCATAAAATGAAATTCCAAAATATTCCGCACAAAAATCGTCTTGAGCCACTGTGCACCAAAAATTCTTTCTTCTTTTCTCTTCGATTCGCAACCAGATGGCAAAAAAATCCAAACTTTTTTTTTTGCCTAAGCCAAAAACAACTGTTGTCGTAGGTCGACAACCGCGAATCACAACAACAACCAAACGAGTCTGCTTGATAGAAACAGACCGAAGTTCGTTGGTGACAGGGGAAACGAGAGGGGGGTATGCGTGTACCAAACGATCGACCAAAGATGCCAATGCACTTTGTTGTTGTTGTCATGTGCCAATCTCACTGTTGCTGCCTAATACTGTGCAGTCGTCACCACTCAAAAGGGACAGAGACAAAGTACATACATATGTATGAATGTATATATGTACATACATATGTTCATATGCAGAGACAAATGACAAGGACGTCGGCAGAGCGCAATCAAACAAACGGACTGTATGTAGATTCTGCTGGCAACCAAAACTTCTTTTATATATGTAACATGTTTTGTTACATATATTTCCAAAACAGCAATGGCGCTACAAACGGTACCCTATGTACCACAAATCGTTGCGTAACCGATGTTACGTAACTGAACCAACTCTACCACCAAATCCGCCCCAAACAAATGGACATACTTCCAAGGGCCAAGTCAAACACCACGAGCCAAATGCAGCACAAATCGGGCTAATAAAACGTATTTCGTACGTACCTTTTACCACGTTCCAAATCAAATTTGCTGGTTCCTCTTGCAGGATCGAAGGACCAAATGTTACGGCGCCTCACCAATATTTCCACGGGCCGTAGGGTACGTGGCAAGACGATTTACCAACTGTATTTGGACACCTGCTGCTGTTGTTGTTGCCTGCTGCTGTTGTTGTTGTTGCCTGCTGCTTTAGCGGTTTCAATTGCGACACACACACGGGACAAACACACTGATTTTCCCAATTAAACCAAAGTTAAAGTTTATTTTTCACTTGATTTTAACGAGACAATTTATTCAATGTTTTTTTCTTTTATAAATTAGTTAATAATTACTTTAAATGATAATTATTAATAATAAACAATTATTAATAATAATAAACGGGGATAGGAACACCAGGGGTTTATTAACTTGTCGCGGAATCTAATTTATTTTTTTGGTTGCTTCACTGCCGGTAACAAAAAGACGAATGATTTGTTAATTTTTGCTGCTTTGTTAAGCAGATGAAATAAAATCAAAAAGGGTTGAGTGTGTGAGCGCAAGAGAGCGAAGAGGACGAGAGCAAAAAATGAAGAAGGAACGAAACGTTCATCCAAGCACGGCAGAGGCTGCTGAATATCAATTTTGCAGAGCCACTCTCTACATGGGTGGGCAAACTCTGGCCCGTGCTTGAATGAACAGAACCATCGATTCTTGAATTCGTCCTCCTACTCGAAGAAGTCCATCATTATCTAGAAATGGGGAAAGTTTATTTAGATTTTCATTTTTAGGAAGGGTTTTATTTTCTTGAAGACATCTTATGACATCTGAAAACGATGATTTCTGCAGACAAATTAGTAGTTTTGATCGAGCTTTACGTAACTCTTGATATGAGATAAAGTTGGAGTACTTATGTTGATTGATGAATCGTAGAACATATGATATTATTCGTAGAAGTTGATACCAGTTTGATATTTTTTCCGCGAGTGCTAACAGAGTAGGAATTTCTTTTACTAGAGTTGATAGTACGAGTTTTCGCTTTTCCGATTTCACTTCTTCAGAGTCTTCGTTGAATTTAAACTTTGTTACTGGCCATTCTGACTCCTGAAATCGTAACCAAGGAGGCCCTTTCCATGGCTTAACAATTCTTGAGGAAACAATCCTCTCGAAGCGCAATCGGCCGGGTTTTCCTTTGTATTAACATAATTCCAGAATTTTCGAGGGATAGTTGATAAAATGTTTTCAGTACGATGAGAGACAAAAATTTTCCAAATACGTGGAGGTGATGAAAGCCAGTGCAATACAATTTCAGAATCTGTCCAGGTGAAAAGTTTTGCACCTGTGATGTTGAGGGCAGTTTTTATAGAGTTGTATAAACGACACAGCAATGCAGCAGCACACAGCTCCATTCGAGGAATTGATAGTACCTGGAGCCACCTTCGTTTTAGCAGCAATTATGTTAATAATCCCTTATGCCGACAAACACAGTATATAACCGCAGCGTAGGCAAGGCTGGAAGCATCGCAAAAACAATGGATTTCAAAATCTGACAGTATTTGAATATTACGAGGAATAGACAAATTTTCGAAGTGAACAATTGCATCCTTTAGTCGAATCCATTCATCTGCGGTTTGTTCTGGTATAGGATCGTCCCATGATATCTTTATTAACCATAACTTCTGCAGCAATATTTTCATCAAAATGGTGGATGGAGCCAAAAATCCAAAAATATCAAAAATACTGGCTGTATCTGAAAGAATTTTGCGTTTTGTTATGAAATGTGGATTTGGTTTGTCACACGAAACGAGTATGTGTCAGATAGAGGATTCCAATGCAGTCCTAATAGCTTTATGTGTGAATTTGATGAAGCACCAATTTCCGATTTACCCGTTTGCGAGTGTTCTTTATGGATATTTTGTAAAAATTTATTGGAATTAGAACTCCACTTACGAAGCACGAAACCTCCTGACTCTAATAACGATGTTAATTCTTTCTTTGCATGCTGAAGATCTTCTTCACTTTCTGCACCTGTCATAACATCGTCTACATAAATATTGTTCAAAATGATTGACGCCGCAGTTGGAAATTTCGATTCGTTGTCCACAGCTAGCTGTTGAAGTACACGTACCGACAAAAACAGAGCACAAGATGTTCCATACGTCACTGTGCATAAACGGTAATGTTGAATAGGGCTGTTGGGATCACTTCTCCAAACTATGCGCTGATAGTCTTGATCTTTCTTTGATACCAAAATTTGGCGAAACATTTTCGTTATGTCAGCTGTAAATACATACAAATATTTACGGAAACGAATTGAAACTCCAAATAAATCACGCTGTATAGACGGTCCAATCAGTAGAGTGTCATTAAGCGATTGGCCGGTAGAATCCTTAAAAGAGCCGTCAAACACCACCCATAATTTAGTAGTGCTGCTGTCTGGCTTAAGAACAGCATGGTGTGGGAGGTAGTATTGTGGATGTTTATCGATTTCAAAATCCGGAATCCTTTCCATATGTCCTAATGACTCATAATCTCTCATGAAATCTACATATTGTGTTTTCAAATCACTATTTTTCTGAAACCGATCTTCCAGGGTACGTAATCTAGAAATAGCTCCTGTTAAAGTATCTTCAAACTTGGGGTTTGTGGAATTAAAAGGAAGTTCGACAACATACTTGCCATCCAATGCTTTTGAATATGAAGAACGAAAGTGTATTTCAGCAGGGTCGTCGTCTTGTGAAATTAAATTACCTTTTTCGCCAGGATGTTGTTCAATTTCCCAAAATTGCTGAAGCATTTTGTCGATGTCTGCGGAGACCGTGTACGAAATTAATGTTGAGTTGGCTATCGGTGTGTTGAATTGGCCAGATATTATCCAACCAAATATGGAATTAATTACTGATAAACCTGGAGGGTTGAGGTTTAATTTTCCGTTCTTGAGAACAGACCATACGATATCTGCCCCCAATAAAAAATGCGACGCTGAAGTTTTGGTCAGCCAATTGAAGCTCAGCAATTATGGTTTTATTGTTTTCAACAAAGTTGTAATTTGGTATATCTGCTGTAATCCGATTGAGTATGAATGCATGTACGGATACCATATCAAAATTGAACGCCGAATAAACATTGATCTTGACTTGACCCTTTGTGACACCTGCATTTGAAGAAGCTATTCCTGCAATTGATAAACGAGCATTTGATCTTTTTAGGCCCAATAACTGAACACATGTTTCTGTAATAAATGATACTTGGGATCCAGAATCAATCAGGGCGCGAATTCTGACAAATTTTCCAAATTGATTTTTAATGCGAACGATAGCTGTGGGCAGTACTACTTGTGATGGATGAGATGAAATGATGTGGTTACTCTGAACTGCAGTTGTAGTTGGGCGAGGGTAGAAACTTGTAGAAACTACGCCGTCATTACGAAATGGATGTGCTGTACCTCTGTGATCACATTGTTCCTGAGAGTGATGTTGAGAAACTGAAGTATCCCGAGAAGAAAGATTCGATTGTACCGAATCGCCGAGAGTCATATTTGTTTGAACGAAGTTGCGATTAGGCTGTACTAAGTCCCGATTTTGTGTGTTGGATAATTCAGTTCCACGTGATGGGTTCGACGAATTTTCATGTTGAGAGTGAACTAAAGTGTGGTGACGATGGTTACAGGATCGACATCGATGAATTGACCTACAATTAAAAGCGTTGTGACCTATCTTAAAGCAATTGAAGCATAAGGAATGTTCTTTAATAAATTTGCGTCTTTGGTCAATGTTAAGGTTCTTGAATTCCAAGCAATCGAATAATTTATGTTGTTGTTTGCACTTAGTGCAGGGCTGAGTTGATGTACGAGAAATATTTGAACGAACAGAAGGTATCTTACCAGCTGAGGTAGAACCCACAATTTCATTTGACTCTGTGAAAGTATACCTTTTTTCTAGGAACTCTAAGAATTTGTAGATAGTGACATCCGAATTAGATCCTACTTCTTCTGACCATTGGAGTCTTGTCGCGGAATCAAGTTTTGATAGCAATAAATATATTAGCCAAGGATCTCTATTGTTCATGTCAGATGACTTAAGACCTCTGAGACACTCATCAGTGCCGTCTATAATCTTTCGTAGAGCCTTATTACTTGTGGTGGCCGTCGTTGGTAATTTCAAAGAGCTTTTGATATACGAATATGCACATAAATGAGGTTTATCATACCTGCTTTCCAATTTGTCCCAAGCTTCTAAGTAGTGATCTTTTGATATTGGAATATTTTTTATAAGATCAGCAGATGTTGCTGACAAACCAGTGATCAAAGTAGAAGTAAAATTTTGATTTCATGTAGATCACCAAATAACTACGGTATATGCAAGTACAATTATAATGCAAGAAGCAAATGCAGCTTAAAAGTAGACGAAACAATACAACAACAACAGCTGTAACATAGTAGGTATAAAATCATACGATGTTCTTTTGCAATGCTTTGTTGTTGTATTGTTTGCTAGTTACTAATTAAATACAAGCTTATGGTATAACAGTTAGCGATAAATGATAAAACATCACCAGTGGCGTAGAATAAAAAGGGAAACAAATTGAGTAGAATAGAAATAAATTTGAGTAATAAATATTTTACATTATATATTCCAAAACAACCAGGTTGACTTGAAAATATCGTTGGAAATTTGGTTTTGATATTTTCAATTTCAGTAACGGAAATGTTGTTGCAAATTGAATCGATTGTGATATTCAAGATTCCTAGTTGATGCATTACATCAGTTCCCATAACATTCAAATTGTTATGGTTCGTTACAAATAGTGTTGCCGATATTAACTTCCCTTTAAATTCCACTGCTGCTGTGTACTGACCCATAAATATGAGAACATTGCCTGACGCGTCTCTTGCTGTATGTAAAGGCTGTATGAGTGTGGGTTTGTTAATTCGCAACCACATATTATCAGAAATAATTGTGACGTCTGCACCAGTATCGAACTGCAATCGCAGTTTTACGCGATTAATTTTGGCTGCGACGTGTTTTCTGTTGGTAGCGACGCTGTTGACTGCAGCCAGAGCAACTATTTAAACATAAATCATATGTGCAAAATAGATGCATGTATGCATGCATATGAAAAAGGAACGAAAACAGAACAAAACATATGTACAGAAATATATATGTATCTACGCAAGTTATGTTTTTGTATGTTAGATGTTAAGCACATAAACTTGGAATTTGATGAATGAAATACATGGCACTTTAACCGTGTATTCAAGAAGGTCTTAGTAAAACAATGATTTGCATACTACAATTGTTCTTTGTTTTGGAACTCTATTTATACATAATCGATGCATATTAATCACAATATCAAGGCATATTTTGGTCAATTTACACGCTGTTGTGGACTTTTGTTAAAGATGTGAATCTCGCATGAAAATAGTTGGGCATATGTTTCGGCATATAAAATTATTATATTTAGCCCTAAAACAGCTTCTCATATCATCGGTTGAGATGGGAATATATTCATCTCTGTGTGAATTTATTGCTAAGAAATTGGATAGATATTGCAAATAACTGTCCACCTCTTAATGAGGGAACGGGTATCAACTTAAATAAGTCAAAGGCTTCTTGATCTACCAATGTCAATGTAATTTCGAATATGATTTTATTCCTTGTGACCCTTCCCCTAGCCTTCATAATCTTAAAGAATTCGATTAGGTTGTCCTCCGTGATTGGTAGTGTACGGGAAGTTGGTAGGTGTCCTCGGATTGTATGAATTTCATCCAGAAGTTGGTGCTGTGTAACAAGCTGCTGACTTATTCTTCCATGATGGGCATCTGTTAAAACGTGAACTATGTCAGATTCCGTCTGTTGGAGTTTAGTGGAAATGAGAGTGAGTGGACAGAAACGCTAATGCCTGATTTCTATCAATTTCCCGATGTTCTCCTTCAATTTCGTTCGTCAAGTGTAAAAAAGTCTTCTGAATTTCGCCTATACGGGATTTGCTCGTTGACTCATCCTGTTTAATGATGTTTATTGTTGAGTCAATTATTTATGTCTGGTTACGGAATAACTCAACGATACGATTTCGGCGATCTTCAAGTTGTCGCTGGTTTTAGTCATTTCATTTTGTACCGAGTAGTTGAGATTACTTTCTTTTCTTCGATCTGCTGTCCGCGAATCAATTTAAAATTGGTCACTAATGAGTCACACATTGTCTTTCTGGAAGAGGATTCGCATAATTGCTGAAACGTGTTTAATCCTGCCGAGAACGTGTCAAGTTATGCCCAAAATGTTCCTAACTCATAATATGCTACGATTTTCCATTCTGGCGTAATAATCTTTGCTGTACCAATCCCTTCAAAATAGATGGCTGGATCGCTTCCAAATTTCTGAATCTTGATGACGTTGCCGAGAACATGTGGTAGCAGGAAAAGTGTGATAACTGCTGTTTGCCGGACTTGGTCCAGGATAGTCAAGTCTGTCACACGGTTTTGTTCTATAACTTTAACTGGAGTTGGTCTCAAATAAAGGTGCCAACCGATGAATAGGTCGTTTAAGCACTCCTGAAGCTGGTTTTAACGTTGACAACTCGCACTATTTCATCGTTTCCCTGGTAGGTCTTTATTATTCTGCCCATTGCATTACTGGAGCGTTGTCTTCCTTGATTATTACCATCTGTCCTTCCTTAATATTTGGAGCTGTTGACTTCCATTTTTGTCTCTCTTTGAGTTGAGAGAGGTATTCACTTGACCAGCACCTCCAAAATTCGTGCTTTAACCAACTTCCATCTTGTTGCTTGTGAAGCTGCAGGTTCATTAGCACTGGAATCGACTCGAACCGTAAGTGGTTCTCCAATTAGAAAGTGCCCAGGCGTTAGAGCTGCCAAATCGTTTGCATTGGTTGATATTGGGGTTAATGGTCTGAGTTGAGAATCGCTTCTATTTCTATGGCCAACGTCTCGAGTTCTTCGTGGGTCAATGAAGCTGTTAAAACAGTGCGAAGAAGAAGGTGTTTGGCTGATTTCATTGCAGCTTCCCACAATCCACCAAAGTGTGGAGCCCTTGGTGGAATAAACTTGAATTCGATTCCTTCTTTGCTGCATGTATCTGATATCACCTTTTGGGATTCTGTTGCAAATACTGTTTCCGGCAGTTCATATAACTGATTTTTGGCACCTACAAAGTTTGTTAAGTTGTCAGTGTATATCGTCTGACCGCCGATGAATACATCCGCGGTTAAATCGGTAACCACTTCCAAGTGTAACGCCTTTGTTGCAAAACAGCTCACAAAGCAATGTATACTTTGTGGGGCCGTTTCCCTCGTAGCTTGTAGTGTACAGAGAAGGGTCCACAATAGCTTTGATGAATGGTCTAGCAGGTGTCACTCTGCTTGCTGGTAAATTTCCCATTATTTGCTTGTATAACATTGGTCTTGCTCGGGTGTAGCGCACACAATTTTGTACAATGTTCCGTGCCATCGATTTTCAACCTTGTTATTGGACCGTTGTTTGGCCATAGCATAGAATGCTTAGAGTCGAATGGCAGCGTTGATTCTTCCAGACGACCGTCAATCCTTATTACACCCTTCTCGTCGAGAAAACGAGTTAAGCTGCTTATTGAACTTGATTTGTCTATTGTTCTTTGCATCGACAATTGTTTTATTTCCGTCCTTAGTCTGAGACTTGCATCGTCCGTACAATCAAGGCCAATCCGTCATCTAGTTCCCGGGGAATTAGTGATACATCTCTAGACTGATGACGCTGTGGCTGTCTTGTACGCTTGACGAATCGTAATACGTGTTATATGATTCTCTGTAAACACCTGAAAGAATTCTTGTGATTGATCTTATAAATCACATCTTCAATGCTACTAGGTGATGCTAAATGCAAACTAAAGGGTGATTTTTTAAAAGCTATAGGAAAGTTTTTCACATAAAATTTAGAAAAATGCATGAAATCTTTATTTGAATCGATAGTACGGTCCATATAATTTAAAGTTTGAAGATTATTTCATGCAAATGTTGACCTTGATTGCGCCTCAAATGGTCCATCCGCTTAGTCCAATTTTGGCATTTCCACGTTTTTGAGTAACAGAGGCCCAATTGCTGCGAACGACGACGAATCTACAATCATCATTAACACTGGCCGATAGGCTGCGATATTTTCTTCACTTCGCACTCTACGTAAGCGTATTGATGGTTTAATGTCCAACAATGTAAATTTGGTGCGAAATTTAGTCACAATAGCCCGAATAGCCGCTTCAGTGGGTCGATTAAACTGACCATAAAATGGAAGTGATGAATGGTCTAGCAGGTGTCACTCTGCTTGCTGGTAAGTTTCCCATTATTTGCTTGTATAACATTGGTCTTGCTCGGGTGTAGCGCACACAATTTTGTACAATGTTCCGTGCCATCGATTTTCAACCTTGTTATTGGACCGTTGTTTGGCCATAGCATAGAATGCTTAGAGTCGAATGGCAGCGTTGATTCTTCCAGACGACCGCCAATCCTTCTTACACCCTTCTCGTCGAGAAAACGAGTTAAGCTGCTTATTGAACTTGATTTGTCTATTGTTCTTTGCATCGACAATTGTTTTATTTCCGTCCCTAGTCTGAGACTTGCATCGTCCGTACAATCAAGGCCAATCCGTCATCTAGTTCCCGGGGAATTAGTGATACATCTCTAGACTGATGACGCTGTGGCTGTCTTGTACGCTTGACGAATCGTAATACGTGTTATATGATTCTCTGTAAACGCCTGAAAGAATTCTTGTGATTGATCTTATAAATCACATCTTCAATGCTACTAGGTGATGCTAAATGCAAACTAAAGGGTGATTTTTTAAAAGCTATAGGAAAGTTTTTCACTAAAATTTAGAAAAATGCATGAAATCTTTATTTGAATCGATAGTATGGTCCATATAATTTAAAGTTTGAAGATTATTTCATGTAAATGTTGACCTTGATTGTGCCTCAAATGGTCCATCCGCTTAGTCCAATTTTGGCATTTCCACGTTTTTGAGTAACAGAGGCCCAATTGCTGCGAACGACGACGAATCTACAATCATCATTAACATTGGCCGACATGGCTGAGATATTTTCTTCACTTCGCACTCTACGTAAGCGTATTGATGGTTTAAAGTCCAACAATGTAAATTTGGTGCGAAATTTAGTCACAATAGCCCGAATAGCCGCTTCAGTGGGTCGATTAAACTGACCATAAAATGGAAGTGCGCGATGAACTTTCTTAACAGAGCACGCATTTTGATAATAAAATTCAATTATTTGCAAGCGTTGTTCGTTTGTAAGACATGGTTAAATTATAGACCAAACTGAAGATGTTTGGTAGTGAAACAAAACACGAAACGTGCGTCAACTGTTTAAACCAGTGTTGCCAAAAAGATAATAGCTAATTATTACGCTTTAGTAGGTGTAACCGTTTCCTTGTTGAACGGTTGTGGCCACACTGATTCGTTGCCATGAAGAAACATAGGTCCATAAATTGTTTCCTGCTAGTCGTTTCCTGCTAGTTAAATTGTTTCCAGCTAGTTAAATCCTCTATAAATCAAATCTGTTGGATTATCCTTTGTGCGGACATGTCGCCATTGATTTACTGTTATTATTTTCTGGATTTTGCTCACCTTGTTTGAGACGAAGGTTCGAAGCACAGTCGAAGTCGAATTGATCCAGTATAGCACTATCTCGAAGTCTGACCATGCTACTGGTTGGTACTTAATTCGATTAATTCTGCTCCCAATGTTGCCGCACACAATTCCAAGCGGGGCAACGTTAACTGCTTTGTAGGTGCTACTCGAGATTTTGCACACAGTAATCTGACGATTAGCCTTCCGTCTTCAAGTTTTGCACGAATGTATACTACAGCTCCATAAGCCTTTTCAGACACGTCAACAAACGTATGTATTTGGACCTGAATCGCCCTCTGTTCATCAAAAATATGTCTCTTGAGGCGATTGTTGTTCAGCTAATTCAATTTCCGGCGGAACGAAGACCAATACGTTGACATCTCATCTGATAACTGCTCATCCCACGATACCTTCATTTGCCATAGTTGCTGAATGAAGCTTTTGGCTGCGGCAACAACCGGCCGTGCTATTCCTAATGGATCAAATATCCTTGATACATCGAGCACAAATGGAGCATTTCTGCCCATGTTAAACTGTTGTCAGCTTGGTTCACTGGTGGCTAGTTCGTCCTCACTATAGATTGCATATGTTGCTGAATCCGTCTGGACTTCACCAACTTTTTCACTTACAATCTAACCAAGTTTCGAATTGCGTAATATCGGAAGGTCGTTGGGTTAATTGAATTTCTTGGAACAACATTAAATCGAAATAAAATTATGCGACCAGAAGGACGTCAATTTTGCCTGCACTGTTGAAGTATGGGTCGGCCAGTTGAATGTTTTCAGGAATAGGCCATGAAGATATCTCAAAGGAGTCTGCTTGGCTGTACAGGCACGATGCTCGGAAGTACAAACACTTCTAGTCTTGCTGCAAATTTGATTGATTGGAACTCAATATTGACACGTTGACTGGTGTTCTTTGATCTTCCACCAATACCCTCAATGGAAAGTGACGCTCTTGTTGACTCAATTGATAATTGTTAGCCTTTCTGTCACAATGTTTATTTGAGACCCGGAATCCAGAATGGCTCTCCGGACCTTCCGTTGTTTGCATTAATCCTTATTCTGGCTGTTTCCAATAAAACATAGCCACGGTTGAAGCAGTTGCTGACGACTGTATGAATGACGGTATGGTTGATGCCGTCGTTGAAGACTGTACGAATGCTACTGCGGGAGTCGTCCTTGCAGATTGTACTGTTGATTGGGAACCATCTTGTTAGGTTTTTAGTTTGTAATTATGTGTGTGAAGCAGAGTGTTGTGCTTCGATGAGCATTTCGTACATGATCTCATCGTGCACCCATTGGCATGATGATCTGATTTAAAGCAATTAATGCAGAGCTTTCTCTTCCGAACCCATCTTAATCTAGCTTTCATTTGTAAGAACTGATTGCAGTAGTATAACCGAAACCGGTTAACCGGCTACTGAAGTTCCTTATTTAATGTACCTTAACTAAAAATTAACTGTATTTACTTTCGTAATAAAAAAATGTATTTTATTATTTTCGTACTTTGATTTAAAAACCCGGTTTTAACCGGTTTTGTAATAAAACTATAACTATAACTATAAAAAATGAATTTTCGGTTCAACCGAAACCCGTCTTTCTAAAATAACCGTTTTTTGGACACCCTACTACCTTTACATAAATGGCAATCGTTGCCGCTGGCTGATAGTACTGTTGTCACGGCCTTGCCTTTTTCCTTGCAGACAGCGAAGAAAGTCGTCCATTGACTGTAGCTCCTTTCGATTCTCTTGAATCGTACATAATGTGAGATTGTTTGTCCAAATTCTTTATTAGGATATGTATTAGAAGTGGGTCCCACTTGTCCGTCTCAATTTGCCTCAGTTGAATGAGTCGATCGGCATCCCCTGTTAAGTTCGCTTTCAGGTACCACATTTTCTGAATTGCAGGCAAAGGTTGATCATATATCATTTTTAAAAAATATCAGCGAACTTCTGCAATTTCAAGTAGTCTCCATCTCCGGTCACATGAGTAGGAGTACCTTTCTGTCCAGACAAAAGTTCTTCCTTGTGTTTCAGGACCTGCCCTTCTAACTCTTAATATTTTGCGATGTCACTGCTGCCTTTAGCTGGATCATCGCATAATTAATGCACTCTCAAGTGCATTTCTTCGATGTTTTGTGAGATAGGTACGGGGAGTGACTTTGCATGGTCTGCAGATTTTGCAGAAATGGAATTGATTGCTTGTTCAATCTCATCTGTGGTCTCACAAAACTTAATCCGGGTGGTGTCATAAACGTTCTGTACCAGATAAGGATGGTCTGTCACCATTGAAGGATGTCTTCAGATATTATTGTCTTGTTGTTCGTAGACCTTCCAGAGCTCTGTTAGCTTTACTGACTTCTTTTGGTAGAAGTCCAATATTCTCCGATCTAACTGAGCCTTTTTTACGGTAGCAATCACCTTTGCGATCTCGATCGCACTCTCCTTCTGATTTTTTACTAATTCTTCCAATATTTTGCCAATAATCTTTTTCTGGCTTGTTCCTTGAGCAAAGTTGGGGTGACGTATTAGGATTAGAGTCACCACAATTTGGATTGTTCCCTACGATATCCTATGTATCCTTAATTGTCGGGGTTACCAAACGATCCTGCACGGTCCTTGTCACCGTTTTGTTAGTTTGTATTGTATGTGTATGTGATATGTATGTACCGTATGATCGGTACGTCGAGGTTTAATTGTCGGGGTCACCTAATGTTTGAATGTTAAATGTTTAACTCCAAGCACATAAACTTGGAATTTGATGAATGAAGTATATGGCATTTTAACCGTGTATTCAAGAAGGTCGCAGTAAAACAATGTTTTGCATACTACAATTGTTCTTTATTTTGGAACTCTATTTATACAAAATCGATACGCATTAATCACAATATCAAGGCACGTATATTGCATAAAGTGCTTAATACGCATATCTTCCGACTATAACACAATTAAATTAAACTAGGTCAGTTAGCGACGGCTAAAGACATACTAAGACATTTATGCTAACTAGACATTCTTATGAAGTAGGTGAAATACAAACTGCAGTCAATAACCCATGCAATGCGAAACAGTGTTTGTTGTTTCTTTATTTTGTTGATTGACATGCAGACATAATTAATACAATGGATATGTACTTATTATAAGTGATGATAAAAAATATGAACTTAGACTAAACATTATGTATGTAAGTTTTTGTGTACAGGGTTGCCATCCACAACAATTATATTATCTGCAGTCCGAGCGGTTTTGCGTGCTTTCGCTACTCATGACAGTTTTGATCGTCTGTATTTGTCTACTGTGTAACGATAGATTTTCACAATTCCAAGTATATCAGTAAATTTTGCAATAACAACAATAGAAAATAAGTGGGACGTCATTAAAGAATACTCTAAAATACCCAAAGTCTTATTCATAGAACCATTGACTTTTTGTATAAAGGACACACGTTATTTTAAATATGAGGACAAAATTTACGAGCAACGTAGAGGAATGCCGATGGGTCACCACCAGCATCACCAATCATTGCAGAAGTTGTTGGAAGTGGCTACGACTAATTTTATCCGCAAGCCTGAGATACTCCTAGGACATGGAGAGAAGTCAGGGTGGTCTTTATCCCCAAGGCGGATAAAATAAACCACAATACGAAAAATAGAATAAAAAATAGACCCATTAGTCTACCATCGTTTTTACTAAAAACCATGGAAAGACTGATGGACTAAATCCAGACGACTTCAGTGGTACAACACGCATAACTTAAATTCCAAATTATCTAACTTTTATACTGATAGTTATAATTTCAATTATCACTTAATTGCCTTTACTGAAGGCAAAATTCAGGATAAAATTTATAATTCAGAAATCTTATGTGAAAAATATCAGATATTCAGGTGTGATCGTTCTGATAAAATTAAAAAACAGGCGGTGGGGTTCTAATCGCAGTCTCCATAGGGTTTTCTTCTGAACAAATATGATATATATAAAATATATTATATATATATATATATAACATGATATACTTGTTGTTCTTGGAGATTTTAATCTACCTTTAATTACGTGGAATCAATCAGTTAATTCAAATATTCTTGTTCCAGTTCTTGCAAATAATTGTGTTAACGATTGCGTCGGATCTTTGTTAAGTTATGGTCTCTTTCAGGTGAATAATGTATATAATGTATATGGCAGACTTTTAGATTTGATTTTTGTTAATCAGCCGTTGGAGATTTCGCTGAACTCTTCCATTCTGGTTACATATCGCGATGATCGCTTTCATCCTACCATAGATTTAAAAATTTAGCTTCCTTCTATTTCATCTTCTAATACTTCAAACAATGTTAGATATGAAAAAGTTTACTACTATTCTAGAACAGATTATTCAAATCTTAATTTACTTTTATCATCTATTAATTGGAATGATATTTTGTCGTCCAAAGTTTTAGATGATGTGATAAATAATTTCTACAGTGTGTTACATGATTGCATCTCAAAATCAGTTCCTAAAATTTTTAAACATGATACTATTGGCCCACCTTGGAACAATATTCATTTAGCTAAATCAAAGAATAAGAAAAATAAATTATTTAAAAAATACAAAAACCAGTTCCTCTGCTGATTTTGCTAAATATTCGATCGCAAGATCTGAATACAACATTGCGAACAGAAGTGCATGCAAGAATTACATAATCACCATGAAAAATTAATTGAGAAATAACCCAAAATCTTTCTATATGTTTGTAAATTCCAAAAGCCGATCACGTAGTTTCCCTAACTCTTTAAAATTTAGTTCCATTTTAGCAGATGATGAATTAGCAACTTATTTGCAGACTTTTTCTCATCGACCTACTCAAATACAAATTTTGATCGGTCTATTCACTATCCTTATAATATTGTTGACGCTTCACCTATAAATGTTTCAATTATAATTAAACGTAAATCTGTTGCGGTTTTGGAAAATTTGAAGGCATTAAATATCACATTTATTCCTGGTCCAGGCGGGATCCCCAATAACATACTTAAATACTGTGTTGATACTTTATAATACCCTCTTTCAATAATCTTTAATAAATCAATAAGTTTTGGATATTTACCACCTTTATGGAAGGAATCATATATAATCCCCCTTTTTAAATCTGGTAGCAAGATTGAAGTATCAAATTACAGAGGTATTGCAAAATTAAGTGCCATTCCGAAGCTATTAGAAAAAATTATAACTGATATGTTATCGCACCAAGTCATCTTGGTCCGATTCTTTTTACAATATTTATTAATGATCTTCCCTCTGTTGTTCGTCATTCTAATATTCTATTGTATGCTGATGATGTAAAAATATTTCGATCCTTTAAAGATCCCACTGAACAACGTTTTCTACAGTCTGATCTCGATAGTTTTCATGAATGGTATAAAATTAATTTAATGGAACTAAATATGTTGAAATGCAAATATATGTCATTTTCTAGAGCTAGAAATTTAGAAACTAATTATTTTTTGGTGATCATAAACTCGAAAATGTAGTTTCCTTTGTGGATCTTGGAATTCTATTGGATCAACGTCTGAACTTCAGGTCTCACATTTCTATGATAGTAAACAAAGCTTATGGTGCTCTTGGTTTTCTGAAACGTTGGAGTAAGTAGTTTTCCGATCCTTCTGTCACTAAACAATTATATACCTCTTTGGTTAGGTGTATACTTGAATATGGTTCAGTAATATGGGTCCCATCCTATACTATTCATAGTAATCTTATGGAATCTGTCTAGAAACAATTCCTTTTATTTTGTCTGCGTGGGCGAGGGTCCAACTTCCGTACACTGCCTTCATATGAATTTAGGCTTAATCTTATCAAGTTACCTTCTTTGAAAAGTCGCCGTACTATGTTGAACATTGCTTTCCTTATGAATGTTATCCAGGGCAACATTCATTCCGATCTTATTCTGAGTAGAATGATGATAATAGTCCGACAAGATATTTTCATTTGATTTACTATAATTATTTCCGTTCAAACTATGCCAATAATGATCCCTTGTGCCGCCTGTTTGTTCAATTTAATAAATTCTATCACATTATTGAATTATCAGAATTATTATCTATTAGAAGAAAAATTATCCTGTATTTAAATACTTAATTTGTAGTATCTAAGTGTATATATGTATATGTTTTTAGTCTGTAAGGATATTTGTATCTATAGACTTAATAATAATAATAAAAAAAGGTCAGTGGAAACGGCATTGCATGAGGTGGTAGGCTATATTGAAAGCTCCTTGCTGTATAAAGTCTACACGATGGCAGCTTTTCTAGACGTAGAAGGCGCCTTCAACAACGTCAAAATAACAACGATCACAATTGCTCTCAGACGCCTGAAAATGAACCCAGGTATAACCCAATGGACGGGCAGTATGCTGGTAAGCAGGATTATTACCTCGAAATTGGGTGAGAAAGTTGTGAGGAAACGTGTTACAAGTGTTAATCTCTCCGATGCTTTGGGACCTTGTGATAAATGAAATCCTACTTACCTCAACAGAGACGGAATTAAAGTGACGGCATATGTCGACGACATAGTACTGCTGGTCCGAGGTAAATTCTTACCGACGATTAGTGAGGTCATGGAAAGATCACTAAGGAAGCTCTCACGATGGGCGACAAGAAATGGTATAGGAGTTAACCCAAGGAAAACAGAGTTGGTTCCAACACTCAGGGGATGTCCCCTATAAATGCAGTGCATTGCGTTGGTAGAAGGAAGATAAGGTATTGGAAGGAGGAAACAGGGAGTAGTGTCTGTTGACATCTGTTTTGAATCTCTGAATGTCGTAATTGGAGGGAAAGATATTTGCCGGAAGTCGATTCCACATACGGATAGTACGGGCGAAGAACGAATTTATTCTGTAATGTGTAGTGCGGCCGGTTGTCCAATCGACAACAAATGGGTGAGCGTTCCTGGAGAGTCGCGTATCTCTACCGAACGTTCTCACGGGCGGTATAAGATCACGAATTTCCGAAGAACAAAAGTATCGATAGAACAATGACACACAACCAACATTACGACGGTGTTCAAGGGAGACAATAGAATTGGATATCCTACCGTCACCTATCAACACCATCGCCCTCCTCTGGACACGGTCAAGTGATGAAGCTGGAGCTCCCGACCATATATGGGAGTTATATTCTATCTTTGGTCTTATGTAGGTAGTGTAGATATTGAGAAGATCAGAGGGTGTGAAATATTTCTTACATCTTTTTAAAAAGCCTAAACATTTGAAGGCATCTTTCGACACATCAAATACATGTTTTGTCCAACGAACATCACGTTGTATTTTCATGCCGAGAACATCGAGAGTATCTGATTGCTCAATATCTACACCGTTCATTAAAATCGACGACACCGTTGGATCTGTGAATCGCTTGTGAGACAAAAAGGAGCACTGGGTCTTACGTGCATTAAAATCTACTCTATTCTCTCGACCCCATTCAGAAATGGCCATCAAATCCTGACTAAGTGACTCATCCATCAATCGCCTTTTATCCTCAATTTCTTGACGACTTGGTCTGCCATCGTACATTGGCAAATTGTACTTTAAACTTATCCACCACTTTAAACTTATCCACAAGGGAAGGGGACAACGCACACACTACGGAGCGGACATAAAATGTGTTGTCAGTGATGTGCGGCTGTTGTGGATGCTGCTGCGATGTTATTGTTGTTAGGTAGTTGGATTGTTTGGTTATTTTGTTGTTTTTGGTCGGCGCGGCGCGGTTATTGTCGTTGGTTGTTTTTCATTAGTTCTATTTTGTTGTTTTTGATTTCTGTATTTTGTTTGAGTTTTTATTTTGACACAAAACTGAACGGCACACAACACGGACGACAGAGAAACACAAGTGCATCGGACGACGGACTGACAAACACTCCAATCCTGGACTCGAAACTTTCCTGGAAAAGGAACACAGAAGACAGAGGAAAGAAAGCACTCTGCGCCTTTTATAGCTACAAGAAAATGTGACTACAACCAAGGATGGTACACTGGCTGTACACGGCGATAGTAAGACCAATATTCACATACGGGGCATTGGTCTGGTGGAGCGCGGTAAAAATGAAATTACTCCTAGCAAATCTCAACAAAGTACAGAGAATGACATGCATGGTCATTGCTAGGACATGGAGATCAGCTCCTCAAGCCGGACTAGAAACTATACTCAATATCAACCCGAGGACATTTTCGTAAGGAGATGTGCAGCAAGGGTTGTATTGCGGATAAGAGAACTCGGCATGAAGATTCAGATTTTCTTACGCCCAGTATGCACCTACATAAGAACTTCAAATTGGTAATCCCCACCAGAGAAGAATGTACATCCAACACGGTCATGACCGATGACCAACCTTAAAATCTCCATCCGACTGCCAATTACTTGCACAGTCTTTCAGCAAAAGTCTACGCCATCAACATAACCGCGAGAAATATTTTGAAAAGGCACATCGATCCATCAAAAGAATTCAGAATATATGTAGACAGTATGGCAGCCCTTAAAGCCTTAAATTCTAAGACTATCAGATCAAGATGCGTACATGAATACATAGAGTCTCTAGACCGACTCCGGATACATGACGTCACACTTGTATGGGTACCGGGTCACACGGATGTACCTGGAAACGAAATGTCAGACGAATGTGCGCGGAATGGCTCCAAGGCGATGGACGTTCCATGCACTACGAACATACGCACGCCTTTCATAGAAATACTTAATCAAATAGACGAAATAGCAGACCGGGAAACAAAGATGAGATGGGACTCCGTTCAAACCTGCAGAATAACACGCAACTTATGGCCGTAGAGAACCGTACTATAACAAAGGAACTACTGGCACTCGGCAAAAGAAACACAAGCATCTTTACAGGGCACTGCGCAATAGGTTGTATGGCAGAGCGTATGGGCATCCCTCGTATGGACTACTGCAGAAGCTGCCTCGACAAAGAAGAAGAGGAGTCGGTTGAACATCTGCTAGCTCATGCCATAGACTGCAGCAACTTAGGCTACATTATCAGGTTCTTTAGCAGACTGGCAGAAGTAGCAAGCGCTCCTTAAAAACCCCTATATCAATTCATAGATAAGGCCAATTGGTTCTCTAATAGAACCACCAGACAATCTAATAACGACTGACACTATAATGAACCCTCCGGACTCTCTTTCCTATCACTTTTCTTCTTCTTCTATCATCCTCCTCCTCCTCAATCCATTAGATTCTTTTAATTTAGTTGTTTTTCTTCAAGGGTATCACAATGGATAAATAGCCTCCGAGTGAACTCGTTTGGTTGTATATACACATGATGTTGCATATACTATACTACGGACAACGCTTTCAACCTAACCTAACCTTGTGTTGGAAGTATTACTTGACCATTCAATAGAGAATATGACTACAAAACTCCGACTCGACGAACTACGTAGACGACATATTTACAATCCTTAAGAGAAATAAATAAATAAAATTCATTCAATAGACAAATTGAATTCACCATGGAGAAAGAACAGGACTATAAACTATCATATTTGGACACGATAGTAATTAGATAAGGAAATCGGCTTAAATTAGATTGGTACCAAAAACCAACATAATCAGGACGATTAATCAATTTTAAATCCAAACACCCCATACGAATTTTTATCAATACCGCGACAAATTTTATAAACAGGCATTTAGATATAAGCGATAAAGAATTCCATAATGCTAATTTAAATTAAAATCAGAAAAATTACTTTCCAAGAAAAACTATAGAGGACTTAATAAGACGTAGGAATAAAAAGATAACAATAGGCGAGACTGACAGGACACAGAAAATATAGAAATCTATGACATATACTCCTGGTTTC